>JABWTJ010000103.1:1832500-2227203 GCA_016801875.1 Solanum sitiens | reverse complement strand
CTAGGCTTTCGCCCCTGAGCTGCCACCCTTTTATACCAATAGGGATCGGCCCATGCTAGGCTTTCGCCCCTAAGCTGCCACCCTTAATTAAATAGATTTCTTCACTTAGATTCTTTAATCTTTGAGATTATTGTTAATCAGTTCATAACTCTTTTGAGATGTTATTTTGGATAATCGTAACATTTTGAGATGTTGATTTGGTGGTCATACTCATCTTGGAGACATGAAATTACGGAACAGTAGTGGAATACATGAAAACAATACTTTGAGGCAGTAACAATGACATAAGGAGCTATGAAACATCAACACCTTATTTAGACCTTAATGCACAATGACTTTCAATTGGCTTAGGCGAAGGCTCATTCAAACTTTCTTTTGCAACTACCATTTTCTTATAACACGGCAACAAGGCGGAAATTACACAAGTATCAGAGTAGTGAACCAATATATGAAGTAGTTCCATGTACTTAGAATGGGGAAAGAAATATTGTTAGCTATTTGGAGATAGTACGCTGCCACCATGCTTTCTTTTCTAGAAATAGAACTTATGAGAATCACTTCATTGATATTAATTGTAGGTGGCAGATTTTATGCCAAAAGGATATACATCGAATAGCCTTACATACCTTATATTTATGACCAATACCACTATCACGATTCAGCCTTCCTTATTGGGTGCTAATCTACAACATAAGTCATGATTAAAGCTAACATCAGCAGCTAATCACAATAAGGTTCTCCAAAACAGTAGCTGAAAATATTTAATGGAAATCAGGCCCATACAACCCTTACATAAATGGTGAACCACCACACCCTTCCTCTACACATTAATACAACTTCAAACATCATTTCCAGAGATACCCAAACAGCCCTTAACAACAATATTCATAAGGCAGCCACTAACAATCTCAAATCTTTCAGCATAATAGGAGAATATTGACTCAAAGATTTATCACCATCCATGAATTCTAGATAAACATATACAAAATTCTCCACTCCAAACATTATCAAAGAGAGGAAAACAAATGGGTTGAAGTCTTACCTTAATTCTGAAAATTTATCCTCTAAACTTGTACTTCAAGAATTCAAACTCTCCTTCAAACTCTTACTTGAAAAATTAGACAGCACTCAAGAACTCTAAGGTGTTTTAGGGCTGCTAATTGAAGCCAAGAGAGACCAAGAAAGAACTTAGGAAATCTGAAATTTTTGCAAGTTCAAAATGGAGAATAAGACTTGATCCTTATCCTTTGAAAAAGGAGGTGTTATGGCCGACACTCTTGACCAATTTTGGGCCATATAATGTCAAGTAGGTGCCCCACCTGCTTGTCCTTTTAACTTGGGCCCTTTTGGAATTAATATTATTGGACCTTGGCTGTCCATTTTTCCTTTGTTCTTTTAATCAGCTTGGGACAGATTAGTGCAAGTAGGTGGTACACACTTGGCCCAATAACATGGTAAAACAAATCTTAGGAGGTCATGTACTTACTTAGTTTCACTTGGGCTTTATCCCTAATGGCCAATTGGCAGATTTGGTGTTGGGCCTTCTTCATCAACAGTTTCTTAATAGGTTTGGGCTTCAAATGAGCCCTAACTATAAGCCTTAAATTGGTCAATCAAACTTGGGCCCTTTAACTATTATATCGATCAAGTAGGTGACTGCCAGCTGCATAGCTCAATTCCACTTACTATAATTACTTAAAATACTTTCCCTCGGAGTTAACTTTGCCATAATACATTATGCTAAAACGTGCAAGGCATTACATCACCTTCCAAGCTAGTTTAAACCAACACTAATCATGTAAGAAACATGATCCCTCACCTACACTATAAGTATATGTCAAGTATAACATGAATAGAACTACCACATACAAAAATACAGGCCGTTACAGCATTCACTGTCTTCTGCAAGATTTGCTTTACCTCTCTATTTGACACCTCCACCTGGGCGCTTGTTTGCGGGTGGTATGATGTAGCAACCTTATGACGAATACCATACTTAGAAAGAAGGTTCTTCACAATATTGTTAATGAAATTCTTACCTCCATCACTTATAATTGCCCTTGGAGTGCCAAAACAAGTAAAGCCGTGTTTCTTGATGAACTTGATCACCACCCTTTAGTCATTGGATGGAAGAGCGATAGACTCAACCCATATACTCACATAATCCACAACCACCAGAATATATTGGTTTCCACTAGATGGTGGGAAGGGACCCATGAAGTCAATACCCCATATATCAAAGATTTCCACCTCCAAAATGTTGTTTAGTGGCATCTCATGTCGTCTTCTGATACTACCCAACCTCTGGCACTTGTTGCAAACCTTCACAAAAGCAATAAAATCTTTAAATAGCGAGGGCTAAAAGAAACCAGATTATAATACCTTATGAGAAGTGCATTCTACTCTGTGGTGACCTCCATATATGCTAGCATGACAAATCTCTAGCACTTTGTTAACCTCAGATTCCGGAATGCATCTTCTCACTATCCGGTCGACACCTTGCTTGAACAAGAATGGTTCATACTAGATGTACAACTTGGCATCATGGTTCAAGGTTTTCTTTTGTTGAGTAGTTACACCCGGAGGATACTCGCCACTCAGTATCAAGTTCACAATATCCGCATACCATGGAACTTGGGATATATGCAGCGCCATCAATTTTTCATCTGGAATCTCTCCCCGTATTTGCTCACCTTCATTCACATGTGACAAGTCCTCCAACCTAGATAAGTGATAAGCTATTTGGTTTTTAGTACCTTTTCTATATTTGATTTCAAGGTCAAACTCTTGGAGAAGCAATATCCAACGAATCCGCCTTAGTTTAGCATCCTTCTTATTTAATAGGTACCTAAGCTGAATGGTTAGTGAAAACAATTACCTTGGTGCCTACCAAATACGATTTGAACTTGTCGAAGGCGAACACTAGCGCTAGAATCTCCTTCTCAGTCACTGTGTAATTTGCTTGTGTAGCATCAAGGGTCTTGCTTGCATAATAAATGGAGTGGAGCACTTCACTCTTTCTTTGTCCCAACACTGCACCCACTTCTACATCACTCGCATCACACATGAGTTCAAATGGTAATTCCCAGTAGGAGCAATTAGAATGGTAGCCTCAATTAATTTATTTTTCAACATCTCTAATGCTCTCAGACACATTGCATCAAAGTCATACTTCACATCCTTTTCCAAAAGACTGCACATACGTATTGCAATCTTAGATAAATCCTTGATGAATCGCTGGTAAAAACCTGCATGACCAAGGAAACTACGCACTCCTTTTATAGAGATGGGAGGGGAAAATTTCTCAATGACTTCTACCTTGGAATTATCAACCTCTAACACAGATTTAGACATTGTGTGCCAACACTATCCCCTCTCTATAACCAAAAAATGACACTTCTACCAGTTCAAAACTAAGTTAGTGTCTTCACATCTAGCAAGTACTTTATCCAGATTCTGGTAACATACCTCAAATGACTTACCAAAGAATGAGAAATTATCCATGAACACTTTGGTTGGGATTTTGGTGTTGTTGCCAGCCCCTTGGTTACGGTATTGATTTGCACATTGTGCCTAATTTTAATTTCCACCCTAAGAGAAGTTAGGATGGTTCATCCAACTAGGGTTGTAAATACTGCCATAATTATATTGGCCTTGGCCCCTTTGCACATTACCCACATAGTTTACAAAATCCGAGTTTGCCTCACATTTCTCAGTTTCATGAGTTCCACTACCACATACCCCACACCAGTTTTCCGCTTGTTGCACCACATTTATCGATGCTTCGTAAGAGCCAACTTTTTAAACTATAGATCATGCTATGTTGCATTGCATCTATCGTGGCATTTAAAGTAGTAGCCTGGTTTACATCTAAGATCTCTGCAGCCTTTTGGGTTGTGGTTTGAGAAGTATTCCCTTCATACCCTTGGTTCCCTTCCGACAGTTTATCAAGTAACTCAAAGAACGCTTCACTTGTTATGGATAGGGCTTGTCCACCTGCTGCACTATTAAGAAGAGAACAAGCATTATACTCTAAACCCTCAAAGAAAGCGTGATCTAGTACCTCATTAGTCTGCATATGGTGTGGGAAAGAATTCAACATTTGTTTGAAGTGTGCTCAAGCTTGGTACATGTCTTCCCCATGCTTTTGAGCAAAGTTCGTTATTTCACCTCTCAGCTTGGAGGTTTTCTTGGATGGGTAGAATCGACTCAAGAACTTCTCTGTCAGACCATCCGAAGTAGTGATGGAGTTTGGTGGTTCAGAGTCTAACCATTGCCTTGCGGCTCCTAGCAACGAGTATGGGAACAAATTTAGTCTCACATAGTCCGGTGAGACTCCAAGTGGAATATAGGTATTAGTGACCTCCATGAAGTTCCTAATGTGAAGTTGAGGATCTTCATAGCGGAGACCAGTGAATTGCCCATTAGTATGGAGAAATTGCACCATATTCCTCTTTGTTCAAATCTCTCCCCCGATGGAGGTTTTCTTATACTTGATGCCGAATTAGTGGTGAGTGGGACTGCCATATCTCTCACTGGTCGTGCTGGAATGATTGGAACATGAGGGGATATTTCTTTCTTATCAACATTATCCGGATTGTTCGGAACCCTTGGTTATTAACATCTTCCGGATTGTCTTGATGATCATCACCATGATTTCTTAGATGTCCTAACCCTAATTCTCCTCGATTCATCTTTCTTAGCCGATGTAGCACTCTTTCAGGTTCGTTGTAAGGATCAACAAGGTCTCCTTTTCGAGCCAGACCTAAAAGCCAGATGCCTGCAATAAACAAACTTAGATCAAGTAACTACTACCTGAATTTTTAATTGTAGACTTCAGAAAATGGAATATAAATCAATTTCTAAGTCCCCGGCATTGGCGCCAAAAACTTGTTTCTGCCCACTATACACGCAAGTGTACGTGGTCACACAAGTATTATAGATTCTTTTTTGAAACGAGTTATCGTTCCCAAGGGACTTATGATCAATTTATATTCAAACTTAATTCTACAACTGAAAGTAAAAGTAATTGTTTCAAGAGTTTATGGCTTTTATTAACTACGACTACGTTAACAATAAATAAAAGTAACTACGATGGAACGATTTAAAGATGATGTTTCAAGCAAGCAAGAGACAATTCAAAGGCTGCAGCGTATGTTAAATTTCATGCATCATAGTATCGGCTTAGAACTAATGTTGGTTGTCAAGTTAATGGTTTATAGGGTTAATTATATGAGTCGGGCTACACACCTCTCGTCGCCTACCCCAATTAGATACTTAACTACATCGTTGAGCGGGGATAAGTAAGCTAATTGGCGAGCATTTATATTTCATCCTATTTTATAACCAAACAAGTTGTTCGTCAGGGCATCACTCCTGAACACAAATCACCTCAATCTAATGGGTCAATCAATCTCTCTATATCCTCTGGTCTATCTAATCCCTTCTCTCTCGATTTTAAGATTAGACACTAAATTTATCTTATGGTGATTAAGCATAAAATAGAAAACAAGAATATAGAAGTAACTTGTGTTGACAACCAAGAATTAATTCAAAAGCAAACAATATTCAACATTCGATTCATAGGTGCAACCCCAGAACAAGGGCGTTTAGGTACTCATACTATTCAAAAACCACAAAAGACGATTGGTCATGTGATTCTCGAAAACATAAAAGAGTTAGAAAATTAAAACCTATTACAAACTTGAATTCTTTCTCTTGCACACCAATTAAAAAGTCGAACCCTAACAATGAGGCCATAAGGGTCTATTTATAGTAAATAAAAAGATAAAGTGGAATTCTACTTCAACTAGGAGTCCTTTAATTTCAACTTTCTTCAAAAACTCCGCACAAGTATGGGGAGACGTGCCAAAATCATGCTAGGCAGGCTGGCGCGCCACACTGTAGTGCGCCTGAAAGAGGTTGCAGTCAAACTTGGCCTTGCGCATCACGCCCTTGCTGTGCCAAGGTGGCTGGGGCACCGCGCCAGACTGCTTCTTGTCGGTTTCAACTTCTTTTTCCTTCCAATACTTGATCATTTTCTTATTAACTTGCAAAATCACTAATCATGTCTATTAGTATGCAATCATCGCAATCTTGAGACAAAACATGCTAGTTAGATTAGATAATGTTCTAAATTAACGTCAAAGATGGATAATTTGTCGTAATTGGGCATATAAATATGCCCAAGATCATAGCTCACATGGTTATATGTCAATTTATATTGTTTGAACATTTTTTTTTAACCCCAAGATAACCCCGTAGATGATATAACCTTTGCCCTTCAGGTGAGCACTCACTTTGTGCACACTGATAAACTGCCCTACTGTGTAATAGCCTGCAAACCACACAGGGGATGTAAATCGTACTACGCAAGCCCTATGCGACAGACTCGACTCAGAAGGCATTGAGGGGAGATCGATCTCGGGTCATCCATGTGGATAACCACCATTCATTAAACGATTCTACAGTATTTTACTAATATTTAGGAATTTTAATTAATTGAAGTTATAACTATTAAATCTATACTTCATTGTAAAAGGTAAGAGTGCTTTAAAATTAACTTAAATTTTGCTTCTTAATCTTTTCTTATTTGAAGAAAACCCAAAGTTTTGGGGAAACTTTATTCGATTGAAAGCATCTTGCTACGAAGAACTAAGAAATATCCAACTATCACAACGTTGAGGCTAACTTCTAATTCTATTGCAAGTACCTCCTGAACTCAATGCATAAACCAGTAGAAGAAATATGTGTATTGTGTCACGGCCGAAGCCCATATCTTGGACGTCGCCGGCACTCAACGACCATTGCTGACCTTGAGCGAACCTTGGCCTGGATTACTTAAATCATCAGAAGACTTAACTTAACTCAAGTATGAAGCTGGACACATTCTCATGAAAAGTACTTTAAATAATAGTTTGTGCCAAAAATGGCTCTTACGTATCAAAACAATATATGTATATCTGCAAATAAAGAGAGACCCAAAACTGACTGGATGACTATCTGTTTGTCTATGAATCCTCTACAACTACTAAGATGAATGTTGGTACAAACCCCACAACATTCTATAAAGAAAATATGGAAAGCCATTAAAGAGTCCAATAAGTTGCAAGTTTGCTCGCCACTGACTCTGAATGCTTAAGTTTGATCAATGAGGCACTAGATGCTAATCTAGGTTACCTGCGTTCAAGCACTAATGAGGATCCGAAAAACTTTATGGAAGAGGTGAAGAAGGTGTTTGATGTGATGCATGTGGTTGACACTGAAAGGATTGAGCTAGTTGCATACCAACTCAAGAATGTGGCTAAGACTTGGTTCGATCAGTGGAAGGAGGGAAGAGATGAGGATGCACCACTTCCGAGTTGGGATTGATTTGAAGAAGCTTTCTTGGAGTGTTTCTTTCCCCAGAAACTGAAGGAAGAAAAGGTATAAGAGTTCCTTACTCTGAAACAGGACTCTTTGAATGTGCATGAGTATGGATTGAAGTTCACCCAACTGTCTCGCTATGCTTCTGATATGGTTAAGGATATGAGGAGAAGGATGATCTTGTTTGTAGTTGGCTTGGGTCGTGCTTCAAGCAAAGAAGGTAGGGCTGCAATGTTGATTGGGGACATGGACATTTCAAGGTTAACGGTCTATGTGCAACAAGTTGAAAAGGAGAAGTTGAGGGAAAGAGAGGAGTACATGAACAAGAAAACTAAGACTGGGAATGAGTCTGTTCAACATAAGGGTGGTTCAAGTCGACCACCATTTCAGAAACAAAAGGGGCATGCATCATCTTCTAGTGCACCCACGCCCAGAAACAGAGGTGAGTACAATGGTCAGAATTTGCAGAACTTTAAGGCTAGACCAGCCAGTCCCAAGGTAGCGTGGCACAAAGAGGTAGTTGGGCTCCTGTATGTGTTAGGTGTTGTAAAAACCATGCTTTTAAGTGTCGTGATGGCTAGTCGGGCTTTTTCAAATGCGATCAAGAGGGAAACTACATGAAAGAGTGTCCCAAGAATAAGCACGGAGGTGGTAATCCGGGAAATAGAGCCAAATGTTCATCTGTTTCTCAACCAGACAGGGCTGCACATAGTGGAGCCACTTCTGGTACTGACTGACGGGTAAACCGTCTCTATGCAATCACTAGCCGCCAAGAGCAAGAGAACTCTCCAGACGTTGTCACAAGTATGACCAAAGTCTTTACTTTTGTTGTTTATGCTTTGTTAGACATAGGAGCAAGTTTATCTTTTGTAACTTCTTATGTTGCAAATCAATTTGAGATTCTTCCATAAAACTTTGTGAACCCTTTTGTGTTTCTACACTTTTTGGTGAGTCTATTCTAGCGGAAAGAGTCGATCGTGATTGTCTAATTTCCATCAATCACAAGAACACCATGGACGATCTAGTAGAACTAGACATGGTAGATTTTGATATCATTTTGGGTATGGACTAGGTCCATGCATGTTATGCATCAATAGATTGTAGAACTCGAGTTGTCAAGTTCTAAATTCCTAATGAGCCGGTCATAGAGTGGAGTAGTAGTTCAATAGTGCCTAAGGGTTGTTTCATTTCGTACCTTAAGGCGAGGAAGTTAGTTTCAAAGGGGTGTATCTATCACTTAGTCCGAGTTAAGGACTCAAGTGCAGAGGTACCTTCCTTTCAGTCAGTTCCTATAGTAAAAGAGTTCCTAGAAGTTTTTCTTGATGATCTACCTGATCTACCTGGAGTCCCTCATGAGAGAGAGAGAGAGACTTTGGCATATATAGTATTCCAGATACTCGTCCTATCTCTATTTCTCCATATAGGATGGCACCAGCAGAGTTAAAAGAGTTGAAAGAGCAGCTGAAAGATCTTTTAGATAAATGTTTTATTCGACCAAATGTCTCACCTTGGGCGCTCCGGTCTTGTTTGTGAGGAAGAAGGATCGTTTCCTTAAGATGTGTATAGATTACCGCCAATTGAATAAGGTGACCACAAGAATAAGTATCCTCTTCCAAGGATAGATAACCTTTTCGACCAGCTTCAGGGTGCTTCTTGCTTCTCGAAAATTGATCTAAGATCAGGCTATCATCAGTTTAAAGTTAGGGAATATGATATTTCAAAGACAACTTTTAGAACAAGATATGGGCATTATGAGTTATTGGTCATGTATTTTGATTTGACAAATGCACATGCAACATTCATGGATCTTATGAACAAAGCCTTAAAATCTTATCTTGATCTGTTTGTCATCGTCTTCATTGATAGCATATTGATTATTCAAGGAATGAAAAAGATCATGCTAGTAACCTGAGGATAGTTCTTCAGACTTTGAGAGATAAAGATTTATATTCCAAGTTCTCCAAGTGTGATTTTTGGCTTAAGTTTGTGGCATTCTTGGGCCACATAGTCTCCGGTGATGGGATTAGAGCGGACACCCAGAAGATAGAAGCAGTTCAGAGTTGTCCTAGACCCACATCTCCAACAGATATAAAAATTTTGTTGGATTTGGTTGGGTATTATAGGAGATTTGTCGAAGGGTTTTCTTCTATATCGCCTCGTTTGACCAAGCTAACTCAGAATACAGTCAAGTCTCAATGGTCTTAAGCTTGTGAGAAAAGCTTTCAGGAATTGAAATAGAGATTAACTACCACTCTGATTTTGATCTTACCAGAGGGTACTCAAGGTTTTGTGGTTTACTTTGATGCATCGAAAGTTTGTTTGGTCTGTGTGTTGATGCAGAATGGCAAGGTGATAGCTTATGTGTCACATCCGGGGAGCACCCCCTAGACGTAACTGGCGTCGTCGTCCTCTTTGAGGACTAAGACTAGCCTCTTAGTTTACATAATTACATTCATAGGTTAATAACGCGGAAATATTTAAAACTTTTTCTTACTTCTACAATGAGGTTTATATAGAGCTCTACATACACATAATATGTATTCATATCGAGTATACATAGACCCTTCGTATAAGAAGATTACATAGTCTTCTACTTTTATCGCACAAGATATATAAGATATAACATAGTCTTAAAAGAGTGTCTCATCTCATAACCATCTAAAACAAGAATGTATTAATTGGGCATATCCAATACAACAATGTAATAAAGCCAGATATAGCCTATACAATTCGTACTCAAATGAAAAGAATAACATAGGAGTCTTAAAACTAAAACAACTTCATAAGCTTGATATTAGAATTACCCTCGGAAAGTGGGGACCTACCCAACTTGGATGATTGAGAATTTCCAAGTCTTCTTCAAAGTCGTCTCCAAAAGCCTTCAACGATCGGAACCTAAAATGTTGGGGAAAAGGGAAAAAATGGGGTTAGCACATCACATGTACTAAGTATGAGACCATATGCACATTTAATATCAAAACATACTAAAAAGGGACATTTCATCAAAACAACTACTCCCACCGTTTAAAAAAGAATGTCTCTATTTCCTTTTTAGTTTGTTTAAAAAAGAATGACCCCTTTTCTTTTTTGGCAACATTTTAACTTTAACTTTCCACGTGGCATGTTTAAGACCACAAGATTAAAAAGCATTTTGGTACTTTTGACATAACTTTAATTAATAACTACAAGATCAAAAGTCTTCTTTCTTTTCTTAAACTCCGTTCCAAGTCAAACTATGTCATTCTTTTTGAAACGGTGGGAGTATTTTACATTTGGAAAGTCTTATGCACATTCAAGAACCATACAAATCATTATTGCATATTCATCAAGTCAATACCATGTTAATCCAAGACCAAACCACCTTAAGTCAAAGCAAGTAACATGCATATCAAAATACTTGAACCCATACTCAAATACAACTCTATCATCAAGTCATATCATCACAAGCATGAATAAGAGTTCATTACAACATAACCAAAGAAGACCATTACTCATGACCCCCATTAAGTCCACTTGTGCAACGACCAAGCAAATCCCATAACCTTACTCAATCAAGCAAACCTAGAAAGAACCCTAACCAATGTCCAACTTCACATAACATATCATTAAGAGTACATAATATCATACTTTAGCAATAGAGACCAAATACATGTTCTTAGGAGTAACCAACATCATAAAATATCATTTTCATGTAAGATCATCACATTAACATAATTTACACTTATAAGCATATGCATACATAAAAAAACCTCCTAAGGATTCCCTCAAGGCAAACTAGTGCAAGACATAGGTAGAGTCTCATACCCTACCTAAGCTAAGTCAAACCTCTTAAATCACCCTAGTTGGTTTGTACTTCATTACTTCATTTTTAGTTTAGGGAACACTTGCCTTAACCAATATAGACCACAAGAGCTAAGTGTGAAATCCGGTGTTGTAAAACCTTACACCGATGGAAGGTGGTCTACCGGCCAAAGTAGAACAAAACAGAAACATACCTTTCTAGGTGGATCCACTAGCTAGTCTTCCTATGGGTGCAACATAGTTTAAGGAACTAAGATATATGTATTAACTCTCTACATGCCACTTGGCAATTGGATCCTCCTCTCATGAGAATCCATAGGGTGAGTATACCTCATAGGGGAGTGAACACCTCATGTGGAACTATAGGGTGAATTTTCCTCTATGGAAAGTCAACACCTCTCAATGTCAAGTTCTCTCGGTGCTAAGCTAACGTCCATTTTGAAATGTCTTTAATTCATCCATTATTATCAAAACTTAGTTTAGGTCATAGGGTTTATCCCTTATATAAACATCATCATCATAGATCATTAGGAATTGTATGAGAATCACCTTTCAATACATGCCCCTTAATGAGATCAACACCTTACATCATATCATAGTAATGCACATAAATGAATCAACATCATCCTAATATCATTACTAGCTTAACATGTTATCACAATTCATAAGTCAAGACATTTCAATACCAACATCTTACCATCCTAGTCAATCCAATCACAAGACACGTACTTCAATTGAATCAACATCACAAGGTATAAGTCATCACAATAGAATTAGGATTTCAAGATCACAAGACCTTACCTCTTCCTCTTCCAAAGCTATCGATATGGTCTTACCATCAACCACTCTAAAATAACCCATCAATTGTCATAATATCATCATAGAATAGTAATTTAACCAATAACCAAGTCAATTGAGCCAACACTACACAATTCAACTTAAGATCATAACCTAAGGTTAAGGGGAAAAGGTCATCTTCTACAAACTAGACCAATCGATCAATAAGTAGTGCAATATAGTCATAATTCAATATAATCTATTCAATAAAACTAAAAGAAATCATAAACAACTCCAATTGCAAGATAAATTTTGAGATTGAAAGAGACCTACATGAAAACTCATCTTTTGAAATTAATTTGAAGGAACCCTATGGGGAAAGAGATCCCAAAGGTGAAAGTAATCCCATTCCTTAGTGTTTGATGAAGATTGATGGATAAAATTTGGTGATTGGATCCCTAGAACCCACCTTGACCTTGACTTCTATGGAGTTCTTCAACTTGAGGGAGAAAGAAGTGAGAAGGAAGAGAGTTTGTGTTTTGAAATTTATCAAAGCTTAGGTTAGTCTAATTAGGTTAGGGTCTTTATATAGGTTGTTAATTAAATTAATTAGACATACCCTAAACCCTCATTAACCTCCTAACCAAGAAAACTAACTAAATGAACTAAATAAAAACTTCTAGCAAAATAGTGTCTCCACAAACGAGACCACAATCGACGGATCGTGTGTCCATCGACGGGCACTGTTCACCTCTATGCTGCACACTCGTCGATAAGTTCAGAGACTGTCCATTTGCAGGCTTCCAAAATTTTTGCTAATTGTCCATCGATGGAAGCAGTCCACGCCCCGTCGATTGGACAACAGATTGTGGGTTGCATCCGTTGGTGGACACTGCCTTGGGCAACCTTTGACCCCAAAATGCTAGGGTCCTCCTCAAGGGGTTGGTACTTGGGGAGTCTTACCCGGACATTTCAACTATGAATAAATTTTAATACATGTTAGACACCCTTCCACCAAAATTCATCAATTTCCGACTCCAAAAAGCTAGTCAAATTGGCTAAGGCACCTAGTACCTCATGAAACTAGTTTCTGGACGTCATGGACGTTCTTTGATGTTTTGGTTTATAAACCTCCTAAATGACTTATATTCATTAAAGTTGACCTTAAAACAGTGTCTAAACCTTTTGAAACCCATGTAAGGCTTTAGAACACGTCTTAGACTTTCGAAGTGTTACATTATGCCTCCAGACAGTTGAAGGTTCATGAGAAGAATTATCCAACTCATGACTTAGAATTGGTTGCAATAGTTTTTGCCTTGAAGATATGGCGTCCCTACTTGTATGGTGTTCATGTTGACATATTCACGGATCACAAGAGTCTCTAATATTTGTCCACTCAGAAGGAGCTAAATCTTAGACAGAGGAGATGCTTAGAATTACTCAAGGATTATGACATGAGTATTCTTTACCACCCAGGTAAGGCTAATGTAGTTGCTGATGCTTTAAGCAGGTTATCCATGGGGAGTATTACCCATGTTGAATAAGAAAAGTGGGAGTTAGCTAAAGATGTTCACAGACTCGCACGTATGGGAGTCAGACTTATGGATTCCACAGAAGGAGGGATAGTGATGACCAATGAGGCTGAATCATCACTAGTGTCATAGGTCAAAGAGAAACAAGACCAAGACCCTATTTTGCTTGACTTGAAGGCAAATGTTCATAAGCAAAGAGTATTAGCTTTCAAACAAGGGGAGATGGTGTACTAAAGTACGAAGGTAGATTGTGTGTACATAGGGTGGATGGACTCCAAGAGAGGATCCTGGATGAGGCTCATAGCTCCAGGTATTCCATTCATCTGGGTTCCACCAATATGTACCGCGATTTAAGAGAGGTATATTGGTGGGAAGGCATGGAGAAAGATATTGCTGAGTTTGTTGCCAAGTTCCTGAATTTCCAACAAGTGAAAGTAGAAGACCAAAGGCTTGGAGGTTTGACTCAGACTATAGAACTTCCGAAATGGAAGTGGGAAATGATAGAACTTCCAGAATGGAAGTGGGAAATGATAGAACTTCCGGAATGGAAGTGGGAAATGATTAATATGGACTTTATCACATGTTTTCCAAGATCTCACAGGCAACATGACTCTATTTGGGTGATTGTCGATAGAATGACAAAGTCAGCCCATTTCTTGCTAGTAAAGACTACCTATTCGGCGAGGATTATTCTAAGTTGTACCTTCAAGAGGTGGTGAGACTTTATGGAGTTCCGATCTCCATTATTTCAAATAGAGGTGCATAATTTACTGCTCAGTTCTGGAAATCTTTCCAGAAATGTTTGGGTACAAAGGTGAACTTAAACACTGCTTTTCATCCTCAGACAGATGGACAAGCAGAGCGTACTATCAAGACTTTGGAAGACATTTTGAGAGCTTGTGTGATTGATTTTAAAGGGAATTGATATGATCACTTACCTCTCATTAAGTTTGCGTACAACAATAGTTACCATTCGAGCATCCAAATGACTCCACATGAAGCTCTTTATAGGATAAGATGCTGATCTCTTATTAGGTGGTTCGAAGTTAGTGAAGTAGGGTTGATAGGACTAGATCTAGTTCACCAAGCTATGGAGAAGGTGAAATTGATTCAAGAGAGATTGAAAATGGCACAGAGTTGCCAAAAGTCCTACACAGATGTTAAGAGAAGGCTATTAGAGTTTGAGGTGGATGATTGGGTGTATCTAAAAGTTTCACCCATGAAGGGTGTTATGAGGTTTGGTAAGACTGGGAAAATTAGTCCCCGGTATATTGGTCCTTACAGAATCTCCAAAAGAGTTGGCAATGTAGCTTATGAGTTGGAGCTACCCCAAGAGTTAGCAGCGGTTCATCCGGTATTCCATATTTCTATGTTGAAGAAGTGCTTGGGTGATCCTTAATTGACTGTACCAACTGAGAATGTTGGGATTAAGGATAACTTATCCTATGAAGAGGTTCTGGTTCAGATTTTAGATTGTCAAGTTCGCAAATTGAGAACTAAAGAAGTTGCATTAGTCAAGGTCCTTTGGAAGAACCAATTTGTTGAAGAAGCAACTTGGGAAATTGAGGAGGATATGAAAAAGACATATCCACATCTCTTTGAATCCGGAGAGAATGCAGATCAAGGTACTAAATTCGATCTCTTCTTAGAACTTTATAGGATTATGTGTAAGCATGATATTACTTGTTTTTGTTAGTTGAGTGCTGAAATGATGTTACTATTCTTAGCTTAGTGAAAGAAATCTCATTCGAGCACGAATGTTCCCAAGGAGGAGATATGTAACATCTCGTAAGCCAAAATATCTAGGGTTAAAAAAACTAAGAATAGTTATTTTTGGAAAGAATTGGAAAACAAGAAAATTTCCCAAGTGTAAAAGTGAGTTTTCGGTCATTTTCAAATGGACATAATTTCTAGCTCAAGAGGAGTTAGTGACAGTTGTTTATATGAATGAAAATACCTTGGGAAGATATTTCCAACTCCACCGAGTTTGCTCATTTTCGATGTCATATGAGGGAGATATGCCTTCGGAATTTGGGATGCTGGACTGAGGAAAATCCAATCTGAATTTTAGTAAGGTAAAATAGTCTTTTAACCCTACTATTTCCTAATTTGTTTTAAGGGTTTGTTAGGGGTAAAAGTAATCCCTAATTAAGTTTTATAAGATTTAATACGCTTAGGGCTTAGGATAAAAGAGAAGAGAAGAAGGAGAAAGGAGAAAAAAACCAAGAATTCTTCATGAACACCAAATCGTTGAGTGGAATTCATCGGGGGTGATCCCTGTAAGGTATGTGAGATCTTTCAGTGTTGGGTTCTTCCATCCACACAATAATATGTTTAATTCAGCGCAATTAGAGTATATTGAATGATGAACATTGAAGTTCTTGATAAAAAACCGTTGAATTCTCGTTTGTGGAGTTGTGGTATACCTTTGTTTGATTGATTCGTGTTTCCTGGATATTTTACGAGTCTAAAGTATTGGGTATTGAGGATTTTAGTGATCCTAAGTGTTTGGGGTGATATCCATGGGAGTTTAGAAGGTTTAGAATTGACAATCGGAGAAGAAAAGTCGGAAATACTATCTGACAAGCCCTGGGGTACCATGCAAGCTAGAGCCTCTCAAGACAGTGTCTGTCCGTCAGGCTCTGGCGCCCCACGCCTCTTTGAGCACCAGGGTCACCTGGAGATCTCATTTTCCCCCATCTTTTTATACGAGTTCCTAAGTGATGTACCTATTATTCCTAGTTGATTTCAACACTCTAAGGTACATCTAAGCATCATGAAATCATCCATAAACATGAGATCATGGTCCTTGAATACATAATCTCGTTCAAGGAAAGTTAAGATCAAAGTATAAGAAGTTAAGAGTCAAGTTTAAAAGTTAAGAAGAAAGTCAAAATGAGTTCTTAAAACTTTCAAGAGTCTTAAACAAACATATTTACTTTGTTTAAAGGCTCAATCTAGAAGTTGAGTAAGGATTAATGAGTTGAGTTTAAGTCTTAAAAGCTATAAAGGAACTACTATTCCCTAAGATTTAAGTTTCAAGTAAAGTAAAGAGAAAAGAGTGAGTTCATTTCTCAAAAGTTATAAGGGAACTAAGTAGTCCCTAAGAGTTATAAATGTTTTCACATTTTGAGGAAGAAAGAAAGCTAGGCTTCCACAGAGCCTTTGGCTAATTTTCAAAAGGGGAACTATGGTTTCCAAGAGAGCTTGTTTTTAAAGCTAAGTTTGAGCAATTACCTCAAACCAGAGAAGAGGTTGTTTTAAAAACATATGAGCTAAGTATTTTGAGAGTAGTATTGAGCACCGATATGGGAACGCAAGTTCATACCAACTCTAGTCTCCATAAACCATGTAGCCAACATGGACAGATTAAAGATCATACTTTTAGATAATTCCTTAGTATTTTTTAGCATAGAATAGTGGATCCACTTAGTCGTTTAGGTTCTATGCCGACGGCAAGGTATAGAGCGGTCCTCTTGCAACGTGAGGTAAGATGTTGTACCATCGCTTAGGCTCATAGTGATGATTGTCGGTTAGAGAATCTCCCACCGAAACTATATTACTTTCATATATAAGTAAAGTTGGGTTTATTTTTGCATTACTTTTAATAAACTAAGTTTTTACACTGTTTTACAAGCTTTGTACATATGGCATGTGTCTTTACTACTTTATATTGAGTTGTGACTTCTTGAGATGAGCAGAGCCAAGGTAAGTTCATTCTTAATCCTTTCAAGCTTAGTAGTTGTTGTTTAGCATTCCAACTCGCATACTTGTACATTTAATGTACTTATGCCAGTTCACCTGCATCGTCTTATGATGCAGACACAGGTAACCCGGATCAGTATCCAGCGCCTCGTTGATCTAGCTTGAGCATTTAGAGTCAGTGGTAAGCTTCCTTGCATCTTGGAGGACTCTTTAATTGCTTTTCGTATTTCCTTTATAGAATATCGTAGGGTTTGTCTCAACATTCATCTTAGTAGTACTAGAGGCTTCATAGACAAACAGATAGTCAGACTGTCAGTTTTGGGTCTCTCTTTATTTGCGGATATACATATATTGTCTTGAGACATATGTGCCATTTTGCCCAAGACTATTATTTAAAGTACTTTTCATGAGAATGTTTCCAGCTGTATACTTGAGTTTAGTTAAGTCTTCAGCTGAGTTAAATAAGCCATACCAAGAGTTCGCTCAAGGTCAACAATGGTTGTTGGGTATCGGCCACGTCCAGGGTGTATGCTCCGGGCGTGACATATGCGAAATATGGCAGCAAATCAGCTTGCTAATTTTGGCTTAACTATGTACAACAACGAGGTATGAATCTAGCATAGCAGATACAAAAAATGATTTCTAGCAGTAATTAATCAACGCTAATAGCTTAGTCACTCCTTAATGTAACACTCTTTGTAAATGCCCCTAAATCCTATTTCGACATTGGATCCGACATAAATTAACTAATGCTGGTAAAAACTTTAACACTCTTCAATATGTCTCATCCCCACAACATCCTCAAAACAAGCAGCATTTTACTAATATTTTCAATATGAAGTGGTTCACCAAAAGTAGCTTCCAGTAAAGATTTCAAGCAAGGTCCAATTTTAATCCTAACTTCACCCCAATGGTACAAAATCCATCTACTGGGAATAAGAGAATATTGGTTGACATTGTTACATATTCTCTTGTTTGGATAGATATCTTGAAAAATAAAAATGCACCAACAGTTATTTCTATAGTTGGTTCCTAGAATCATATTAGAACAAAAACTAAATAACATTAGTTTTTCATGGAAAACTTCCTTGCCCAAGGAAATTAAAAACCATGACGTACAATTTGTAGAATTTCTAACAACCTCCACTAACTTCAAAGAGCCATTTCAGCTTACAAATCAACAAGCTAAGGGACTAACTTTATTACCTCAACTCAACAATGTGAACACCTAATTTTTTACCAAAACATAAATATTTTACACCAATTTTTAAAGGGTTATATTTAAAATAAAATTAAAAATAATTAATACAAATTATAAGATCAGTTACAGTTTAATAATAATAATAATAATAAAATGATAATAGAAGTTGGGAACTTAAGTTATTTGTTAATTTATCTAGTCAAAAAATAATAATAATATAAAAAATATTATGAAAAAGTATAGAAAAAGAAAAGAAAAGAGGAGTCCTAAAAATTTCAAATTTGTTTTACCTTATCCTAATTACTCCCAACTTCCTAACTTATTTTCCTAAAAATCCTCATCCTATTTATTTATTTTTATTTTTATTTCTTTTGACACGTTTTTCTTAAATTCTTTGTATCATCTTCTTATTTTATTTTTTTTTGTTTTGCCAATTTGTTGATGTGTTATTATTATTTATTTATTTATTTTCTTTCTTTATCTCAACCCAATTTTCTCAACTAATTTTCAAATTAAATCCTAATCCCACTACACTACGTTCCTTTGAATTAGCACCAGACTCTCACCCAAAAATATTATAAAAAGACACGTTCAGTTGAAAAGAAAAACAGAGATTGAAATATACAGAGAGATATAGAAAAAATAAAGAAACTGAGAATGAAATACACAGAGACAAAAAAAACAAGCAAACACAAAGAGAAGAAAAGTGAGTTATTTCTTATGAGAATTAGGTTAGAGTTAGAGCTTTGATCGTGATTCCGAATTCGTGGATAACAGCTCGCTTTTGTGGTATCAATTTTCGCAGCGAGGTAACTATAAATTCTCGCGTGATTTAAATAATATTACTTGTATGAAAATTTGACTGCAATAGTATGAAATTCTTCAAATCGCATTCATTATATTTATTATTGTTACAATATTATTATTATTATGTGTTTTAGATACACTTTGTAACTTATATTTCTTCATGATATTGAATTGTTAAATTTGAATAGATTCATATATCTTTCCGTTTAGTTTTTCACTTTAGAAGATTTTGTTGAATTTATTGTTGACTTGTTAGATTGTTATATAAAAATAATTAGTAAATGATTTTAAAAAATATATATCTAAGTAGAATTGTTAATTAAAAGGAGAAATAAATTTTATCTAGAGATTCATGATAAAATAGTGATAATTATTATTAATAATTATAATTAAAAAAAAAGAGTAAAATTTGAGAAATTATATAAAAGAATAAAAAAAAAGCATAAAAAAAGAAGAAGATAACAACGAAAGAAATTTAAAAAAAATAGAAACAGAAAATTTAAAAAGAAAAGAAAAGAAAAGAAAAGAAAGTGAAAAAAAAAGTGAAAAAATGAAAAATCAAAAAAAAAAAATTAGAAGAGAGAAGTAGAATAAAAAATATAAAAATATAAAATTCTGAAACAAAAGGTAAAAATAAAATAAAAAAGAATAAAAAAAAAGAACGTAGGGAAAATAACAAAAATTATTAATAAATAAATAAATAAATAAGACGAAAAACAACAAATTTATAAATAAAATAACAATGAATAATAAAAAGTAACAAAATGTAATAAAATATACATATATATAAAAGATAACAAAACGTGAAGAAAAAATATATATATATAACATTAAAAAATATAAACAAAAAATGTAAAATAAATAAATAAATAAATAATAAATAAATAAATATTAGTGTTTCAGATATTGAATTAATGAACACACATCGAAAATAATAAAACAATTTCCAATAGATTTAAAAATAAATAAGACAACTTTTAAAAGTTTTAAAATAAATGAGAGAATGAAGTAAAAACATTTTATTATTAAGATAAATAATACAATATCCAAAAATTAAGTCAAGTCATACCAAAGTTAATAAAGCGACCGTGCTAAAACCATGGGACTCGAGGGGTGCCTAACACCTTCCCCTCGGTCAACAGAATTCCTTACCCGAATTTCTAGTTTGCAGATCAATAAAAATAGAGTCAAATTTCCTTTTGATTAGGGATTTAAATAAGGTGACTTGGAACACCAAAACTCAATTCCAAGTGGCGACTCTGAATAATAAAATAATCCCTTTTCAAAAAGTCACTTTAATTGGAAAAACTCTTTTTCTTTCTAAAACAATAAAATCGAAAAAAATTTGAGGGAAAAAAAAGGGGCGTGACAGATGGCGACTCCACTGGGGAACACTAACTAGAATTCGAGCTTTAAATATTGATTTATGTATGACTATGATTTATTTATTTAAGTTTTTGGATATTGTATTTATTTGGCTTAATATGCTAATTGTTTATTTATTTAATGTTTTCATAATACTTGAATTGCATTATAACTGTGTTCTCTCACGCACCAATCTGAGTCTTCTATTATGATAATATGGGAATTGCGACTGCGCACCCCGCTTCTATCAAGATAGCCAGTGAATTTTCAATCCATGGTGAAGGATATTTAATTAAATACATATATAGGATGGGGAGCACCCATGCACAAAGCCGGAAAGCGCTGCTACCGGTACGTTGCTACTCCCTGACTCGAGTGGTCCGCTCGTTTTACAGCCAGTCTAGATATTTTTCTCCACAAGTTAAACCTTAGTAGAACTGAAACTTTCAGACATGATATCCTTACTAGGTTCTGATTTATTTGCATCATGTGCATGTAACTTAGCGAGATTCGGCATAGGGGCCCAATCTAACTAGGACAAGTACCTTTTCGTGAGACCATCATGTGCATTTTTGTGCTACTTATTGCATCATATGGAAGACTATAACAAAATGTTGACCGGCTTTAGGATAATCGACTAAAGAAATAAATATCTATTTTCTACCTTCTTTCGACCAATGATTCAAAATAAATAAATTAATACACATATCTATACATACACACATAATCCTCAATTTTATTTTCGCTTTATTTAAAGTAATGCATAAATAATAATAATAATATATGTATATATATGTCTTCTAAAATGTACATGTACACATGATTTTATTTTTCTTTTTTTTTTTTCAATCAAAATTATCTCTTTATTCGGTCATTCTTTTCAAAAACAACCTGAATCAATGACCACTTTAGACATTCCGAATCATTTTTTTTAACTACTCCAACAAATAATTTCGAATTATAAAAATTTCACAATTAAATTTGATTTTAAAAAATCCCAATTTTCCCTTTTTTCAACAAGGTAATCATGAGATCTATGAGGTGTGATAAAAGACCAAGGGATGAAGTTGTCGAAATGGTCAATGATCCCCCAAAGTTCATGATCACAGATAAAACCCCACAATTACTCATGGATTGGTGGAACGATATGCATGAATTTAGGCGGACTGAGATATTTAAACATCTTGGTTTCCTTACAGATATCATGAGATTTAGTCCTGACAGAGGTTTGATCGAGGCTTTGATCCCGTTTTGGGACTCTACAAACAATGTGTTTCGATTTAGTGATTTTGAGTTGACGCCTACATTAGAAGAATTGGGTGGTTTCACAGGTTTAGGCCAGGATCTTCGAACTAAAACACTGATAGCCCCTAGGAGTGTCAGCGGAAGTAAATTTCTAGAACAGATGCACATCATCCATCCTCATAAGGAGTGTTTTGATAATGGGTTGGTTTCTTTGGAATTCTTGTACTCAAGATATGGAAAGAAGGAAGGATTTTCAAGCTATGGAAAACAACTTTAAAATGGACAACACCTCCCTACTTGGGAAAACATAGACAAGAAGCATTCATGGTGGCATTCTTGGGAGCTATGGTTTTTCCAAGGAAGGATAAAAAAATTGATATTCGTCTGTCAGGAATAGTCACTGTTATGATGAAGAAAAGAAAATCCACTATATTGCCAATGATGTTGGCTGATATTTATCGTGCTTTGACTAAATGTAGAGAAGGGGGAGATTTTTTTGAAGGTTGTAGCATTCTATTGCAAAAGTGGTTTTTGGAGCACCTATATCGCCATCGTTTTGCGACAGATTTCAAATCCGATTGGACGAATTATATTTTGAGCCACCCAGACAGGATGAAAGAATTAGGAGAAAAATTGCCAAAAGGTGTCAAAGCATGGAGACATTATCTTCTTGAATTGACGGCATCTAAAATTACATGGAACTATCATTGGTTCCCTGCTAGTGAGGTAATTGTTATGTCTTCCTATCGTCCATTCTTCGTTCTGACAGGCCTTCGCGGGTTCCAACCATACATACCCCTCCGAGTTCTACGCCAACTAGGACAAAAACAAATTTTACCTAAAGAGGATACGCAGAATTTTGTGTGGGAGGTGGCATTTGAAGATCGAGATCGAGAATCGGAAGCCCAAAATATTTGGGGTGGTAGTCGAACTTTAAGTTCGAAAGCTATGGTGGATGATCGCGTTGAAGGGGAAGTTGACTCCTTATACCTCCATTGGTTTTTTGATCAAGCCCTCTCAAAGTAATGCCCGAAGGATCAGCGCGAGAAATCATAGATCGAGAAGAGGAAATTGAAGTAAGAATCAAGCAGGCCCGACTCGAGGTGGAAAGAAATTATAGGTCTACTTTAGATATCCTAAGCAATGACCTAAAAAAAGTTAGAGAAGAGTTGGCTCGACGTGATGCAATATTCGAGGAAAGAGTTACATTGATTGAAAAAAGGGTTGAAAAGAAGCATCTATCTACTATTCGAACCCTACATGAAGATTTGGGCATTGTTACAGGTGCTATGGAGAAACATGAGGAAGAATATAAGAAAGAAAAGACCCTCTTAATGCATGCACAAGCTAGGTTACAAAATCAATTAAAAGCTTCTATGGGACGAGAAAGAGACATAGCAAACCGTTTCACATTGTATCAAGCAGAAGTGGCGACCGAAAGAAATCAATGGATGGAAGAGCGTGAAGAATTTCATAACCAAATTGAAGAGCTTCAAGCATATGAAGAGCATCTGAGTGATGCAGTTGTCACTACTGAAGAATGGTTGCAGAATTGTCACGAGAATATGGAGAAGGCCAAAGGACAAGTGCTTCAGTTGACAGAGAGCTTGATTGATGTTTATGGTGGTCATCTCCATCGAAGTGATGAGAGCCTGGGTCGAGAGGCGCGTGCACTAGCCCCACATCTTCCGAAAGCTTTGTTCAAGGTCTACTCTAGCCTAGGGAAGCAATTGATGATCAAGAAATGTCGGAGATGGATTTTTTTTTGTTTTTTTTCCTTTTTTTTTTTATTTTTAGTTCGTCAAATTTTGTTTTAATCTTAAGTACTTTGATGTTTTTATTTTGGTCATTTTGATTTGAATGGTATTTTCATTTTAAAGTTAAATAAATGTCGTATTTTTTTTTCCAAAGAAATTTATCCACATGAACTACGTAATGATCTGATTCATGTTCAAACATGATACCTAGGCAACCTTTAATAGGTTCGATCAAAATGCATTCAAATTATTCAAATAAGTAAAGTAGGGGACCAAATGACATAAGCAAGTCGTCCAAAGCCGGGATGAAACATAAAAGTCTTCCAAAAACATATTATAGACATATGAATAATCTAGGTGCATAACATACAACGTGTATTTAATATCCTCAATATGTTGAATCCTCACACATTTTTTTATATGAGAATTTAGAGAGTTTAAAAGGTGGTTGGTTTGTGAGGAGAGCTGGCATCTCATCAATATAACACAAGATCAAAAGGGAAAGAAAAAATGACACGTAAAGACGGAACAGAGTCGGAAAATGAAGAAGCACAAACCCAAATGGTTGCGCAAGAATCGGTACCTATGGAAGAGGTGAAAATGTTAAGACAACAGATGATCGAAATGTACGAAGCTTGGATGAATCTGCAAGCTCCTCCGCCTTCAATTCGAGAATACTTGAATGTGAATATGCCATTTCCCATTCAAGTGTCAACAAGTGACCCGGTTTATCCACCTGGGTTTGGACCCTACATTAACACATCTAATACTGTCGGAACTTCCTCAGTAAACCCGTTGAAACCATCAATGATGAATAATCCACTTTTCATGCCTACTGTCCAAACTAATACAATTCCTCAACCGGCACTAGTACAAAAATCCAATGATGACCCTATACTCAAAGATCAATACGGCCAAGGTCATGCCCCTAAATTAACTTTCAATGTTCCTAACTCTTACCACCACCAATACAGTTCTCCCGTTGAGGTTGAGAAAAACATTAAGAATGAGGAACATGAAGAAATTGCAAGGAAAATGAGGAGTTTGGAACAAAACATAAGGAATTTGCAAAGTCTAGGAGGACACAAAAGTGTCTCATTTAAGGACTTATTCATGTTTCCAGATGTTCACTTGCCTCTAGGGTTCAAAACTCCAATGTTTGATAAATATAATGGTCATGGCGATCCAGTGGCTCATTTGAGAAGATTTTGTAATCAGTTGAGGGGAGCCGGAGGAAAAAAAGAACTTCTTATGGCTTACTTTGGAGAGAGTTTAACGGGTGTAGCATCAGAATGGTTTATCGATCAGGACATTTCTCATTGGCACGTTTGGGATGATATGGCGCAAGATTTTGTCCAACAATTTCAATACAATATCGATATTGTTCCCGATCGCAATTCCCTAACTAATATGAAAAAAACGCCATCGGAAAGTTTTAGGGAATATGCCATAAGATGGAGGGAACAGGCAGTTAGAGTCAAGCCGCCGATGAAAGACTATGAATTAATTGATGCTTTTCTCCAGGCTCAAGAACCTGACTACTTTCATTATCTTCTCGCCGCAATGGGCAAGCCTTTCGCCAAAGCGATCAAGATCGGAGAAATGGTAGAGAATGGCATAAAGTCGGGTAAGATTGTGAATCAAGCAGCCATTAGAGCTACCACACAAGCAATACAAAGTGGATCCGGTAATTTTACCAATCGAAAAAAGAAGGAGGAAGGGTCCATGACGGCATCTGGATCGAGAGGTGTTCAAACGGGGATGAACCATCCTTATGGTCAAGTCCAACAAGAACAATATAATTCTCCTCAGCATTATTACCCGTCCCAATATGAAGTTCTCAACACTCAGGCATATGTCCGGCCTCCTTCGCGCCAACAATGGCGGGGGCCTGCCCCACAAGTTGCTCGCCCCCAACAACAAAATTTCCAGGCGCCATACAATCCACGTCCCTGGACAAACTATACGAGAGAACAAGGTCGAAAAGAAAATTTTACCCCAATTGGGGAATCGTATACGAGTTTATTACGGAAATTAATACAATTGAGACTGGTTGAACCTATCAATCCGTACGTTGTCAATCTAAATGCGAGAGGATTTGATCCAACTGTTATATGTGAGTATCACGCCAACGCTCCAGGTCATAGCACAGAGAATTGTTGGACCCTAAAAAGAGTCATTGAGAAGTTAATCGAGGATAAGGTAATCGAGGTACGCAATGAGGAAGTACCAAATGTCACCAATAACCCACTCCCTGCTCATAATAATGAGCGTGTTGTGGGGATGGTTGACATTTTCGAAGATTATGAGCAAACAAGTAGAACAAAAGTGAAAAGCAAGGTTTCAAAAGAAGAGTCTAGTATGGTTTTAGAACCCATACAAAGGGCACCGATAATTTTTTAAAGGTGTACGTTCGAATTTTGGGGACTCGAGGAAGCTAGTGTTGTATGTCCCTGAATCAATAAAAAGAGGAGACGTACCATTGAATGGTCCAAAATGCTACATTCCTGGTAAATTTTCAACGTTCGATCAAAATCAAGAAACTATGAAAGAGCCAGTTGTGATACAAATTGCAACACAACTTCCGATCACAAACACCAAGGTCGTTTCGTGGAACTACAACAAAGTCGTCGTTACTCACAAGGGAAAGGAGATTATCGAAGAAACAAATGAAACAAGAGGCTTAACTCGTTCCGGAAAGTGTTATGCTCTGGAAGAATTAAAGAGGGACAAACAAATCAAAGAAAATCAGTTGCCGATAAAACAAATCAGACACTGAGGAAGATGCTGAAGAGTTTCTGAAAAAGATGAAAGCTCAAGATTATTCTGTTATAGATCAGTTGAGGAAAACGCCTGCTCAAATCTCTTTGTTGTCATTACTCATACATTCTAAAGAACATCGTGAAGTGTTGACCAGAATTTTGAATGAGGCACATAACTCAGAAAATATTACAGTAGGTCACTTGGAAAAGATGGTCAATCGAATTTTTGAAGTAAATAGAATCACTTTCACTGATGATGAATTGCCCTTGGAAGGATCTGGACATAATAGGGCTCTACATTTAACCGTGAAATGTGAAGAACACTATGTGAAGAGAGTCATGGTTGATGTAGGATCGGGTGTAGACATATGCCCTCTTTCCACTCTACAAAGCTTGAAAATCAACACTGATAGGATTCGTACTAACAATGTTTGTGTACGGGCATTTGATGGTGCAAAACGGGATACTCTTGGTGAAATATACTTAATTGTCACAATTGGACCAGCGGAGTTTGGAATCACTTTCCAAGTTATAGACATGGACACGTCTTACAATCTGCTTTTGGGTAGGCCATGGATCCACATGGCTAGAGCTGTGCCATCTACTCTACACCAAGTGGTCAAGTTTGAGCATGACAATCAAGAAATCATTGTCCATGGTGAAGATGATCTCCCAATCACCCGAGATCCTTCAATACCATGCATTGAGGCTAAAAGAGGTTGTGAATCCCTCAACTATCAGGCTTTGGAGATAATAACGGTAAATCAGTTCTTAGAAGGAAAGCCTATCCTCCAACCTCATCTGTCCTCTACTTCAGTCATGGTGGTGGCTCAAATGGTACAAAATGGCTATGAACCCGGAAAGGGGTTAGGTTTGTCGTTGCAAGGAATTGTGAGTCCTATCAATCCGATGGGTAATCAAGATACATTCGGTTTGGGTTTCAATCCAACTAGATTTGATAGAAAATGGGCAAAAGATCGTAAAAGAAATGCTTGGAATCTGTCGAAGCCGATCCCCCATATTGCTCAATCTTTCATTAAATCTCGAGGTGAACCGTGTCCTGACTTACCTATCCAAAATGATGTGGATGAAATGTGTCAATGTATCAAGGAAATGTTTTGTGAGGTAAACATGACTCAGATGGGTGAGGGCACTAGTCATATGGATGTGCAGTTTATCGTCCCAAATGTCCAACTAAATAACTGGAAAGCCACTCCTCTCCCTACAAGAAAGGAGTCCTGGTAGTTTTTGTTTTGCTGTTTTTTTATTTTCTTGGATTATTCTCAGGGTTGTAATTCAAACATTCTAGTTGTTTCGCTTTGTTGTTAACCCTTCTATCCTTTCCCATTCAATGCAATGAAGTTCTAGTCATCTTCTTTGTTCCTACTATTTCTAATATTTGTCATCTTATTTTCATTTTCAGTTACGTTAACTTTTATAATATGACATGCATGCGGAGTTTACAATTAGATCCTAAAAAGTTGTCTGATCTCAAAACAATGAATCCTAAGTCTAAGGAATATGATGAAGATGAAGCTGACGAAGAAATAAAAAGGGGTTTGGATCAATTTGAAAATAAGCCTAAACCTAATTTAAGTGAAACGGAGGTGGTTAATTTGGGAACTCCCGAAGAAGTGAAAGAAATAAAGATAAGTATTCATGTCGATCAAAATATTCGAGATGACATAATTCAAGTTTTATTTGAATACAAAGATGTCTTTGCTTGGTCATACGATGACATGCCGGGGTTAAGTGCTGATCTGGTAGTTCACAAACTTCCCATACATCTTGACTTTCCACCTGTCCAGGAAAAGCAGAGAAAATTTAAGACAGATATGAGCGATAAAATCAAAGAGGAAATCATGAAGCAACTGAGTGCAAAAGTGATCAGGGTTGTCCAATACACTACTTGGTTGGCTAATGTTGTGCCAGTACCAAAAAAGGATGGAAAGATCAGAGTTTGTGTTGATTATAGAGATTTAAACAAAGCAAGTCCAAAAGACAATTTTCCACTACCCAACATTCACATCTTGGTTGACAATTGTGCTAAACACGAGATTCAATCTTTCGTGGACTGCTACGCCGGATATCACCAAATTCTCATGGATGAAAAAGACGCAGAAAAAACTGCTTTCACCACTCCGTGGGGTACATATTGTTATAGAGTCATGACATTTGGTCTAAAAAATGCAGGGGCAACCTACATGAGAGCTATGACTACCATATTCCATGACATGATGCATAAAGAAGTTGAGGTATATGTCGATGACGTCATCATTAAGTCTAGAACGCAAATTGACCATGTGCGTGATCTAAGAAAATTTTTCGAAAGGTTGAGAAAGTACAATATCAAGCTTAATCCGGCTAAATGTGCATTTGGAGTTCCATCTGGCAAGCTTTTGGGTTTTATAGTTAGCCGAAGAGGCATTGAATTAGACCCCTCCAAGATAAAGTCCATTCGAGAATTGCCACCTCCAAGAACCAGAACTGAAGTCATGAGTTTTCTAGGAAGGTTAAACTATATCAACCGATTCATCGCTCAACTCACTACTACATGCGAGCCGATATTCAAGTTGTTGAAAAAGGATGCTGCTATTAAATGGACAAGTGAGTGTCAAAAGGCTTTTGACAAAATTAAGGAATATTTAGTAAATCCTCCGGTACTAGTTCCCCCAGAGCCTGGTAGGCCTTTGTTTCTATACCTCTCGGTGACGGATAATTTCTTTGGTTGCGTTCTAGGACAACATGACGTCACGGGGAAAAGGGAACAAGCTATCTATTACTTGAGCAAAAAGTTCACATCCTATGAGGCAAAGTACACTCTCTTAGAAAAAACATGTTGTGCTTTAACTTGGGTCGCCCAAAAATTGAAGCACTATTTTTTGGCCTACACCACTTACCTCATATCTCGAATGGATCCTCTAAAATATATTTTTCAAAAATCCATGCCGACGGGTAGGTTGGCAAAATGGCAGATTTTGCTTACCGAATTTGATTTTGTGTATGTTAATCGCACCGCCATGAAAACACAAGCGTTGGCCGATCATCTGGCAGAGAATCCGATTGATGATGAATACGAACCCTTAAAGACATACTTCCCTGATGAAGAGATCAACTCTATTGAGGAAGAAATTCCTGATAATGACCCCGTATGGAAATTATATTTTGATGGGGCTGTCAACAAAAACGGAGTGGGAATTGGGGCAGTTCTTATCTCACCAAACGGTTGTCATTATCCTGCCACAGCACGACTTCGATTCTTTTCTACCAACAACACAACAGAATACGAAGCTTGCATCATGGGTTTGAATATGGCAATAAATCTGGATTTACATGAGGTCTTAGTCTTGGGGGATTCCGACTTGCTCATTCGACAAGCTCGAGGCGAATGGGAAACTCTAGACATTAAGCTCATACCATACAAACAATGTTTAGAAAATCTCATCAAAAAATTCAAGTCCATTGAATTTAGATATATTCCCAGGTTTCACAATAAGTTGGCTGATGCTTTGGCCACCCTAGCATCGATGCTTCCATACCCAGGTAATACCTACATTGACCCGTTGGAAATCCAAGTTAGGGATCAACATGGTTATTGCAATATAATTGCGATAGAGGCAGATGGTGAGCCTTGGTATCACGACATCAAACAGTTTATAAAAGCTAGAGAATATCCACTGCATGCTGATAGAGATCAAAAAAGAACTATTAGGCGACTCGCCAATGGGTTCTTCTTAAGTGGCGAGATCTTATATAAAAGGACTCCATATTTGAATTTATTACGATGTCTGAATACTCAAGAGGCGGAAACAATTATGAATGAGGTACACTCAGGGGTATGTGGCCCACACATGAATGGTTACGTCCTAGCAAAAAAGATTATTTGGGCAGGATACTATTGGTTGACCATGGAGCGAGATTGCTTCCAATTTGTTCGCAAGTGCCATCAGTGCCAAATTCATAGCGACTTGATTCACTCAACCCCTTTAGAGGTACATCCTATGTATGCTCCGTGGCCTTTTGTTGCATGGGGAATAGACGTTATTGGGCCAATAGAGCCGAAAGCATCTAACGGTCATCGGTTTATTTTAGTTGCCATCGATTACTTTACCAAATGGGTAGAAGCTGTCACGTTCAAATCAGTTACCAAGAAAGCGGTGGTGGACTTCGTTCATTCCAACATCATATGTCGTTTGGCATACCAAAAATCATTGTTACAGACAATGCAATGAATCTCAACAGCCACCTGATGAAGGAAGTTTGTGAGCAATTTAAAATTGTTCATCGTCATTCAACCCCTTATCGTCCCAAAGCAAATGGAGCTGTTGAAGCTGCGAATAAAAACATCAAGAAGATTCTTAGGAAAATGGTGCAAGGATATAGACAGTGGCATGAGAAATTACCCTTCGCTCTCATGGGATATCGCACGACTGTTCGTACGTCAGTCGGTGCAACTCCCTACTTATTGGTTTACGGAACTGAGGCTGTCATACCCGCAGAAGTTGAAATCCCTTCTCTTCGAACCATTTTTGAAGCAGAAATCGAGGATACAGAATGGGTTAAATCGAGGTTAGAACAATTAGCACTGATAGAATAAAAACGATTGACATCAATTTGTTTTGGTCAATTATATCAGCAGAGGATGGCTCGGGCTTATAATAAGAAAGTACGCCCAAAAAATTTTGAAGTGGGTCAACTTGTTGTGAAACGTATCCTTCCCCACCAAGACCAGGCCAAGGGAAAGTTTGCTCCAAATTGGCAAAGCCCTTATGTTATTAAGCAAGTGTTATCCAAAGGAACTTTGCAATTGGCGGATATGGAGGGAAAGGCGATTGACTATATTGTCAATGCAGATTCGATCAAGAGATACTACATTTAGCACTCCTTGTCATTTTTATGATGAGAAGATAAAATGTATCCTCTTTTATCTCAAACACCACTGGTCTGGTGTTTGCTTTAAAAAAAAAATCAAAAAAAAAATATCAAAAAAAAAAAACTCGAAAAGTTCATCAAACTACGTTCGACCTGATTCCTAAAAGGATACGTAGGCAGCGCAGTTGACTGGACATCTAGGGGTAAAGCACTGTTTCGGTGCGGGCCGCGAGAGCGGTACCAAACCCTTCATTAGGGTTCGGTCTAATCGCTCAATAAAAGATAATCATGTTCTTCAATTCTCAAAAGGTTGAGACATTATATGGCGAACTATGGGAGAAAATAAAGAAGAGAGTTTTATGAGTGAAAACCCTTACGGGCACTATAAGACGATGGTTGGTTGAGTGACAAAGATCGGAATGTCTTATTGGTGAAAAATCATGAAAGGTGCTACTGATCAAATGATGACATTTTGTCTTGACATAAGCGCAATCATGATAAAAGTCAAGGTTAGACTGAAAGGTGCAACATTGTTTCCTGAGATTCAGACAACTCGAAAAGATCAAACGTTCAGTCCAAATGCATGTCATGTTTTAAAGTCGTCACGTACTTTCAGATAAGATTCTTTTCACTCCATTTAAACATTCTCTTATTTATCTATTACTTCTAAAGACATAATTTTTCCTTCATAACCCTTTCATTAGTGTCATTTGTGCTTGTATTCGTTATTCTGTGATTTTTTTTTTCCTTTCTTAGCATCAACTCGTGTCAAGTGAGAAAATAAAATCCGCAAAATTGACTACGGTATTTCCAGTTGAATGTTGGGGACATGTACCATATTGGCTAGGGCTGTGAACCTATCGAGAAAATAAATATCACAAATCGATACCGTGTGAAAATAGATAAAGCAAAAGAGTTGCTTGGGAACGAATGAACCACACAACATGAACAAAATGGTAATGAGTTAGAATGTCCATGAAAAGTATTTCAAGGAAAGATAAGGACTGTCTTTAAAACATCTTCAAGATATTCGCACAATCATCAATGGGATAAATCTCCCAAGCGGGGCGGATCAAGAAGTCAAGCTTCACAAGATACTTGAAGTCACGAACCAACCACCATTTAGAAAAATTAACAATACATTTCTTTGACTTGAAACAGGTATAAAGCAGAATCATGTAAATAGTTTGCGAGAGACAAACGCCACGATGGTAAGTTCTTGAATCCTTACTTTTCATACAATATGCATGATAAAATAATAATAATAAAAATGATTTTTTTTCTCTTAATAGAATCTGGGGCATTTTATTTTATTTTTAGTTTGTTCAATGTACAAATAAAAATAAAATAAAATAATGATGAATAATAATATAAGTGAAAGAAGAAATGTATATATATATATATATATATATATATATATATATATATATATATATATATATATATATATATATTTAAATCTTGTCTTCATAGGGCACAATAACCCCTATTTTATTTTTTTTCACAGGGCATCATAACCCCTGGTTGCATATAGGGCACAATAATCCCTATCCTATTTTTTCATGTCTTCACAGGGCACAATAACCCCTGGTTGCATATAGGGCACAATAACCCCTATCATATTATTTTTTTTCATGTCTTCACAGGGCACAATAACCCCTGGTTGCATATAGGGCACAATAACCCCTATTTTATTTTTTCATGTCTTCACAGGGCACAATAACCCCTGGTTGCATATAGGGCACAATAACCCCTATCTTTTTTTTATGTCTTCACAGGGCACAATAACCCCTGGTTGCATATAGGGCACAATAACCCCTATTTTATTTTTCATGTCTTCATAGGGCACAATAACCCCTGTCATTTTTTTATGTCTTCACAGGGCACAATAACCCCTGGTTGCATATAGGGCACAATAACCCCTATTTTATTTTATTTTTCATGTCTTCAGAGGGCACAATAACCCCTGGATTGCATATAGGGCACAATAACCCCTATCATTTTTTTTATGTCACACAGGGCACAATAACCCCTGGTTTCATATAGGGCACAATAACCCCTATTTTATTTTTCATGTCTTCAGAGGGCACAATAACCCCTGGATTGCATATAGGGTACAATAACCCCTATTTCATTTTTTCATGTCTTCACAGGGCACAATAATCCCTGGTTGCATATAGGGCACAATAACCCCTATTTTATTTTTCATGTCTTCACAGGGCACAATAACCCCTGGTTGCAAGTTGGGTACAAAACTCCCTTTTGTCTTATTTTTTACATTTTGTAATGGCTACAAAAACATTATTTTTATTGTTAGTATAGACTTTTATACCTTTCATCAGTAACTCACAAAATTTCCTAGTGCAAACTGGGCAGAAAATTTTGTTTCATCTTTTATGGTGTGCAGGTTTTTACATTATACACAAATTTAAAGTTCAAGAATAAAAGAAATCATCATTTCAAGAAAACAAGTTTTCAAGAATATCATGCGGAAGAACGTCAGTAGCTGAAGTCAAGTAATGAAGTTTCAAGTCTTAAACTCAGATTTCTAGAGCAAAGTTCGGAATCGATGAACCTACCAAAGAGGGTGAAGCGATATCTGAGAATTCAAAATGAAGACTTAGCACTATCACAGTAGATAGGATTTCATATCTTTCCTTCTGCATTTTGTTTTTTTTATGTAATAGCTGGAGCTACGAATCGAAATCTCGACAAAACCTCACTCGACTACCTAACTCATTGGAACTACCCTGACTCCTTATCATCAACTTAGGATAGGTAGTTTTTCAAAACTTAGGACACAGTCAAACCTCTTCTCTATTATAATTTTTTTTACATTTTTGGCATAAATATTTCAGTAAAAAAATTAGTCACATTGTTCACGTCTTTGCATGAAAACTGTTCATGTTTCCAAGCAAAGAGGGGCATACTGTGAACACCTAATTTTTTACCAAAACATAAATATTTTACACCGATTTTTAAAGGGTTATATTTAAAATAAAATTAAAAATAATTAATACAAATTATAAGATCAGTTACAGTTTAATAATAATAATAATAATAAAATGATAATAGAAGTTGGGAACTTAAGTTATTTGTTAATTTATCTAGTCTAAAAATAATAATAATAATATAAAAAATATTATGAAAAAGTATAGAAAAAGAAAAGAAAAGAGGAGTCCTAAAAATTTCAAATTTGTTTTACCTTATCCTAATTACTCCCAACTTCCTAACTTATTTTCCTAAAAATCCTCATCCCATTTATTTATTTTTATTTTTATTTATTTTGACACGTTTTTCTTAAATTCTTTGTGTCATCTTCTTATATTTTTTTTTTGTTTTGCCAATTTGTTGATTTGTTATTATTATTTATTTATTTATTTTCTTTCTTTATCTCAACCCAATTTTCTCAACTAATTTTCAAATTAAATCCTAATCCCACTACACTACGTTCCTTTGAATTAGCACCAGACTCTCACCCAAAAATATTATAAAAAGACACGTTCAGTTGAAAAGAAAAACAGAGATTGAAATATACAGAGAGATATAGAGAAAATAAAGAAACTGAGATTGAAATACACAGAGACAAAAAAAAACAAGCAAACACAAAGAGAAGAAAAGTGAGTTATTTCTTATGAGAATTAGGTTAGAGTTAGAGCTTTGATCGTGATTCCGAATTCGTGGATAACAGCTCGCTTTTGTGGTATCAATTTTCGCAGCGAGGTAACTATAAATTCTCGCTTGATTTAAATAATATTACTTGTATGAAAATTTGACTGCAATAGTATGAAATTCTTCAAATCGCATTCATTATATTTATTATTGTTACGATATTATTATTATTATGTGTTTTAGATACACTTTGTAACTTATATTTCTTCATGATATTGAATTGTTAAATTTGAATAGATTCATATATCTTTCCGTTTAGTTTTTCACTTTAGAAGATTTTGTTGAATTTATTGTTGACTTGTTAGATTGTTATATAAAAATAATTAGAAAATGATTTTAAAAAATATATATATATAAGTAGAATTGTTAATTAAGAGGAGAAATAAATTTTATCTAGAGATTCATGATAAAATAGTGATAATTATTATTAATAATTATAATTAAAAAAAAAAGAGTAAAATTTGAGAAATTATATAAAAGAATAAAAAAAAAAGCATAAAAAAAGAAGAAGATAACAACGAAAGAAATTTAAAAAAAAATAGAACAGAAAATTAAAAAAAAAAAGAAAAGAAAAGAAAAGAAAGTGAAAAAAAAAGTGAAAAAATGAAAAATCAAAAAAAAAAAATTAGAAGAGAGAAGTAGAATAAAAAATATAAAAATATAAATTCTTAAACAAAAGGTAAAAATAAAATAAAAAAGAATAAAAAAAAAGAACGTAGGGAAAATAACAAAAATTATTAATAAATAAATAAATAAGAAGAAAAACAACAAATTTATAAATAAAATAACAATGAATAATAAAAAGTAACAAAATGTAATAAAATATACATATATATAAAAGATAACAAAACGTGAAGAAAAAAAAAATATATATATATATATATAACATTAAAAAATATAAACAAAAAATGTAAAATAAATAAATAAATAAATAAAATAAATAATAAATAAATAAATATTAGTGTTTCAGATATTGAATTAATGAACACACATCGAAAATAATAAAACAATTTCCAATAGATTTAAAAATAAATAAGACAACTTTTAAAAGTTTTAAAATAAATGAGAGAATGAAGTAAAAACATTTTATTATTAAGATAAATAATACAATATCCAAAAATTAAGTCAAGTCATACCAAAGTTAATAAAGCGACCGTGCTAAATTCACGGGACTCGAGGGGTGCCTAACACCTTCCCCTCGGTCAACAGAATTTCTTACCCGAATTTCTAGTTCGCAAATCAATAAAAATAGAGTCAAATTTCCTTTTGATTAGGGATTTAAATTAGGTGACTTGGAACACCAAAACTCAATTTCAAGTGGCGACTCTGAATAATAAAATAATCCCTTTTCAAAAAGTCACTTTAATTGGAAAAACTGTTTTTCTTTCAAAAACAATAAAATCGAAAAAAATTTGAGGGAAAAAAAAGGGACGTGACAAACAATTAACTCTAACTGTTCTAACAACTCTCCAAGAAGATGATTTTTCTTCTCGTTACAAACCTCACTAACTACTCTACAAGAAGTCAAACTCGTTTTTGTTACAAACTTCACTAACTACCCTTCAAGAAGTCAAACTCACTTCTTGTTACAAATCTCACCCACACAACTATTCTCTTAAATCTAGAAAATATTACAACTCAACAAAACCTAAAACAACTCAATAAAAACTAATAACTCTAACCTTGTTCTAGTCCAACTTCAATATTCAATAAAACTGACTTGAACACAAGTCGTGAACCAGGTTGATGTATTGCTATAATGAAGTCCAACAGTTTTTCTCCAACGGTTATTGCTCTCAAGATGATCAAATTCATGAATATGCAATATGTGCATCTCTCAACGGTCTTCATGCCATATATATATATATATATATATATATATATATATATATATATATATATATATGAGATTTTTCATGCCTTAGTATATCACTGACTGAGAATTTTACTTCGAATAGGACTTAGCCTCCTATACAAAATTTACTATTTTCTGAAGGAATCTTTGACTCCTCTTTGGACTTTATTTGTAGTCTTTATTTCTAGGGAAAAGAACACTTGTACCCTAAAAGGGAAACTATTTATAAGTGGCTATCCCCATACTTTAATACCCCTTGATTTAACTACGAATGCACGTTTAGTACTTGATATCATTGATGTATGATATCATCAAAGTATATATATACTTCAATGATATCAAAGAGGAAGAAACAATGCTTTAGTGAAAACAATACTCAGTTACTCCTTGGTACAATTATATATATATATATATATATATATATATATATATATATATGCACACACTTAAAAGCATGTACTTTGATTTGTGACTTTTTCAAAGAGCTGTGACTTTTTCAATAAGTTGTGACTTTTCCAAAGGTTGTGACTTTTTTTATGAGTTGTGACTTTTCTGATAAGTTGTGACTTTTTTCAAAGGGTTGTGACTTTTCCAAAGAGTTGTGAGTTTTTCAATAAGTTGTGACTTTTCCAAAGGGTTGTGACTTCCCGAAAATGTCATGACTTTTCAAATAAGACAAAAAAAACATGTTCATACTACCCTTTGTTGACTATAAATAGATGTGTTTCCTCTCATTTTTAAACCACGATTTTTTTTAATCTTCTACTGTTCTTCTTCTTAAATTTTATATTTTTTGTCTTATTTATTACTGTTCATTGAGTTCAATGTTTAGCGGAATATGAGGTACCACTATTCTGATGAAGTAAATCGTTCTATTCTAAGAGGGTATATTCCATAATCTTGAGTACTTGAGGAAAATAATTATGATGATAAATAATTATTTTTTTGCTTAATATGTACATTAGTATGTAATGTTCTAATATATGAAGTTAACATGATGTAGTCTAATTTCATTTGTTTTTGTTAACAATTTTTTTTGTGAGGTAGATATATTCTTATGAATATATTTTCCTAAAATTTAGAGAATTGTCATGGTTTATATCTCAAAAGTCTAAACAAAAGAATGACTTTATTTATCAATGATACTTATCTGATTTAGATTGTCAGGAAGTTCTCTTCAAAATATGTATTATTATATAAACACTGCCCTTCTGTTTTACTTTTTTACTATTTCTTAATATTTCAGTGTTTTAGACGAAGAAAAGTTCATATGACTTGTAATGACGACACTTGAAGTTTGTATTAGTTTAATTTTATTATTTGTTTAATATATCTAAATCTTATGAGAAAAATAATTTCATTAATGCATATATATATATATATATATATATATATTTATTTATATATATATATATATATATATATATATATATATATATATATATATTTGGGTAGGTATTTTTATTTAAATTAAAATATTATATATGTCATGAATATATTATCAAGTTAACAAGATTTTCTAACTTAAACAAGATCTTCTTAAAAAACTCACAACATATATGTAAATTTGTGAATATACATGAATTACTTAAAATATATCAGTTACAAAATAAATTTTATATTCAGTAATACGAATAAACATTTACATTTTTTTCATACACTGAATTAAAATCTAATAACTATAAAAAAAATAGTAACATTAATTAAAAGTCCTATTTATTTATATAAGTATAAAATTTATTAGAAATTAACTATTGCACATTAATTCTTTAATTATAACATTATAAATTCTCTTAGTTATTACTAATTATTGCAAATGTTATTCATGCACTTTTATATTCTTTGTTATAATATTATAAATTCTATAATGACTACATTATTTATTTCTATCTTTCATCTTTCCTTATATTAACTTTTGGTCAATAATTATTCATAATATTATACTACCCCTATATATATGATAACACGGTGTTATTTTTTTTGAAGAATCATGCTTGGTTGAATACATTAAAAATCATTTACAAGTATATTGATTATGTGTAAGATATACAAGTGATTATATGTATGATTTCAGACATAGAATAAATTCTTAAATTTTAATTTTTAGTTTTTTTGGGTAAAAAAAACCTTTCCCAGTTAACTATTAAAAGTAAGATAACTATCTTTGGTTTATGTACAACGTCAATTGATAAGTTAAATAGGAGAGCCAACAACAAGAACGTCATCTATTATTGTATATCTTATAAAATAAAAAATTCATATACAAAAAATAGTCTGAAAGGATAAAAATGTAGTTGTTCTCTTTACATGTTCATATGACATCTAAACAATTTAACGTGGAATACACGTGCAAAGAACATTTGGCTAGATGACAAGAAAATATACAATAAATATCAACTATATGGTAATATTAGTGAGATATGACTAATTACATGATTGAACCTCATCAAACTGAAATAAATATATATATATTTTATTGCATTTAACTAATAAAAAATTTCATTGACTAAAAGTGGGAACAAAAAAAAGCTGAAAGTTGAAATATCATTTTGCCCCTACACTAAATTAAAATATTATAAATATTTAGTTAATAACATGTTTAAATATTAGTGATAATCAATTATTTCATTGAGTAAATACAGAGTTCATGTGTTCAAATGATTGTTTACTCTTCAAGATTTTAATGAAGCTAGGTTCATTGCATATATTTGATATTCTTAAAGTTGTTCTCTTTTAGCAATTTTGTCCCTTTGAAACCGTCAAATATTTAATTTAAAATTTTAAGATGTCTTATGGTATTCCTCTATTTTTATATATATAAATTCATCTTTTTTGTTTCATAAATCACATCCAAAATTATCCTTTTCATTTTATAGTTAAAGTAATAAAGTCATCAACTCTAAAGTATATGATATATCTACTTTAATGCATGTGATTATATATAACTTTATAAAATAAAGTGATTTTTCTATTTGATTCATACTTTAGTTTGACTCAATGGAGAAGACTTTAAAATTTTGATTGGATATGAGAGGTGTCGACAGAAACTTGGAAAATTATGTATTAATTTTGTATTTCTTTTTTCATTTATATAATGTTATGATTAAAGTCTTAAGAAATATGCGTATGTTATTTTTTTCTTCTATGTGTATTTTTTTTATATTTCTCTATTAGTCTTCTTTAATTTTCATTGAATTTTAATCGTCCTAACCAGTTTATAAAATATTGCAAGAGATACACGTGTCCAGAAACTAATATTACTAAGTGGGAAGAGGTTAACCCAAAGTTGATTGACCGTTTTGCCCCTACAATATTACTTAAATATTAGTTTATTAAAAGTTTATTTTGCCGATAATCCGAGCCCTAATTTAATTCTCCAAAAATGTAGAGTTGCTGCTCAACTTACCTCGATCAGTGTAACAACCCTTTCCATTGGTCAAGTTCCGTTGCTTTTATTATCAATTATTTCAAAACGTTTTCAGATACATCACTGATCTACATAAATGTCTCCAACAACATGTCATTGCCCCATTAATTTGTTTCTCTTTTCTGCGCCTCAACCAAATACATCATTGGAGGTAAAAAAAAAATTCTCCTCTTTATTTATCAAGAGTTGTTGTGTTCTTCAAAATCACATATACTACGAAGATGTCACCCGCTTATTTCCGCTATTATAAACTTCTTGCATTCAATTCATTGTGTCACTAGAATTTATCAAATCGATCAACCATCAATCAGGTTGTAAATAAAGCCAATTAGAAATAGTTATTTCATGAGACACGTTATGGTTAAAACTTAGTGCCAAGCATTTAGTGTAATCTATTGTTTTTTTGGACGTTAGTCTTTATTCATTGCTTTGTAGATGCTTCTATCTTACAACTGAAAATTAACTGAAAAGTTGTAGAGTTGGGTAACGAAGAGTTGTAACATATGTGAAGGGTAATGAAGAGTAAAATAGTATGTTAATTGTAAAAACATATCTCTTTCTCTTACCCAAATTTTCCAATGCTTTTGTTTCTTGCCAGCGTAAATATAATTCATATTCTCAAAATTTTGTTATCAAGAAGCCCGAGTAGTTTATTCGAGAATATTTAGATAAGGAGATGAACCTTGTCCAAATGAAACAAAGGGATAAAGAAGAATTAAGGGAGAACTTATTACGCCAGATTCCAACTTGTATATGTAATACGAATTGGAGGGAAAAGTGATATGCATCCAAGAACAAGGAAGACTTCATACTCTTTGCGGTTGCAAAAAATCTTCAGTGGGGTCTTTTAAAGGAAAAAAATGAAAGACTTTGTAAATTCTTATTAGCCACTCTTGGTAAACATTTGATAATCGCATGATACTTATCCTTTTTCCCTATAAACGAATTGAGGAAAAAATATTCTCTTCTTTTCCAGTTTTTTTTCTTGACATTTGTTTTTATACATTTGAGGATGATAGCATCAGACTGATGCTTCAATTTCAATAAATAGAACAAGGGGCCACGTAAATAGTTTGGGTCATGGGTCCAATTAGGGTAAATATATTGGGTTGGGTCAAATGCTGGTAAATACTTGGCACAATTTGTGTAGTTTTCCCTTATTTGTTTCCTTTTCACTCTTTTATTTCTTTCCTTCTTTCCTCCTTTATTTCAGCCATTTCTTTATTTCCTTTTTTGGGCAACACTATATAGTACACTTCTGCTATTAATAAGGTAAGTTAATTAGAGGATATTAACCATCTTATAAACAACCAAGATATTCAATAAGGAACATAATAAGAAAAATATACTAGTTTAAGCCCTTAGAGCCCTAAAATTAAAGCATATGATATTACGAGTATGAGACAAACACAAACACATCAAAGAGTCTGAAAAAAATGGAGAATAGGTATTGGGAGAAAGATTACAAATATGAGGAGGAAGAGGATGTTCATTGCCATTAATTGTTCTTCAGTACGTCTATTATGCACCTTTTCCTTCATTATAATCAGTTTTCTTAAAAAATGATATTTCATCAAGATAAGTCATGAGGTTCATCATCAACCTAGCATATTCAGTTCCAAGGAGACTAAGTGAGAATTTAAAAGCATTAGGACCAACAACAATTGAGTTATGAATTTCTCCTTCGCTGGACTTGGTTCAGTTGCATCAAAATTTTAGATTTTTTAACTCTGGTTCAACTTCGTAAAATATTCATTCTTTCATGGTCCTTTTGTTAGATAGCCTTTTCTTGATGAAGTTTCACCCTCAATTATTGAAGGAATACCAACTATAGGTAAGAGATCCATAAACTTTGGATGTAATAGAGATGTGTTTATCAATAATGAAGGCACTGGTAGTGGTTTTTGTCTAAGAGAATTGTTCCCGTGAGAGATAACTGGTTATACACTTGGAATAAATGGAATTTCAATTTGAAAATTGTTGAGCTTGGTAAAAAGTGAGACCTAGGGCTAGGTTCCTCCTAAATTAGGCGAGGGTGGCTTCAAGATTGAAGTCTTCATCATTTGAGTAGCTTGGGATTGAAGGATGGTCATTGTCAAAGAGAGGCCTCTTGATGATTTTTTAAAAAGAACTGGATATGGAGGGTGGACCAGGTTCACTAGTTCTTATTTTTGAGACATACTCAGGAAATACATGTATTGAAAATGGTGGTACATACTTGAGTATCACAGAGAAATCAGGTTCCCCCTTTGTGTCTTAAAACATTGTTCGAGATGTCTTTGGAGTGTGTACATGTAATAGTACAATACTAAGAAGATATTCATTGTATAATCAATCACGCATAAAATTATTAGTCTCTAGCCTATCATTAAGTAAATCATGATAACGTGTCAATTTTTTTTACAAGACCAAGCTCTAGACAATTTTCTCAAGTCCTTCCTATCCAAGTCCTTATGGGTATGTCGACATTAACATATTCTTCTAAATCAAATGAATCTCCCACTGTGTAACATAGTAAGGTGTTGTATTTCAGTAAGTGTAAATCTTTAGATTGACTAAAAATAAGCACACAACCCCGTATGAAACTTGATATTTAATCAAATAAAAGTCGTATACGATTAAGGAACCTATCATTTTCCAATTACTCCAATGGATATCAAGGAATAAGTTCATGTGGAGAAGTTCCTCCCCATAAAACCTCAAATATCTAAACTAAGATTGAACAAAAGAGAAGGGAAAACCACGGAGGGGTCCATGGATCATGGGGAGGACCACGACCTATCACACTTTTTGTGGTTGTGCACCCTGAAAAAATAAAAGATCATGGACCACTAAACGGTTCGTGGAGCTTAACAGGGTCCGTTTAGTGGCCCATGAAAGGGACACATGACAACCCAAGGCACTGTGAAGGACCACATACCCTTAGACGGGCCGTGTAACTCACACGGAGAAGAGGCTCAGTATACCCAAGCATCTAAGGAGAACCAGGGTCGCCTAACCAGCCTCTAAGGTTTCACACAAGCCTTGAAGTGGCTCGTGAAAGGGGCTTGAAAGAATTTGAGATTTGGATCAACTTCAAATGATCATATATTTCAGTATAAAATGAATTAGGTGGCTCATTACCTATTAAATTAAATATAATGGAATTCTCTTTTCAATTCCACTGAGTTTGCCTTATTTCGAGCCTGGGGTAAAAAGTTATGCTCATTTTAGTAAAGCCCTATTGGGCAAGGCAAGCACCATGACCCACTAAACGGGCCGTGATGCTCTAGACGGATAATCTAGCCTCTCTTGGAGTCACTTCATAAGCTTTTAAGTTAGGGTCATATTGGTCTATTTACCTATGTGTTTGGCACTTAAACTAAGATACGTCGCTTTGCATAGTTAGTCTAATAATCTAGTCAGAAAATTCTTAGAACCTCATTCTCTTAAATCATGTAACTTAGAATGAAAAGAAGAGAAAAGAGGCGATAGTTTTCCCAAGAACAAGCAAAGGTCTTATTCAAGTTCAACCCTGAAATCCAAAGAATTTCTCCTTAGTTTTCCTCACCAGGCATATGGGATTTCACTAGTGGGTTCCTTTTACCCATTAGGTCCCTCAACTTCTTCAATCTCTCATAAATCATTCGGACTGAGGGTTTCCAAAAACCTTGGAGATTCATTGTTATTTTAGCTGCTATAGTTTCCACGATCTAAATGACATGTTCTTGGAAATTTGCATAGTCCCATGTATAGAAATCAGAACCCTAACTTGTATTAATTAGCAGTACTTCATGAATTATACTTGCTAGTCAGTTTCGTCAGAAAATCATGCTTTAGAATTCAAATGCCATATATTTCAATATATTTGTGTTGCATTCTCAGATAACACGTCAGTATGTTGAGCTACTTAGTATTTCAGTTAATTTTAGCCATACTTATTCAATTGGGAGTAGACTTAGCACCGAGTTAGACTAGGGTTCATCGTACCCTCAAAGTCCCAAAACCACATGCCAACATAAGTTCCGAAGTCCTTGTTAGGCATCAAGTCTTAGTGATCTTGCCAGAGTCATGCCTCTATACCGCTAGCAAGGTACATTGGATACTCTCGATGGGGAGTATACTAGACTCCATGTTTAGCTCACATAATATATGTCGGTTAATAGTAACTTCCATAGTCATACTCCCATTGCATTGACCATATTATTAGCATTTACTACAATATTGAGTTCAACATTTGTATTCATGATTAATATTTGGTGATTGCATCTACCTCAGTTTTCAGTTCTACTTCAATACAACATATTTCTATGTTCATTTTATATTTTTTTCAGCTTTGTATCTATATCCTACATGCTCAGTACATTCAAAGTACCGACACATACTTTTACGCTACATTGTTTTAAGATGCAGGTTTAGATGCTTAGAATCCAGACATTACTTTATTCAGCTTCCGGCCCATATTTAGCAACTTCAGTGGTGAGTCCTCCTAGTTCGAAGACGTTTACTTATGCTTTTGGTTAAGTTAGATTATTATCAGTCTTTTGGTACTTTTAGAGTTAGGTGGGGACTTGTCCCAACATCTCATCAGTATTAGATGCTTTCAAACACAGAGTCAGTAATTAGTTTTTTTGGGTTGTTCCCTATTGATATTCAGTCATATTCTCACTTGAAGTTCTTTTGGTTGTGACTCACTTCATAGTTATGCTTTCACTTAGTTGTATTTTAGTATGCTTGTGATATGCCAAACTCAAGGTTATCTTGGGGTCACTCGTGATCCTAGGTCCTATGTTGACTCTAGGTTGTAGCCTCAGGATGTGACAAACTTCGTATCAGAGCATCATGTTCAAGATTTGGAGGTTCAGGATTTGCAAAACTTGATTTTTAACTAAAAATCTGATTTTACCTTTTTGATTTCTACAATATATTTTTTACTGTTTAATCCCAGTTCCTAATCACATCAATATATGCATCATTGAACTCCTTTTGATAATATCCATACTCGATAGTTGGGGATCGTTTCAGTGATCGTGTGGTTGAGGAAGTTCTTTGTTAGAGTTGTTCGAGTGAAGTTTTAGCCTTCGAGGTAGGTTTGGCTATCCCTCTTAAATACTGAGATGAGTATGTGATCTTTCTTAGGAATTTAATGGTTAAATGAATTATAGTATGATTTTAGAGGTTGAAAAGTATTGAACTTATTGTTTGGTTTGTGTTATGCCTATTTGTGATGCTTAGCCTGTGTGGAGGCTTGTGTGATATCTATAACCGTTGCTAAAAACATGTGATATTTGAGTAATTACCCGAGTTACAGGTTGTGTGGCTTATCCTTATATTTTTGCATTAAGATTCCCAATTTAGGGGCTTGAATTGATTTTTGAAATATCTTAAATTGAAAGAAATGTTTTTTCTTAAATGATAAAGACTGATTTTAAACGGATTCCTCCACTATGTTTCACGACTTGTTGAGTTTGGAAACTTTATGCTATTTAAATCTTTAATGAATTGATTAAGCCTTTGTGTTGTATGTGTTGTGATACAATCATCCTCTTTTAGCATTTCATCATTCATGAGAATATGAGAAAGTGGAGAAATATTAATTTTGAAAAAGAAAGTTTGACACCTTACTTGTATCTTTGACCACGAGCTAGGTGACAAATTGATGAGATTTGAGATCATGAGATTGATATATGGACTGTCAGTCCCATGTGAGTCCCTCCTGGGAAGCTAAAGCTTCGAAAATTGTATATGACAGGTTATGCGATGACCCTGGTGATAGCCTCATATAATCGATCACGTTTGATAATTAAATACTCATCGCATATGCTTATAAATCATATGCAAGTAATTCAAAGAGGAAGGATGAAATCAATATGCACTTACTGAAGCAACACAAGAAAGGAAAGCCACCATTCCAGGGATACAAAATCAAGGTAACCACAATCCTAGTATCTGACAAGGATATGGAAGACAGAAAATCAAATAAACAAAGTAGAAAGATCACACGAAGATCTTCAAGAGAAGGAAGAGAATCAAGATTACTAAAAGATCTCCAAACATGTATTTTTATCAAGAAGGGTCCAAATTAAAGTCTATTCCCGGACTCACAAGAAAAGATGTTACTAAAATACCTTTTGATCCAGAATCTTTTGACATCACAAAGGAACAACAAGAGGTACTTCAAACTAGTTCTAGAGCTATATTCTTGTTATATTGTGCACGTATTGGAGAAGAATACGACAAAATATCAACATGCGAAACTGTAAAGGAAATGTGGGATATACTCGAAGTAACTTATGAAGGAACCACAAAAGTAATATAGGCTTGTATCATCTCATTAGTAAATGAATAAGAATTATTCAAAACGGCAGAAAACGAAAATGTAGAAGACATGTTTGTCAAGATTTAGCTATATAATTTGCGAACTCAAATCTCTGGGAATGGTGTACTCTAATTGATTACAAATCAGAAAAGTATCAAAAGTCTCCACAAGGCGTAGGAAACTAAATTTGATATTCTTGAAGATGGAGATCTGCAATAAATGACCTATGATAAACTTCGTGGAAATCTGATGGCCTATGAAAAAAATCATATTAAAAGATACAAAAAAATGATAAAAGAAGAAAATTGTCTCCATTATATCTAGGACATTTGTAATCGAGGAAGAATTCGATCAATATCAAAGTGAATGAATTCCCTTTATTAACCGAGGAGTTAGAAAAATGCTCAGACAAAAAAGGCAAAGGCCTCAATAGGATATTAGAACAATGAATATTAAAAGAATGATGATTGGTGCTACTACTGTGTATGGCCAGGACATATCAAACAAAATTGTCCAGAACGAAAAAAGAAGAAACAACAAGTCTCAAAGCCTGGAGTCAAGGAGAAATATATGAAGATGATCATAATGAAACCGCCAACATATGTTTCATGGAATTAGGGGAATCAAGTAAGGTAAGGCCTTTCTATTGTTCAAATTGTAATGACTTACAATACTCTTTGGAGTCAGTAACGAATTGCAGAAAGTTATTGATGAATATAAAAAAATTTCTTAAGAAAATAAGGGCTGGCAAATTCTTCTAGAAGCAAGTCAAATTGAAGTCGACTTACTTGAAGAAGAATTGGTGGAAGTAAAATGTAGTTAAATTGTATCATAAAGTCTCCCTGTAACACCCTAAAATTTTCTAAGTTAAGATCTGAACCATTCATTATTTTTAATAAGATCGTATTAGGCGAATCTTAAATATCCCATATTTGTAAAGGTAAATTCTTTAGTGTGAGAATGATTTTGGATATCAATTAACGTCACCAGAAACTCCTAGAACAAAGTAGAATTGAAAGTTTCTTTTCGATTAAGTTTTGATGTAAATATTCTCTTTGGGTCAACTGCAAATGACCATATATCTTTTAATATAAAGAGTTATATGGATCATAATCTATCAAATTAAAGGTATTTTAATCTTCTTTCCAATGCCACCAATTTCACAACAATCTGAGTTTTGAGTAAAACATTATGACCATTTTAGTAACCAGATATAGTACAATGACAAATTAGCCAACGAGAAAACATTAAAAAGGGTCATTTTTGTCTTTTTACCTCTAAGAAAACCCTAAACAAATTTCCTAAATGTTTAAAGAACCAAAAAAATTTGATTTTGATCTCTTAATTTATCATTATCTTCTCTCTTAAACTCTAAGGCAAAACCCTAAGGAAAACTCAAAGTAGAAGATTCGAGTCAAGATTCTTTCCATCATTTACAAGATTATTCTTCAAGGTGAGTCTTTCTCCAAGAATTCTATTCTTTCCAACTAAAATTTCTCCATACAATTATAAATCACTAATGAAAATCATAATTCTTGACCAAGAAACTAATTCAAGAATCTCAAGAAAGGTTTTCTTGATTGTTCTCCTTCAAGATAGAGTTTCAAGGATTTTAATCAATTTCTTCTTCACCATTCTTCAAGTACCTTGTTCTTCCCGGTATAAATGGCTATCATAGTGTTGGATAGTTCATCCTCACGCTCTACATCTACTTTCGAATAGTAAAAGAGTAATCAAAGATTATATTCCTAGATTTGAGTATTCTTGAGAAAAGTTGATTTTGAGTTCTTGAGCTCGTGATTCTTTCTAAAATTCTATTCCTAATTATTGAATTGCTATATGTTATTCATTATGATTCTTGAGTTGATCCGTTCATATCTTTATTTCAACATGAACCCTATGAATTGAGTATTCATGAGATGAGTAGTATTATTTAGTTTCGAGTTCCTGAGTTCTTGAGTTATGGGTACTGATTTTCCATATTTCTATTAAGATCCATGAGTTGAGTTTTTCATGTCCATAATTCCACATGAACCCTATGAATTGACTTATAAAGTTTGAGAAGTTTTTTAAAGCCAAAATTTGAGTTTTAAAATTGAGTTTTTGAAAAAGTAAAGATGTGTTTTGAGAAAAATAATTCTAAAACATGATTAGTATGACAATCGAGTATGACATCAATGTTTAAGAAGTATGGTATCTAGATATACCATTAATGTTTATGTAGTATTACTTCCAGAGTCATCAATGCTTATCTTATAATATGATTTTGAAATGTTTTTGAGAAAGAGTTAAGTATGAGTATAAGGAGACTGTATTTTTCAGACGCATCAATTTTTACAATGATAAAAGAGAAACTGAGATTTCTAATGAGTTATGAATTCAGAATTTATTTCAAGAGTTGTTACCTCTTTTAAGAGGGTAGTTTGAACAATTATCACAAACTAGAGGAAGAGTTATGTTTTTTTGAACATATGAGCATCAGTATATATTATTGGAAGCATTATTGAACACTGACATGTGAGTGTCTTAAGAAAACTCACCGCCCCCATAAACCATGTATTTCCAACATGGATAAAGGGTCATACTTTTAAAGTGATTCGTCATTGTTTTTAGCATAACTTAGTGGATCCACATAGTTGAGGATGTCCTATACTCTAACAAGGTATAGGAATGTTCTGGCAGCGTGGGTGAGACACTGTATCATCACATTGCTCATAAGTGATGGTTGTTGGTTGGAGAATCTCCCAAATAAGAGTAATGAGTTATTATTGTATTTTTATATACATTTGAGTTATTATCAATTGTTCTAAAAGTTTCATGATATAACATCTTTTATTGTTGTTTTCATTTTTAGTTGAGTATCTTGAGTTGAGTCGAGCGTCCTGAGTTTAGTTGAGTATCTTGAGTTTTGTTGAGTATCCTTAAGTCGAGTTGAGTATTCTTGAGTCATATTGAGTTGACACGAGGTAAGTATGTCTTCCCTTTTATTAGACCGAGCTTATACTTATGTTGCAGAGTTCCCTTACATACTCGTACATTCCATTTACTGACACCATTTGTCTTGTATCAATTTATATGCAGATAAAGGTATTTAGGACCATCAACATGAGTTTTGTTGAGGTCATGTGGTATTCCAGTCAATTGTGGTGAGCCTTCTTATAATTCGGAGGACTTCAGCTTTACCTTACGGTAAGTAGTTTTGAGATGTCGTGAGCCTTGTCGCAATATCTATCAATAATAGTAGAGAATTCATAGATAGATAGAGTTGAGGAGTTTTTATGTAATTTCTTTCTTTTGATTCTTTTATACACTCTGTGTACATCTTTTGAGCATAGTTCTAACTTTTCAAAGTTTAATTATTTGAGTTAAATGAATTTTAAATTCAGTTTTAAGATTTTGTATGCTTGAGTAAGTAGGATCTTATTTATGGTTGAGGGTACCACTTCAATAGATGAGGGACTAAAAATATTTAAGAAAAGTTTCTATTCTTTCATACGCTAAATCGTGCAATAGAACTATGTCATAAGGAATTTATTCTAATTCGTGCTTCCTCCGATCCAATCGACTACCCCTCATACCCAAGGTAATTGAAAGAAAATCCAATTCCATGTCAATGAGTTACTCTCATTAAGAGTCTTGAGAAAGTCATGAGACTACAGAGGGGCTTGAGAGAAACCCGTCAGTGAGCTTAAGTGTTTAGTTTCAAAAAAATGCACTCTTATTCATATGCATCATGCATTCGAGCTAAAAGCAAAGTATATTCTCACTCTTTTCCTAAGCAGTTGAGACCTTCATGATGAAGTATGTTTTAGACCTTAGGTAGTATTTTCACCCAAAGAGATAGTATAAGCTACGATGTTATAAGTAGTAGTAGTAAAGTACCCAGAGTTAAAGGGAAAGCATGCAAAGGTATAGTAATCTATGAAAAGGAGATGGTGATTAAAAAAATTATGTTTTTGTTGAGTTTTACCTTATGAGTAGACCAATGAATAATAATTTTTCATAGACTTCATGATAGAAGGTTGAGGAATAGTTATTAGCCAGGATGAGTTAGAATATACTTTAACTAGAAAGGAGTTTAGGATGATGTGTCATTGTGTTAGTAACGAATAAACAAAGGTATTGAATAAACGAGTAGAGTATTCATGAGGTGATTGACCTAAGGTAGATGTATGATCATTTTGGGAGATCCATGATAATTAGAGGGTTATAGAACTAGTTAGTCAATAATGTATAATGAATAAGTAACCAGTATTTAAGTGTTGAAGTGGAATGTGATGGTGATTATTAAGTATGACGGCTTAGAGATAAAGATTGATTACTTGAAATGAGGTTTGAGTGGGTGAGTGTTTCTTATTTGTATCTAGTAGTTGTAAGTTGGTGTAGTAAGCGATCAATTATATTGATATCCATGTTTTGTAATGAACACTAAGCTTGAATTTGATATGAGTGTTGTTACCGAAAAGATAGAAATATGAGGGTGATGATGTTAGTTCGAGATCTGATCTAGTAGGCTTGACATAAATTAGGTGAGAAATTAAGGTGTTATTTTTGATAAGTATGAGTGGTACAAGTATAGGATTCTAACTTTGAGGCAAGAGTAGTGAAGTGTGGCTAAGTCATTAAAGTAACTAGAGCATTAAGAAGTGTACCCGAGGTTGTATGTAACCAGATGAGGTTCTGATTAAGTTTATGATTTTTCATGTATGCATAGATAGAATATTTGAGTTGTCAACATGGAGTAGACTGATATAATTATACTTGGTTTATTGATGTACATGTGTATGTTGGGAAACAATGTGGATTCTATAAGAACGGATGGACCCAAATCGCTTATCAGGTATGATTTTCATGATGCAATCTTTAGCTGATGACTACTCCTGTGCATGTTTATCTCCAATTTTTTGATGTCCTTTTATATACCATTATAAAAAAGTATGCTAGAGATGAGGTTTCTTTTTGAGTTAATACTAGTAGAAGTAAGACAAACAATCAATGCAGGGCAGCAAACAATGATTTGTCGGTATTATCTTATGTTTCCATATAATGTGGTTAATGTTCTCTACATACTTTTGAGATGCCTCATGCATTGCCCTCTTCTGTCTTGGTACATCATCCTTGATCTAAGCGTCTCTTTTTTAGGTTGTTTATAGTTGAAGGAGAGTGATTGTGATGTTTTCTTCTTGCCTTTTCTCCCATTTTCTCCTTTTATCTAATTTCTCTCTTTTCTGGTTCTTTTTTCTTGGACCCAATAATTTCAATATTTATTGAATGAGAAGACTCCTATATCATATCAGTTTAAGGAAATTACTATTATTTGTGTGGATACAGGAGTTCAACTATTTATAGCTGATCTATTGTATTCTATTGTGATGTATAGGATCTGGCTTCAGAACTTTCTTTAGTGCATTTCTCTTCAATCTGTTTTGCATTTTGCAGCAAATGTTTTGAGGGTATCTAAGCTTAATTGTAGATTACCCTTGGATGAGTGGTTTCCACATTGCCTGTTCTATATTTGTTTTCTTTTCATCCAACACACAGACGCAATAGACATACTTCTATTGAATTTGACCTTTTAATTTAGGACAATCATACTGTGGGATTGGAGGGATTTTTGAATTGTTTTCTTGCAAGAGTTTATTGATGGTATTATTCTGATTAGGAATGAGTGTTCGGTACTTTTGTTTTGTTTTCTTTATTGGATTATGGATATACTTAATCCCAAACTGAAATTCGTTTGGCTTGTTCTTCAGTATATGCTTATATGATATGTTTAGCTATTACTTAAATTAAAAATGGGTTATATTCTCTCTCTTACTTCTATTGAATAAAGAGCTATCTCTCCCTCGTATATACAAATTTTGTAGTAATATAAACAATCAGTTACTGCCACATAACTACAACCACAACTATTTAAAACATTTCAGGAAAGAGAGGGATGTGGATGAACTTCAAACAACAATTGGGACCTTTGATTCTTTAATACTTTACATATCTTCCTCAATACTATATGGATAGAATAAACTTGTATTACCTTGCAATGTGGTTCTTTCTAGTAACTCATTTGACGATAAGTTGAACCATATTTAGTTTATTAATTTTATGGTGTCGTATTATAGTCATTAGTTTTATTTTAATTAAGTTCTAAGTTTCATTGTGTTAACGTACTTAAATTTTTGATGTAGTTCTCAGGATGATTACTAATACAAGAGTTCAAAGTTGAGGAAATTCCTACTGATTAAATCATGATAAAATGTTAATGATGATTTGAATTTTACATCCTAAGTTTCACTGGTGCTTATTTTACTTGGGTCACTATTATTTGTATTATTATTCTTAGCGTTGTTCCTTTTTGTGATTGGATTTAGATGACTTCCGCACACATAAATCTTGGTAAATATTAGATTTTCATTTTATTGACCTTGTTATTGGACTTTTTTTTGTGTAATGCCTCTGAAAATGGCTTTGGGTGTCAATGATGGGATTCTTTTTCATTGGATCATTCATGAATTTTTCAGGTGATTTCTTATTTTACTTGTTGCAACACTTAATAGTTTGGGCATGTGTTGGGGCTAACTTTCCGAGTTATGCTTATTATAAGATTCTCTAGTTTTGTGTTAAAGTTTCCCTGAGAGAATAGTGGTTTCGAGTATTGTAAATTACTTTATAGAGTGTGTTATTTTGTGATTTCTTCTGATTTTTTAAATTCATACTTATGTATTTTATAACTTATATTATAGAAATATAATTATATTTATATTTTATTTGTAGGATGAACATGCATAATTCAACTCTACTGCAACACAAGCACTACTGGAAGAATTTTCTTAAAGAATTACTAGAAGGATTAGAATATAACAACCTTGCTTATATTCTTTTTACAATTAAAGATATATGCAGTAAGTAGTTAGTGCATCAATGCTATGTATTAACTTTTGTAAATTTATATAATAGTTTTTTATTCAAATATTTATGTACTTTTTAAAATAAGAATTGTATGTAGAAACCATCGTAAATTGTTGCTAAAGGTGTATTAAAAAATATTTGATTTATTGCAATAAAAATTCTTGTTGCTAAAAGCTTTTCTAACAGATTACGGACTAACTTTTGCCATGTTTTTGCAACATCTAATAGCGTTGGTAATTTTTTTTTTATGTATGGCAACACTAAATTTTGTAGCGAAATTTTTATATGCCAACAACTGTACGAGTGTTCAACAATCTTTTTTGTTGCTAAGTTAGTTTTTGGCAACTATATATATTGTTGTTGCAAAAACTTTTCGCATAGGCGTTTATTGCAACAACTTTTTAATTGTTGCTAAAAGTACTTTTAGCAACAATACCCAATATATGGCAACAAATTTTTTTTGTTGGGAAATGGCTTCTTGATGAGCCTCTTAAATATAGTTCAAAGCTTCCTCTAGTTAGGATGATATGAACCTAGAAAGATATTATTAGTAGGCTAAGAAGGAGAAGTCAAATTATTATCTGTTAGATTAAGTGGCCATATAAGCCAATGAGAAGAGGTTAAAGAGAATCATCTTAGAATGAGTCGTAGTACTTGCATATGGAGAGTTCAATAGCCATGAGATAAGCCTTTTCCAAGTATTAGAGTAAAGCGATTGTAGACCACTTTAGAGATGACGAAATAGATCCATATCTTTAATGTACCAGTTTCACACCTAATGGGGAGATAATAAGATGAGAAACCAAGTCCAGTATTAAAAATCAGATAATGATATGTTTAGAACGAGTTATAATGTTATATCAACCCATTCATACTCTAGCATATTTCTCAATGTTTCGTCATTACAACATCCTTTTGATATTTCTAATATCAAAATTGTGTCTATGACCTATGCTCATACACTTCAGATAGATTCACATGTACGCTCAGTTCCTAGAATGAGGGGCAAATACTTTTGCCCATTGATCTCAATCTTACTCCATAAAGTTATGGATATCATCCTCATGATATGAACCTATGCAAGCACTCATGTCTCGTAGTATGATCAGTATCACAAATTCATGATTTGTTCTTAATGACTAGTAAAATAATGTTATGTCATGCATATTCTTATATGAGAAAATAATGTTATGTCATGCATATTCTTATATGAGAACTCTCGAATGAATCGTGCTTATGATCTTCCTCCATAAAGCTCTTTAAGTGATCCTTTTTAGTTAGAAACTGATGTTGACGATAGTAGTTGACTGATGATATAAGGAGAAGGTTGATGTTTCTTATGTTGGTAGTAATAGTGTGCCTATTCCATGTAAGGTTATAAAAGTAGAGGAAGGATAAATGAGGTTTTACCATGAGTAATAATTAAATGAGAGCAATTAGTCAGTTCCTAGTAGTAATACGTGACTGACGACTCGTGAGCTCGCAGGTCTCATAAGATGGGAAAAGCCCCACTCGAAGGGGACGACCCATCCCCAGGTTCGGAAGGAGAGAAACTAAAAAAGCTCTATGCCGTAGTCGAGAGGGAATCCTGAACTACAGGAAAAAAGGAGAGCTACATGCCAACAGAAGGAAAGGAAGAAGCAAAACCTTTCGCATGTATGCACTCACATTATCTGTACTTTACCTAAGCCTGTAATGACCGAAATGTATCAAATAGCAATGGAATAAATGACTCCAACAATTAGACCTTTCTTTGATATATATTCTCAATTCCTAATTGCTGTTTTTCGGAAAATATTGTGCCAGGCCATTGAACTTAGAGTAGGAAATTCCCCTTAAAGCAAAAAAGCAAAGCAAGTTTTAAGGATGCGGGCAGAGGGGGGTTTCTCGATAGTCCAAAATAGCTGAGAAAGCATCTTGACGAAGATAAAAGAGTTCGACACATGAACGAAACAAAGTATGTATTCTTACTAAACCCCCTATTCTTAGCATGACGAATATTGAATAAAGGGACGACCGAAGGGGTATCAACGTACCTTCTTGCATAGAATTGGTCTTGCTTTGATGATGAGTAGGTTAGTTGTGCTTTGGCCCTTCTACGGACTTTTATCGAGGAAAGTAGGCTTGATAGGGCCAAGTAGCAAGACTGGTTAGGAGGAGTTCATGGAGTGGTTGTAGTATTAGTCTTGAATGTGGTGTTGTTAAAATGTAGACAAATGCATGATGCATTAGGTTTTTCTTGATATGGGCTCAACGTTTGTGGAAGGCAACTATAAGTGAAGTATTCTTGGGATGAGATTCCCTATAGAGGTATAGATACCGAATCTTGTGGTTTATATAAGTATAACCATATCATGTTTAAAACCTTGTGAATTAGTGATTAGTCTTAAACACAGTAAGAGCAAGCGATTTGATTTGGATGCTATAAGAGTGATCATATACTCTAGTTGGAGCTAGGAGTTGCCGCTAATGAAGTGTAGTAAGCAGAAAGAAGAGTGTAGTTGACAAATATTTCGAAGCTTGAAAACTACCAATCATATCACACAAGGCATAATATTCCTATTCTTAATTTGTGCCCAGATATCCTTGCTTTATGTCAAATAATTTCTCACAGAGTGTGATTATGTTCAAACTCATATCATTCGTGATTTATGTAATCTAGTCCAGTTTCAAAAATATTAGTATCAATCAGTTCAACCTATCTTAGTAAGCAAGTTCAGAACTTAGAAAGATATTAATAGTTACTCCTTTCCTTTCCATTCTCGGTACAATATTCATTGGAGGACGAATGTTCTCAAGGGGGAGATATTGTAACACCCAAAAAATTTCTAAGTTAAGATCCGAACCATTCTTCATTTGTGAATAAGATCATACCAGGTGATTCTTAAATTGTCCATATATGTAAAGGTAAATTCTTAAGTGTGTGAATGATTTTGGATATCAATTAAAGTCACCAAAAACTCCTGGCATAAAGTAGAGTTAAAATTTTCCTTACCGATTAAGTTTTGATGTAAGATTGTCTTTGCGTCAACTTCAAATAAGAATATTTATTAGAATATAAAGATTTACATGGATCATAACCTTTAAAATTAGAGGTATTTTAATCTTCTTTCCGATGCCACCAATTTCACAACAATATGAGTTTTGAGTAAAAAGTTATTACCATTTTAGTAACCCGATATAGTACAATGACGAGTTAACCGATAAAAAATATTAAAAAGAGTCATTTTTGTCTTTTTATCTCTAAGAAAACTCTATAAAAATTTCTTAAGTAATTAAATACCCAAAAAAAATATGATTTTTATGTTTTAATTCATCATTCTCTTCTCTCTCAAACCCTATGCAAAAACTAAGGAAAAATCATAGTAAAAGACTCCATTCAAGATTCTTTCTATCTTTTTCAGTATTATTCTTCAAGGTAAGCCTTTCTCAAAGAATTATTTTCTTTCCAACTCAAATTCCTCCATACAATTATTAATCACTTATGAAAATCATAATTCTTGGCCATAGAGATTTCAAGAAACTAATTCAAGAATCTCAACAAAGGTTTTCTTGATTGTTCTCCTTCAAGCTTGGATTTCAAGGCTTGTAATCAAGTTATTCTTCAAGATTATTCGATAACCTTATTCTTCCAGGTGTGTAATGTTATCATAGTGTTGAACTAATTCATCTGCACGCACTACATCTTCTTTCAAATCAGTAAAAGAATAATCTAGCATTCTATCCCTAGATTGTAGTATTTTTTAGATAAGTTTATTTTCAGTTCTTTGAGTTCTTGATTCTTTTCGAAATTTTATTCCAAATTATTGAATTTTGATATGTTATTCATTAAGATTATTAAGTTCATTTCTTGTTATTTATATTTAAATATAAACCATATGAATAGAGTATTCATGAGATGGGTAGTACTGTTGAGTTTTGATTTCTTGAGTTCTGAGTTTCCATATTGCTATTAATATCCTTGAGTTGAGTGGTTCATTTCCATAATTCCTCATGGACTCTATGAATTGAATCAAAAGTTTGAGAAGTTTTTTTTTAAACCAAAATTTGAGTTTTCAAAATTGAGTGTTTGAGAAAGTAAATATGATTTTTGATAAAGAGTTTCTAAAACATGATTAGTATGAAAATCAAGTATGCCATCAATGTTTAAGCAATATGGTATCTAGATATATCATCAATGTTTATGCAATATGGCTTGTTGGGTCATCAAGTATCATATTTAATATGATTTAAAAATGTGTTCGAGACAGAGTTTTCAAGTATGAGTGTAAGGGGACTATGTATTTACACTGACATTAATTTTTACATTGATAAAAGAGGAACTGAGATTTCTAAATGATTTATGAGTTCAAAAGTTATTATAAGAGAAGTTATCTCTTTTAAGAGAGTAGTTTGAGCAATTACTCAAACTAGAAGAAGATTTTTTAAAAAACATATGAGAATGAGTATATATTATTGGATATAGTATTGAACACCGATATGGGGGAGAGTTCAGAAAACTGACAACCCCCATAAACCATGTATGCCAACATAGATAAGGAATCATACTTTTTAGATGATTCCTTACTACTTTTAAGCATAACTTAGTGGATCTACTTAGTTGAGGATGTACTATACTCCCATAAGGTATAGGAAAGTTTTGATAGCATGGGCGAGATGCTGTATCATCACATTACTCATAAGTGATGGTTGTCAGTTAGAGAATCTCCCAAATAAGAGTAATGAGTTATTATTGTATTTTTATATACATTAGAGTATTATATATTGTTATAAAAGTTTCACGCATATATCATCTTTTATTGTTCCTTTTATTTTGAGTTGAGTATCTTGAGTTTTAGTTAAGTATCTTGAGTATGAGTTGAGTATCTTGAGTTGAAATGAGAATCCTGAGTTGAGTATCCTTGAGTCGAGTTTAGTATTCTTAAGTCATCTTGAGTTGAGATGAAGTAAGTATGTCTTCCCTTTTGTTAGCTCGAGCTTGTACTTATGTATTAAAGTCCCCCTTACATGTTCGTACATTATATGTACTGACACATTTTGTCATGCATCTTTTTATGATGCAGATACAATTATTCAGGATCATCAACAAGAATTTACTTGAGGTCATGTGGTATTCCAGTCAGCTGTGGTAAGCCTTCTTATAATCTAGATGAATTCACCTTTACCTTACAGTTAGTAGTTTTGAGATGTCGTGGGTTGTCATGACCAAGGGTTACCCCCAGATGTAACACATCGTATTCGACTCCCAAAGGGTCTCATATAAGCCCTTAGCATATCATGACATAAGATATTAAAGTGATGCAAAATTAAAACTTTTTACAATCAAAGTCTTTTAATAAAATCAAATGGAAGTCTAGACATTGTCTCAATAACCATGTAATACAATTGAGTATCAATAAGGATTACAGCCCTTTACAAGGTAGTCTCAAAAGAAAATATAAGAAATAAACTAGAAATGAACAACTCTCATCCTCGAACCATGAGGACTTACCGAAAGAGTGGAGAGAATCAATCGAAGCTTTGACAATAGGAAAAGCACACCTCAACAACCGGGCCATACACTTATAGAAAAATGTAGAAAATATGGGTTAGTACAAAATTTCACTAAGTATGGAAGCCATGCATAAAAATCCTTAGAACAAGCAAAAAGGGACATGTTAGTTGAAACCATGCACTTAATCAACTTTAAGAGTAATCATGCACAATAGTGTAAGTACATAAGTCACACCATTTCATAAGCAACCCTAAGATATACTTGTGTAATGTATAGACAAGATCCCGTAATCATATCTAATACTAAGTACAACTTTTAGGACACCGTGGTCATGTATATCATACCTTGACCTCATCCATACTCAATACTCATAGACAAGGAAATATTCATGTCCATAGCTTATAACAAGGAAAGCCACACATATCAACAATCCATATCATATATGCATAAATTCATATATATTTATAGTATAAGAGGACTACACCATACCCCTTTCAAAGCCTACTTGTGCAATACATGAGTGAAGTCTCATGCCCACACTCACACTAAGTAGAGCTCCTTGATAAGTCACAAGTATATATCATGTCTATGTTGTTGTCATAATTCTTTATTTTTGTCATGTTGGGAAATAACATTAACCGAAATAGACCATGTACATGGAATTCGTTGTACTGCCCCACACCGAAAAGAGGTGTCCTACTTTCCCAAGGTTGAACTAGTTTGTTAGCATAGGCGGACCTACTATCTAAAAACCCATGTGGGCACAAAGTTACATGATAGGGAGATTGATTCTAGAAACCAGGACTAACTAAGGTAAACTTTTTTCATCTCATGACAGAACTATTTTGGGAACCCTGACTAGATTGTGTAAAAGGAACCCATTTGGAAAGACGGACTAACTCACGTAAAAGCTTTCCATCTCATATTCAAATCCACTCGCTGCTAAGCATGATTTCCCATTAAGTCCATTTTAAGTCTTTACTTAAGTTCATGTTCATGAAAGAATGCCCTAGCACTCAAACCAACATATTATTATGATAGCTCATAGATTCAATAGGCGAGAATAGCCTTTCAACCTTAGAATCATTAATATGTGAGTAAACCTTTCACATAATGTTCATAGTGTGTTCATGAGGATAACCTTTCAATCAAAACAACAATATCATCATAGTCAAAGAAATTTAATGCATAGTCATGTGTAAGGGTATTAGGAGAATGATCTTTCAACAATACCATAATTACACCATAGTCATAGGATCTTCACTTTTTAAGTGAATCATAAGCTCATGCACAATTCTCACAAACATGTACAGTTCTTAAGGTTTGCCCTTCAAGGACCATGAATCACATTCAACCCAACATCTAGAATTTCTTCATTAGATAAGGATACTATCATGATTCAATTAACTCAATCAATATAGACATAATCTATTCACATGCTTCTAAAATCAATCAACTGACATCATGAAATCACAATTTAGTAATATGGGGAATTCATTAGTTATTGGGGGGATTTCATCATAAATCAACAATAAATCATAATCCATCATAAATCAACCATTGAATTTTTTTTTGAAAGGGATCCATGACTTTGAGTTAAACCTTGGGGAAATTGAAAGCTTTGAGATGTAATTCTGAACGGACTATATGGGTGAAAGATACCCATAGATTAAAAGACACCATACCTTGATAATGAGTCTCCAAATAATTTGAGGAAGAAGCCTTGATTTATTCAATCCCTGGCTTCAATTCTACTCTTCTTCTTCTTTGAGTTTTAGACAGAGAAATATTGTGGGAAGATGAAGTTCTTGGGTTTTCTTTTTGACTCTATGTAAGAGACTTAATTGGGGGAAATTTGAGTCTAAAAAGCATATATACTTACTAGGTAAAGAGTAAAACATTGCCTAATTAATTTTGGAAGATTAATTAAAGACCCCTAAAGTTTTAACTTCAAATTACATAACCTGCACGACTTGGCTAGACAAGATCACTAGGCGACACACCTAAATTTCCTGAATGCTCCCTCATGGAGCAGTTCACTTAGGCGATGGGGAGGGCCTTTGGAAGATGCACCAAGTGGGTTGGCGAGCCCCAACCTAGATCGCCTAATATTCCAGTAGCTAGGGTAAGGGGGGACAAGGCGAGGGAGGTCCACTTGGCTAATCGCCAAGTGACTTAGGCGATGGTGCTGCCCCTCTAAGAGTGGTCCAAGGGAGAAAAGAATGTTTTCCTTCATTCTTCCAAGGTAGTTTAGGACCTTGCCCTCTTTCTTGACTCTTACCCCTTTCATTTTAGCTCTAGTTAAGTCTACACATTTCTAGAGTGTTACATGGGTCTTGTCCCAATATCATTCTGTAATAGTAGATGCTTCTTAGATTGATATAGTTCAGAAGTTTTCTTTAATTTCTTTCTTTTGAGTTTTTTTATAAACTCCGAGTATATCTTTTCAGTGTTTAAACTTTTTAAAGCTGAATTATTTGAGTTTTATGGATTTTAAATTTAGTTTTAAGCTTTTGTTATCTTGACTTAGTCTTCCGCTTGTAGTTAGCCAGGATGAGGGTTCTCTTGGGGACCTTCAATGGTTCTCGAGTGTCGTCCATGTATAGGGTGAAGACTCGGTTCGTGAAAGCTCTGTTAGATCCAACAAATCTATCTTCAATAGCAAGTCTCCTAGTCGTAGTTCAAATAGATATAACAAATTTACCCTAATTCCTATCATAACTCCTATTTTCATTCTACTTAAGCCTCTGCTAAAATAAATTGTTATACTTGTGGTGACATTAGTCACAAATCTTTTAACTGCAAGAAGCATTCTTCTAGAAATTGGATTTGGAGATCAAAAGTTGCTCATTCTAACTATCAAGGACCCAAAAATACTTGGGTACCTAAAAGAAATAAATCTAATTGTATTGTAGGAGCAAACCAAGAAAACCTACAAAAAAGGAATATGGGTAATTAACAGTGGATGCCCCAAATGCATGTGTGAAAAGAAAGAAGTTTTAAAATCTCGGAAAATATTGATAGAGGATATGTTCGGTTTGGAGACAATGCAAAAGGAGAAGTGTTAGGAGTCAGATCTATCACTCTCAGCTTAGCGTGTGATCTATAAAAAATATATCTGTACGGACTCAAACACAACTTGCTTAGCATGAGTCAACTATGTGATGTTGGATTCAGACTCTCATTAAACTCTACAAATGCAGCAGACATGCGACTAAGGATATCACAATTGTTGGAGATCATTTTGATTATATTTACATTCTTAATAATGTTGATTTGCCTGCACGTACATATTTCACTACAGTTTTAAGTGAATCCTGGCTAAGTCATAGAAACATGGTCAGGCAAGCAATGCATGCTCTTGAAAAATGTCCAGACTTGAACTAGTAATTGGACTTCCAAAGTTATAATTTGAGAAAAATCATATTTTTGACACCTGTCAACTTTGCAAGAGAACTCGCTCTTCATTCAAGGTCAAGGATACTGTAAGTACCACTAAACCCCTTCAACTACTACATATGGACTTGTTTGGTCCCACTCAGGTGGCAAGTATCAATGGTAAGAAATATGCTTTCATAATTGTTGATGATTTCTCAAGATTCACTTGTTTATATTTTTGTCTCATAAAAATGGAGATTTTGCTAACTTTGAAGTATTTTGTAGAAAAGTTCAAAGAGAAGCAATATATTTTATTTCCACAATTCATAGTGATCATGGTGGAGAATTTTAAAATAGAGCTTTTGAGAAATTCTTTGATAAAAATGGATTTACTTAGAACTTCTCATCTCCAAGATCACCCAAAAACGGTGTGGTAGAATGGAAAAATCGTTTTCTACAGGACACAACCAGACCAATGTTGCTGGATCGCAGCCTCCCAGATCTTTTCTAGACTGAGGCGGTATATACTTTAAGTCATATTCTTAACAAGTGTCTTATCAGGACCATATTGAAAAAGACTCCTTACGAACTCTGGAGAAGAAACCGACTATCAACTACTTTTATCCTTTTGGATGTAAATGCTTCATACATAATAATAGAAAAACAAATCTCGACAAGTTTGATCCAAGAAGCGATGAAGGGATATTCTTAGGTTATGCACCTGTCAGACGTGCTTTTTGAGTTTCCAATAAAAGAACCTTAAACATTGACAAATACGTTCATGTTGTTTTTCATAACACTAAGCCAAGAATGCAAGAAGATGAAACAACTGATGATGAGACTATTTCCAAAAATAAATACAGAAAGCCACCCAAATGATTCTATTCAAACCACAACGAAAGATCAACCTATCCCAAAACTAGAGCTGACTATCCTAGTAGAAAAGTCCACAATTTCGAGGGAATGGACATATAATGCTAGCTATCCTAGCAATTTCATCATGGAAACCAGATGACATGTTACAAACCAGAGCATCATTGAAGAAATAAGTTTCAATATCACTCGTCTTTCAATTGAACTAAAACGTTTAAATGCAGCAATGAAAGATTAATCTTGGATACAAGAAATGAAGGAAGAACTAGATCAAGTCGAAAAAACCCAAGTGTGAACCCTCATTAAAAGTCCCAAAAAATGTTCAGTAATCGGAACCAAATTGGTTCGTAACAAACTCAATGAAGAAGGAAAGGTCATCCGTAACAAGGCATAATTAGTTGCTCAAGGATATTGCCAACAGGACCGTATTGATTATGATGAATCTTTTGCTCTGGCAGCAAGGTTAGAATGTATTCGAGTTTTGTTAGCTTATGTATTCTTTAAGGGTTTCAAATGGATGTAAAAAGTGCTTTTTTAAACAGTTTTGATCAAAGAAGAAATTTTTTTAAATAGCCTCTTGGTTTTGAAAATTCATTTTGTGCTGATTATGTTTACAAACTCTCGAAAGCATTGTATAGTCTCAAGCTAGCCCCAAAAGCTTGGTATGAGAGCTTAAGCAATATTTTACTCAATAACAATTTTCAACGAAGGAAAATTGACCCAACTCTTTTATCCTAAGATTTGGATCCTTCATTTTAATAGTTCAAATTCATGTCGATTGTATTATTTTTGAAGCTCTAACCCCTCTCTGTGTGAGAGTTTTGCTAATCTTATGAAGGGAGATTTGAGATGATTCTAATGGGAGAGCTCATGTTTTATTTAGTCTTGTAAATTAAGCAGTTGACTAATGGAACTTTTATTAGTAAAACCAAATACACGAAGGAACTCAAAAAGAAGTTTGAGCTAGAAAAAGGAAAAACTTATAGAACTCCCATGAGTCCATCCACATGCCTTAAGACAGATGCACCATGAAAAGATGTTGATGAAAAATGTATTGAGGAATGGTCGAATCTACCATACATTATGTTTAGCCTGTGCATGTGTGCACGTTTTCAGTCTACTCCAAAAGAATCTCACCTTACTGTAGTAAAACGAATCATTCACTATTTTTCACGTCCCAAGGCTGCCCCCTAGATGTAACACACCCTAGGATCATAAGTGACCCAATATAACCCTGAGTATGGCATATTACGAGCATATTGAATATATATCTAAGATAAGAGTAAGCATAACTATAAATGAGTCAAATCTAAAGGACTCAAAATGAAAATATATCTGAATATCTAGGGAAATAACCTCAAAACACTTAACATTAACTCTATGTATGAAAGCCTCTACTACGAATGAGCTGCTGGGAAAAGACCCCAACTAACTGAAAAAAATACTGTAAGTCTGAAAGTTAGCTTACTTACCATGCCTAAACAAACACTCTCGAACTATGAGGACTCACCACTGAAGTTACTGAGTATGGGTTGGAAATTAAACTAAGCTTGATCTAGATGCTTAGCACCTAAACCTACATCATACAACGATGTAACACAAAATATGAGTACTTTGAATATACTAAGAATGCATGATATAGACACTAAGTAGTACAATATAAGCATAACAATATAGACTGAGCAATATAGACTGAATATGGAAATAGGCTATACTAAAGTATGACTGAAAAAAGAACTAGATGCAATGATTAAGTACTAATCATATAGATAACATGCTGAATTGTATACTGAAGTAAATGTTGATAAAATTTCCAATGCAACAAGAGTATGATTATGGGAGCTACAATTAACGGAAAAAAAAACAAGTGAGCTAAATGTGGAGTTTGATGTATACACCCCATCAAGACGTTAATATACCTTTCCAGGGGTATAGAGGCATGACTGTGAGATGATCACTAAAAACTGATATCCAACAGAGTGTACCTTTGAACCTACGTTGGCACGTAGTGTTGGGCTATGAGGGTACACTGAACCCTAGTCCTACTTGGTGCTAAGTCTACTCCCAACAAGATATGTATATAGCTAAAATTCAACTAAAATACTTAGTAGCTCAAAATACTGACATGTTGTCTAAAAATCCAACATAAATATATTGCAAGATATGGCATTCGACTACTAAAGTGTCATACCTCGAGGCTACCCCCTGGACACAGACACGAGACCTAGGATCACAAATGATCCCAAACTAAACCTATTAGCATATCATAAGCATACTAAAGTAAACTGAATCAATAAACACTGTGCGGAAGCTAAATAATATGATAATCTGAAATGATGGGAAATACCCATATACTAAATTTGAATATAAGAAAAATGAGAGTTTGAATACAAATGAAAAGTCAAACTCTAACACTAGATCTGAAACTAACTATGTGTGAAATATATCCTCTACTAACTAGAAATGCTGGGACATACCCCAGCTAGATCTAGCAAAACTAAAACTAGAGATAAAAGGAATAAAGATAATCATGTCACTAGTCTTCAAACAATGAGGACTCACCACTAATGTTGCTAAACTAATGATCGGGAACTGATCTATGCGTGATCTGACTGTCGAGGTCCTCAAACTATATCACGAGAAAATGTAGCAGAAAGTATGCATCATTACTTGAAAGGTACTGAGCATGCATGATAGAATAAAGTTGAACAATAACATAACTGATCAAGTAAAAACAATGATATAACCTGAACATGATGAGGAAAACGAAGATACTGAACATGGCTAAACTAATTACAATGACAAAGTTTATAACATGACGAGACTAAGTACTGAACTGTACTGATAGCATGGTCAATGCAATAGAATTTGACAAAACTGTAAGGGAATTAGTAATAAACGACATAAAACCATATGAGCTAAATGTGGATTATGGTGTATACGCCCTATCTAGAGGACCCAAATACCTACAAGAGGTATAAGGCATGCAGGTGTGATCACAAAAATGATTCCCATAGATGGGACTTACAACCTACGGGGCACGTAGTTTCTGAGACTTGAGGGTGACTGACCCTAGTCCACTCGGTATTAAGCTTCTCCCAATTGATGAAGTAATTAACATTTTATGACTAAAATGTTGTAATACTAGATAGCTCAAAACACTGACATGAAAAATGAGAATGCAACATTAATATACTGATAATGGACATACAAAATTTGAGGCATATATATATATATATATATATATATATATATATATATATATATATAATATCCGACCTAACATGCGTAATTCATTAACTAAAAGAATTACATAGCTAGGGTTCTTTATTTCTGAAAGAATCTACACCAAAAGATACTGAATTCCTGATTATCTAACTTGGATCAACCCAACAACTTCTAATATTCAAGAAACCCTAGTTCTCGATAATATTAAGGGAATCAATATTCTGACTTATATCTATGGACCTAATGGGTGAAGGAACATATAACTGAAATCCTACATACTTGGTGATGAATTCCACGGATAAATCTTTCGATTTTGGGGCTAAACTGATGAAAACCTACTGTGTTCTTGGTCTATGGCTGCTTGACTATTCTCTACTAATTTTTGCTTGACTTAGGTGAATAATTTATTAGGTTAGGTTCTAATTAGTTTTCTAGGCTAATTTGACCAAAACTACAAAGTTTAGTGGTGAAATGATGTAGTTTAAATGTCTAACACATAGAGGAAAATAGTTAAATAATCCCAATTACAATCTAACGAGAGCTTACCACGGACACCCTGATGGTCCATCGTAGGGACCACAGACCGTGGAACCGGTCATGTTCCTTGGCGAGTAGATACTTGTTTCTGAGAGTCTTGCCCACGAGTCCTACCACGTATTGTGTAGAGGACCACGGACCGTGAAAGGATAGTCGTGATGTCCCTTCATGGCCGGCGTTTTCAGTACAGAGCCAAAGGCAAGGGTTTCCAGTAAGCCCCCTTCTCTGGATTTCCCTTTAAGTGACAAAAGCTCTCCTTATTCATTCTATAGGGTCAGTGTACTAGTGAATAGGAAAATCAAATTGAAATTACTCTTGACGGATGGAGGTTGAGGGTGGAACATGTTTGGTTCCTCGCCCTTGTCTCCTTCGTCGTAGACTTAAAATAGTGGGAATCCTATCGAGAAAGAAGAAGCATAAAAATAGCCTCTTCATCCAATCCATCTTCCCTGGCCTCCCTAACACACTCTTGATACGAAATAAACCTCTCACCATAGATAAGAGATGGAAAGTCTGGATCACCTTGATAACCCTCCCTCTCCCTGTAGGTCGAGATGAATTACATCTTCCCTCTCACCTGAACTGGTCGAGACATATGAAACCCTCACCACGTGTTCCTCACTTGGGTTGGTGGTCTGATGGCTTAGGTCTCGTGGTGTACTGGCTAGGCTTCACGAATGCTCCCACGATTCATAGTCAGTACCACAGACTGTGAAGGTCCCCGTGGTCCTCACTTGGGCGAGGGTCAGTCCACCTATGCTAGAAGGGTCTGAATCCACAGGCAAGTCAACAGACTGTGGACCCTATCACGGTTTGTAAACCCTGTCGTGGTTCACTAGTTTAGGTGGTTTCTATTGTAGTTTGTTTAAGTTTTGTCTATGAGATGTTACAATATCTCCCCCTTGGGAAAATTCATCCTCAAATGAAGTCTAAACTAGCTAAAATGGAGGGAGATATCTCCTACGACTAAACACTAGAACTCGTTTCTGACTGAACTAAGTTCCAAGAACATGCTAATATGCTGAAAATGCAATTACAAACTGAAAGAACATGATACTAAGACTGAAACTACGCATGAATGACTGAAAACTGAAGAGGAACTAGTACCTCAAGCTGGAACTGAATCAGAAGGAAAGATGTGAGGATAATTGACCTTCATGACTGCCTCTGCTTCCCAAGTAGCTCCCTTTACGGACCGACTCCTCCACAATGCCTTGACTGAAATGACATCTTTGTTTCTCAACCTTCGAACCTGATGGTCAAGGATTTCAACTGGTACCTCTTCATAAGTGAGACTATCCTTCACGTCCACACTTTCTAAATCTACAATAGATGATGTATCACCCACACACTTCTTCAATAATGAAATGTGGAAAACCGACAGCACTGCTGCTAGTTCTGTTGGAAACTTTGACTCATAAGCCACTTTACAAACCCCTTTCAAGATATTGTAAGGGCCTAAATATATAGGACAGAGCTTCCCTTTCTTGCAAAATCTCATCACCCCTTTCATAGGCGACACTTTCAGGAAAACACAATTATCAACTTGGAACTTTAGTTCCCTTCTCCTTACATTTGCATAGGATATCTAGCAATTCAGGGTTGTCTTAAGGTTACCTACAATGGGTTGCATTTTCTAAATAGCATTATGAATTAAATATGGCCCTATCAAGGCTGCTTCACCTACTTTAAACCAACCAAATAGATATCTGCATCTGCACCCATACAATGACTCATAAGGGGCCATGTGAATGCTAAAATAATGAATATTATTGTTGGAGAACTCTATTAGAGGAAGGTGATCATCCCAACTACCTTTGAAATCGATCAGTCAAGTTATCAACATGTCCTCTAAGGTCTGAATGGTACACTTTGCCTAACCATCCATCTGCGGATTAAATGCTTTGCTAAGATTAACCTGAGTACCAAGACCTTTTTGAAACGACTTCCAGAAATGAGAGGTAAACTTAGGACCTCTATATGAGATGAAAGATCAAGCAAACTCATGCAACTTGACTATCTAATTAATGTAAATTTTGGCGTATTCCTCTGCTGAATCTGTAGTCTTGACAACCAAAAAGAGTGCAAACTTAATAACTCTATCAACAATCACACAAATATAGTCATGGTTTTTGCGAGTATGAGGTAAACCTGTGATGAAGTGCATGTTGATCACTTCCACTTCCAGGTAGGAATGTTGATCTCTTGATTCATACCTTCTACTTTCTGATGTTCTACCTTGACTTGCTGATAATTGGGGCAGTTATCCACAAAATCTGCTATATCCCTTTTCATGAAATTTCACCAAAAGACTTCCCATAGGTCATGACACATCTTAGTGGCACCTGGATGAATAAAATATCTGGAACTACGGGCTTCTACAAGAATATGTTGTCTCAACTCACCCACCTTAGGAACAAATAATCGACCCTAATAGCAAAGCAAACCATCTCCCCCTTGGGAGAAAACCTCAACTGTCTGTTGACGGACTACACCCTTTATTTCAAGCAATATCGAAACATTGTCTTTCTTTTCTTCAACGTCCACTACCAATGAAGATTCTGACCCATTTTAAATTGTTACACCACAATCTGATATGCTCATAAAATGAACTCTTAAGCGAGCAAGTCTGTTTCTTTCTTCCTCCATGTGTGCTACACTACCCATAAATAGTCTGCTAAGAGCCTCTGCTACTACATTGGACTTACTCGGATGGTAACCACACTCATAACGTAATACTTGAGAAACTCAAGCCATCCCCTCCGGTGAAGATTCAAATCTTTCTAGGTGAGCACATACTGAAGGCTCTTATGATATGTGAATACATCTACATTGACACCATATAAGTAATTTCTCAAAATCATAAGTGCAAAAACAACTATTGTAGCTTGAGGTCATGAGTCGGATCATTTTCTTATGTACCTTAAGATTTCAACAAGCATATGTTGTAATCTTACCTCGCTACATCAACACACAACCTATGACGACTCTAGATGCATCATATTATATAACACAACTTCTGGTTGGGTCAAAACATGTGTTTTAGTCAACATAGTTTTTAGTTCTGCAAAGTTTTTCTCACAATTATCTGACCACTGAAATTTGACATTTTTCTGAGTCAATTTAGTCAATGGAGAGGCTATGGATGAAAATCATTCCACGAACCTTCTATAATATCCCTGTAGACTCAAGAATCTTCTGATATCTTTAGGAAAGGTAGGTCTTTGGCAATTATTTCACTGCTTTTATTTTTTGAGATTTCACTCGAATGCCTTCACTAGACACTATATGCCCAAGGAAAGCAACTAACTTAAAGCAAAAATCATGTTTGCTGAACTTAGAAAATAACTAGTGATCTTTCAGATTTTGTAGAACAACCCTCAAATGATTTACTTGTTCGTCCTTATTCCTAGAGTAAATGAGAATATCATCAATAAAGGCGATAATGAACAATTACAAGTACTGCTTGAACACTTTGTTAATCAAGTCCATAAAAGCCACATGAGCATTGGTTAGTCCAAATGACATAACAACAAATTCATAATGACTATACCTAGTTCTGAATATGAATGTTACTATCTCCGACTCTAAGCTGATGATAACTAGATTAGAGGTTTATTTTTGAGAAATGATTAGCACCCTAAAGTTGGTCAAATAAGTCATCAATCTTGGGGATGTGATACTTATTGTTGATTGTGACCTTGTTCAACTACCTATAATCAATGCACATTTTGAGAGAAGCATCTTTCTTATTCATAAATAACACTGGTGCACCCCATGGGGAAATACTGGATCTGATGAAGCCCTTATCTAGATGGTCTTTTAACTGCTCTTTCAATTCCTTAAGCTTAGGTGGAGCCATTCTATAAGTAGTAATGGAAATGGTCTAGTTGTTTGGAAGGAGATCAATTCCGAAGTTGATTTCCCTTTTGGGTGGAACTCTGGGAAGAACTTTTGAGAACTCATTAACTATTGGAACTGACTCAAGAGGTGGGGTTTTTGGACATTGAATCCTTAACCCGAACTAGATGATAGAGATAACCCTTAGAGATCATCTTTCTAGACTTAATGTAAGAAATGAAATGACCCCTATGCGCTAAGTTACTACCCTTCCATTCTAAGATTGGTTCATCTGGAAAATGAAAACTTACAATCCTAGTTCTACAATCGACAGAGGAATAACATGAATGAAACTAATCCATGCCTAGAATGATATCTGAATCTACCATTTCTAACTCTACAAGATTTAATGAAGTGACTTTCTAAGAGATTGTGACAAGGCAATTTATGTATACCCGTCTACATATAACTGGGTCACTAACTAGAGTAGAGACTGAGAAGGGTTCTGACAGTGTTCCTAGGCTAACACTGAAGTTGATAACTATATAAAGAGTTACAAAGGAAAGAGTAGCCCCTAGATCTAATAAAGCATAAACATCTGACTTAATGACTCGTAACATACCAGAGACTACATCAGGAGAATCTCCCTGATCCTAGCAAGCTTGTAAAGAATATAACCTGTTTTGGCACTTCCTGCCACCCGTTCAAGATGTTACCCTGTTGAGTCGGGCGACATACTGGTGTTGCTGAAGTTGTGGACTAATATCTACCATCGCTACCTCCTTGATCCTCTTTAGTAGGACAATCTTTCAACATGTGAAGAGACTGACAACACCCAAAACATCATTCCTTTCCAGCAAGAAACTCATTCAGATGGTTCTTACCACACTTAAGACTTGGCGGGTCCCCAGAAACACTACCTTAAGTCTTACAGCCTGATGCCCTACCTTTCTCATCATTTTTAAACATAAATAATAGAACACTGGCTGATGAAGTTTCTAGAGTTAAATACTTCTGTTAAAACTGCGAGTGATTGCTACCACTCGATTTCTGTTGAGAATAGTTATAGTTTCCTGTCCTAGCCTTCTTATTCTCCTTGGCCTATTCCCTAAGCCGATTACTCTCAACCTATTGAGCATGAGTCATGAGCCTATAGATGTGCATATCTTCAAACAATAGTGCATTCTTACACTCTGTTTTCATTAGAACAGATACCCCATACATGAACTTATTCATTTGAGCCCTGAAATCATCAACCATGTGAGGAGAATACATGAACTTAAATCAGCAACCATGTGAGGAGAATACCTGGAGAGTTCGATGAACTTGAGTCCATGCGTGTGGAATGTTATTGAACCTTTCCTCAAATTCATAAAATCCTGAGCTTTTTCCTCCCTAAACTCCCATGGGAAGAACCTATCCAGAAAGGTCTCACTCAGTATCAAGTGATAAGAGTTGTATCTGTACCCCTGTTCTATTTCTGTTGAGTATACCAGATAAGAGCTACATCCTTAAGCTGGTAAGATTCCAGCTCAACTTGATCATTCCTAGTTGCCTGCATCGTTCCAAAGATCTTCTTGACCTCGTTAACGCAGTTTTAGGGATCCTCACCAATATGCGATCCTAAGAACTCAGGTGGATTCATCCTAACAAAATCCCAAACTCTAGCTGCAGCCGACTACACATTAACATTTGCTTGACCTACAACCTACTAGTTGTTCTAGTTGGTCACACTCTATGCCAAGAATAGTATAGCGTTCCAAAATTTAGCAATCGAAACTTCCTAATTTGGGACTGAAGGATCTGTGTTTGCAGTTTGTCACTTGCGTTTATTGCATAAGTTTTACAATAAGGTATGATTTTAAAGCAGATTATGAAGGATTAGTACGAGGAATTAGATCATAATTTATGCATGATAAGAGTAACAAAAAATTGAAGTTTTCCTAGAACACTTCGCAGCCTCTTTCTCATTAGATGTGATGCACTTCACAAATATCTGAAGGAATCTACTTAGTGCGTCTTTTCAAATATCCTAGGACTCTAAACCTAGTGTTCTAATACCAAGTTTGTCACACTCCAAGGTTACCCACTGGATGCAGACACGGGATATAGAATTACGAAAAGTTAACCATAATGGCATATCATAAACATACTAAAGTAAACTGAATCAATAAACATTGTGTGGAAGCTAAATCATATGATAATCTGAAATGATGGGGAATAGTGATATACTAAATCAGAATATAAGAAAAACTAAGAGTTCGAATACAAATGAAAAGTCAAACTCTAACACTAAAGCTGAAACTAACTATGTTTGAAATATAGCCTATACTAACTAGAAATGTTGGGACATGCCCTAGATAAATCTAGAAAAACTAAAACTAAAGCTAAACGTAAGAAAGATAATAATGTCACTAGTCCTCAAAGAATGAGGACTCGCCACTGATGTTTCTGAACTGAAGATTGGGAACCGATCTATGCATGATCTGACTATTGAGGACCTGCACCTGCATTATGGGAAGATGTAGCGCAGAGTATGCATTTGTACCTGAAACAGGTACTGAGCATGTAGGATGAATAAAGTTGAACAATAACATAAATGAACAAGCAATAAAGCAATGATAAAATCTTAACATGATGAGGACACTAAAGATACTGAACATGGCTAAACCGAATACAATGATCTAGTTTATAACATGACGATACTGAGTACTGAACTATATTGATAACATGGTTAACGCAATAGAATCTAACTCAACTGTAAGGGAGCTACTAATAACCAAAATAAAACCACGTTAGATAAATATGAAGTCTGATGTATACGCTCCATCGATAGGACCCAATATATTTTTCATAGGTATAGAGACATGTTGGCATGATCACTAAAATGATGCCCACAGACGGGACATATAACCTATGGAGCACATAGTTCTGGGACTTGAGGGTGAATGAACTTAGTCTACTCGATATTACGCTTCTCCCAATTGATTAAGTAATTAACATTTTATGACTTAAATGTTATAATACTTGATAACTTAAAACACTGGCATGCAAACTTAAAATGAAACAATAATATACTGATAATGAACATTCAAAAATTAAGGCATGCATTTATATTTCAGAAATATATGACCTAACATGTGTGATTTATGAACTAAAAAAACTACATAGCTAGGGTTCTGAATTTATGAAAGTCACCAAAAGATACTAAATTCACGATAATCTGACTTGGTTCATTCTAACACCTAAACCCCAACAACTTCTTACATTCAAGCAACCCTAGGTCTAGATAATATTAAGGGAATCAAAATTCTGACTGAAATCTAGGGACCTAATAGGTTAAAAGAACCCACTAGTGAAATCCCACATACCTGGTGACGAATTCCACGGAGAAATCTTTCGATTTTGGGGCTGAAATTGATGAAAACTTGTTGCGTTTTTGGACTAAGGTTGCTCAATTATTATCTTCTAATTTGCTCTAAATTTTGTTTGACTTAGGTGAATAATTGATTAGTTAAGGTTCTAATTAGTTTACTAGGCTAATACTGACTAAAACTACATAGTTTAGGATTAAACAACGTAGTATAGGTGTCCAAACCATAGGGGAAAACACCAAAATAAACCCATTTAAAATTTGACAAGAGTTGACCACATACACCATGGCCGTCCATCACAAGGACCATGGACCATGAATCCGCTCGTGGTCCTTAGACAGTAGCTATTGGTTTCTAGGAGTTCAGTCCATGAGCCTTACCACAAACCGTGTGGAGGACCACAGACTGTGAAGATCCCTGTGGTCCTCACTTAGGTTAGTGGTATGATGGATCAAGTCTGGTGGTCTACTGGCTAGGCTTCATGTATGCTCCCACGACCCGTCGTCAGGACCAGGGACCGTGAAGGTCCCGTAGTCCTCAATTGAGCTAAATGAAGTCCATATCTGCTGGAAGGGGCTGAGTTCACGGGAAGGTCAACTTACTATGGACCCTATCATGGTTCATAAATCGTGCCGTGGTTCACCGGTTAAGGTTTTTTCTATTGTAATTTTCTAAGTTTGGTTTCCGAGGTGTTACATAAAGTATGATTTTCTGACTAATCTTCCTATATCACGACCTAATGGTACACCCTAGATGTAACATGGCGTACCTGACCCCGATGAGTTCTCATACAATCCCTTAACATATCATGAACATAATATAATTGATAATACGGAAAATTTAAAACTTTTTCCAATAAAATTTATTTTCATAAAATCAAGAGGAAGTCTTTCTATATGTTTTCCAAAACCATCTAATACAACCTTACAATGAACTCTTAGGACACAACCCATACAATAGACTCAAAAGCATGAAATAAAAGACAAAAAGGTAATGAGGGGTTTATCCTCGAAGCTATGAGGACTCCCCAATTCTTCCTCTCTTATTGCTCCATAGAAACCTAGGCTCGAAATGAACTCAATCTCCAAACCTTAAATTTGATTGAAATGTTGGCGAAGTATGTGTTAGTACAAAATGTGCCAAGTATGATAGCTAGCATAACAACATAAGAGCATCTCAAAATGGTTAGTCAACATAAGACATAAACATAAGATATAATAATCTAGTCAAGCATAACCTCCAACATAAGCATAATATAGTCACAAGTAAATCAGAAGACATAGTTAATGAGAATAAGAGATACTTCATGAAATATCAACTATAAGAACAAGAGACAATATCATAAGCATAAGTAACGTCTCCAATCATAAGCATCATAAGACTTACTAAATCTTAGACATTCATAGCATAAAAGAACTATCCTCAAGTAACCTCAAAGTACACTTGTGCAAGGCAAGAATAGCATCCCATAATACCATCCACGCTAAGTATCCCTTTTTGGTCATCTTAATCATAGCCTATATGCATGGTCATGTCTTAATTCTTTTCTACCATAAGGAAACCATACTCCTAAATAATCTCAAAGCACACTTGCACAATGTATGAAAGATATCCCATACTACCCTTCACACTAAGCATAACCTTGAAGTCATCCTAGTCATATTTCCCTCCTTTGGTCTCACTATAAGCTTACTTCATATAGACAAGTGAACTATCACCTTCAGTCAATCATATCTTGGAAGGCAACTATAGCAAGAATCCATCAAGTATAACTTATGTAAGACAACACCCATAAGGCAACCTTAAGTCATACTTGTGAAATGCAAGAGTAGCATACCATACTACTACTCGTGCTAATTACTTCTTTAGGTAATCATACTCATGTTCCTTGGGTTTGAACCTAGTTCCACTCTTTAGACCTTGGAACACTATGAGGTACTCCCTTAAGCACATCTTAGTTCATTATAAGATTGAACCCTATGAGATACTTCATTTAGCATGCCTAGGTTCATGATTATCATGGACCCTATGAGATACTAACTTAAGCATGTCTAAGTCCATTTTTACTCTTGAACACTATGAGACATTCACTACGCCTATCTTAGTTCCTTATTATTTCAGACTCTAGGATATACTACATTAAATACGTCTAAGTTCTTCAAGCTTGAACTCTAGGAGATGATACTTACAACATAGTATTAGTTCACGAAGGTTAAACTTTAAAAGATGCTTCCACAAGCATAATCTTTGTATATTAAGCTTAATATCTAGGATATGCTTCTTCAAGAACAATATTAGACCATTTACTGTGTGGGACTGTAGTAGATGCCTTTTCAAGCTTATTCTTAGTCTTTTACTTGAGATGGGATCTAGGAGATGCTTTCTCAAGCATAATCTTAGACCATTAACCATGTTGGACTCTAGGAGATGCTACCTTTAACATAATATTAGCCCATGAGGTGTGAACTCTAGGATATACTACCTTAAGCAAAATCTTAGTTCACTAAAGTTTGAACTCTAGGAGATACTACATTGAGAAAAATCTTAGGTCATCACTAATCTTATTTAATTGGGATACGACCTTAACTGACATGAGAACATGCAAGCGATCATTCTCTCATGGTGTTACCCACATCATTAAGGGTTTGTCCACTTTCCTAAGGTAGAACCGGTTTGTTAGCTTTGTTGGATCCACTAGCTAACTTTCCTACGGGGCACGTACTTATGGGATATCAGGACTCTTCTAGGTGAGAGATCCTATGTAAGAAGCCCAAACTCAAATAGGTGGGAACCTCTAGGAAAGCCCAAACTCAACTATGTGGGAACCTTCATCTCATTTAAATATCCTTTTTGTGCTAGGCCTTAATCCCGTAAGATAATCATTAAGTCTTTACTTTGACTCAAGTTTATGGAAAGATGTTCTTGACTACCAATCCATGCTAATACCTCTTTTAGACCATGTATTAGCAACTATCACCATCCATGACTTAGGTATGATGGCTCTATAGCCTTAGGTTCAATTAGGTAAGAGAAACCCTTCAACCCTAGAAACATTACTATATGAGAAGCCTTTCATGTTAAGTTCATATTTATGTCTAATATCATTTCTACAATTCTACATTATATAAGGATATCATCATCAGTTAAATGACTCTATCACTCCCTACCTTCTAGGATTCAAGAGGTGAATTAGGTAGGTAAAGATCTTTAATTACAATTCTATTCGTCGGTCGTGTATTCACATTTTTTACTCGCAAGCCTTAGCATCTATATTTAATCATATTAGCATCACTCTAAATCCCTAGTGATCAACATGCACCAGTATGAGTCTTCATTCTCAATAACTCTATATCAAGAAAGCATCTTATGAACCTCGATTATAAGACATTCAATCACATTTCTCATTATTAGGTGATTCTAGCAAAAATTTATCTAACAGGTTTTATTTCAAATTTACAAGTAGATATCAATCATATTCAAGAAGGTTTTGTTCAATTCACGATTTTATATTCCTAACCTTGAACAATTACTACACATGGCATTGATTCAAGAAGATCACCTATGAACCTTCAAATTCACATCTAATGACATATACCCACAAAATATCACATTCATTAAATAAAATAGGGTTAACAATATAAATCACATGAATTCATCATAATATTATAATTAAAAGTCAATACAATCATAATTAGGTATTATCCACTAGATTGGAATGATAACTAAACCACACACACAATGTAGAAGGAATCCCTAGCTAGATTGAGTTTTTTTTTTACTTCACAATTTGGGGGTGGGGGTACTAAGGGGTTCTATGGGGAAGAAACCATAGATAAATAATATAAACATACCTTAATTCAAAGCCCTAATAAAGCTCTCATCAATGGAGGTAAATTTGTCCTCTTTCTTCTCTTCTTCTTTGCATATGGAAAGAGAATTTTCTTGAGAGGAAGTGAATTCTTAGATGAATGAGGTAATGCCTTATTTTATGGTCTTATTAAGCTTATATATGTGTTTAAATAACTACTAACAGACCCTTAACCACTAATTAATTACTAACTTAACTTCAAACACCTAAATAAAAACTAAAACTTAAAATATGCTTGGAATTACGCCGCTCCACCCACGAACCGTACGCGGACCTACTGAGCATGTTGCACCTCCATAGGTGAGGTATGCAGATAAAAATTGCAGGCCTTCACAATTCTTGACCCACGTCCCCAACCCACATGGTGGGTCTACCTACGGTCGTAGGTGCCAAGCGTAGGTGGCTTCAAATTTGATAAATTTTTGGGCTATCTTAAGGGTCCTTCTGAAGGACCCCTTAAGTGGTCCTGGGGGTCGTACCTTGACGCCCTAACCTTAAACTCCAATTCTAAGTATGGGAGTCATGTCTTGAGATTTTTTAATCCAAAAACCACACTCAAAACTCTTACGAAAAGCTCTAGAACTCACTAGTTCAACTTACTATTTTCCGAGGCATTACAATATCTCCCCCTTGGGATCATTGGTCCTCGAATGACGATTCTAAACACTTCTTAAAGTCAAAACTCTAAGATAACATACCATAATGCATGCACTACATCTAAATGCACACAACCAAGGAAGAAACTTCAATTCCAAGATGAACACATTCATTGCAACACAACGGAGTAGGAACTACTTCTACTAACCCAAAATGCATGAAATTCTATATCTACTCATTTTCAAGGAGGATCTAACAACTCCTATCTAAAACATGATCAACACACACTCATGGATTCTAAATGCAATTCACTCTCAAAAAACATTTGTTCAAAGAGAAATCTTTCAATTCCAAAAACTAAGGCATGTTCATAATTCAACTCATGAACTCTATATGCAAATCAACTCAAATGCACTACAACATGAGGAAAACAATGCATACTACTAATTTCTAATATGACCTAAGAATTTTTCATGAACATGCATATAAAGAAATCATGGCAACATATAAACACACAATAACCTTGCTAGATAGGCACAATATCTCCCCTTGAGAGTAAGCCAACACAAACTCTTCTATATATTATTCATACTAAAGACAACTTCAAAGTCTAGCATATCAAGTCACAAAATACCAAACAATACTAGAATCAAAATAAAGTTTGAAACTAACCGGTAGCCACATAAGAAGGTCGCTCTTGATCACCACTCATTTGGAGAACTTAGAACCTATGCTTACTTGGAAGCATTAGGATTCGGGCCCCTAAATGAAGCTTGATTGGCCTCCCTCCCTTTATCCCTAAGGATTGGACAATCTTTCTTCTTGTGACCCTCATCACCACAAGTATAACACCCCTCACTTCCAGCTAGACACTCACCATAATGTTTTCTTCCACACGTGGAGCAAGTAGGCTTATGCAACATGGGTTCACTATTACTCCCTCTTTGAGGCTTAGGTTTAGACACACCTCTAGGTTGGAATTTTTTATTGGGTCCTACGGTGACCATATCCATCGGATCTTGCATTGGATAAATCCTCATCACCGTTTCTAGGTCTCTTCACTTCCCTATTCTTGTCTTGGAGTTTCTCATCCTCCTTTTGTTGAGCATACACCATAAGAAGAGATATATCCATGTTATCATGAAGCATTTATGAATGACATTCTTTCCTTACCAATCTAGACATACCCGTGACAAACCTATTCATCTCATCCCTAAAATCCGCCATGAAAGACGGATTATACTTGGACAACTTAGTGAACTTTAGAGAATATTATTGAAAACACATACCTCCTTGACAAAGGTTGATAAATTCTTTTACCTCAACTTCCTTCATCTCTCGGGGAAAGAACCTATCAAGCAACTCTTTCTTGAACACCTCCTAATCTATGAGACCCGCCTCTACTGGCCTATTCCTCTTCACTTGTGTATGCCATACTTAAGGCACATCCTTAAATTGGTAAGAGTCTATCTCCACTTTTTCTATATAATTCACCCCCATGGCATCAATTATCTTGTAGACCTCTTCTACAAACTCTTAAGGATCTTCATTCACTTTAAAACCAAAGAACATAGAAGGGCTCATTCTTATGAAGTCTCTCAGCCTTGAATCCATGGTGTTCATATTAGGGTTCACACGGGGCCCAACATTCCTATTGGATTGAGCCGCCATAGCTTGGGCTTGAGTTGTCACGGCCTGAGCTTGAGCTGTCATAGCTTGAGTCAATCTTTAGTGAGCCGAAGGAGCTTGAGAAACTTGAGGACCTTGGGGAGGAACCTATTGAACCTCATTTCCTTTCTCTTTTCTCCTAACATTTGCCATTGTATTAGCCAAGCCCTGAAAAACAATAGGCATGAATTAGAAGAAGAACCTACTAAAGCCAAACTCTTTGGGGCGACTTAGAGTATGAAGAGGTGAGATTTCCTAACTATCCAATAGCTTCCTATTTATAAATGTGGGATGCTTCACATTTATGAACAAGACTCTACTATAGGTGGTGTGAGAAAATCCTAGAACTATTCTAAGCCTTGTGCTCAAATTACCAAGTTTGTCACGACCCAGGGGTACACCCAAGATTTAACATGGCGTACTTGACCCTGAAGGGGTCTCATACAAGACATTAGCATATCATGAACATATGATAATGGAAAATATAGAAAATTTAAAACTTTTTACAATCGAATTTATTTTCATAAAAACAAGCAGAAGTCTTTATATACTTTGTCTCAACCCATCTAATACAAATTTAGAATGAACTGTTGGGAAGCAACCCATTCAATAGTCTAAAAAGCATGAAATAAGAGACATAATGTTAATGATGGGGTTGTTCTCAAAGCTATGAGGACTCGCTAATTCTTCAACTCTTCTTTCTCCATAGAAACCTAGCCTTCAAAGGAACTCAATCTCCAAATCCTACAATTGATTAGAATGTAGGCAAAGTATGTGTTAGTACAAAAATGTACCAAGTATGATAGCTAGCATAAGAATATAAGAGCATCTCAAAATGGTTAGTCAATATAATACATAAACATAAGAGATAATTCTAGCCATAGCATAACCTCAAACATAAGCATCATATAGTCCTAAGTCAGTCACTAGACATAGTTAATGAGGGTAGGATATACTTCATTAAACATCAACTATAAGCACAAGAGACAATATCATAAGCATAAGTAAAGTCTCCAAGCATAAGCATCATAAGCCTTACTAACTCTTAGACATTCATAGTATAAAAGAATTATTCTATAATAACCTCAAAGAACACTTGTGCAAGGAAACAATAGCATCCCATAATATCATCCAAGAAAATTATCCCTTTTTGGTCATCTTAATCATAACCATTCTGAATGGTCAAGTCTTAAAGCTTTTCTACCATAAAGGAACCATACTCCTAAGTAATCTCAAAACACATTTATGCAATGTATGAAAGGCATTACATAATACCCTTCACACTAAGCATAATCTTGAAGTCATCCTAGTCATATTTCCCTCATTTGGTATCATTATTAGCTTACTTCATGAAGATAAGGGAACTATCACCTTTAGTCAATCATATCTTGGAAGGAAACTATAGAAAAAATCCATCAAGAATAACTAATGTAGGATAACACTCATAAGGCAAACTTAAGTCATACTTGTGCAATGCATGACTAGCATCCCATACTACCACTCATGCTAAGTACTTGTTAAGGTCATCATACTCATGTTCCTTGGGTTGGAATATGGTTCCTCTCTTTAGACCTTGGAACACTATGAGTTACTCCCTTAAGCACATCTTAGTTCATTATTATATTGAACCCTATGAGATACTTCTTTTAGCATGTATAGGTTCATTATTATCATGGATCCTATGAGATACTACCTTAAAAATGTCTAAGTCCATTTACACTCTTGAAAACTTTGAGGCATTTTACGAAGCCTATCTTAGTTCCTCATCATTTTGAACTCTAGGATATACTGCATTAAGTACATCTTAGTTCATCAAGCTTGAGCTCTAAAAGATACTACTTCAAGCATTGTCTTAGTTCACTAAGGTTGAACTCTTGGAGATGATTCCACAAACATAATCTTAGTTCATTATGTTTGATATCTAAGAGATGCTTCCTCAAGCAAAATCTTAGACCATTAATTGTGTTGGACTCTAGGAGATGCCTTCTTTAGCATAATCTTAGTGCTTCACTTGATATGGGCCTAGGAGATTCTTTCTGACGCATAATTTTATATCATTAACCATGTTGGACTCTAGGAGATGCTACCTTAAGCATAATCTTAGCCCATGAGGTGTGAACTCTAGGACATCTTTAAGGGACTATGGTACCCTACACGAACTGTTAAGGATGCCGTGAAGAGTCTATGGTCCATTTTGGATTTGTGGACTATCCCAAATTTCCCCTTTTAGCCCATTCTGGAAGTCTTAATTGTTACACTATCTCATACATATTTGGGATTATGTACCCTCACTCCTTCCAATTTTATTTACTACTTAGATGATGATTTTGAAAGCGACAAAAATGATCAAAAAATCAGCAGTGGTACTTGCCGAACATCGGTTGCCTTATCTACCACATAATTGGAATGTCTAGTTGTGAAAAGTTGTTGTACTCAACTATTATGGATTATTAAACTTGATTATGATCTTCGTATGAGTTTCCCTTTTTTGTTATAATACCAACACTATTAGTTTATATAAATATAATATGCATCATTCTAGGACTAAGCAAATTGATATTAAGCATCATTTTATTTGTGATCATGTTGAAAATGGTGATTTTTCTTTAGAATTTTTTGATTTCAAAAATTAATTAGATGATGATTTTAAAAAACCACTACTTGAGGAAATATTTTCTCTTATATTTTTACCTTTTCTGTGTTGTTATAAATTCCCATCCCTTCGCTTTCTGCTTTCGTAATAATTACTCTGCTCTATCCGTCCCTCTTCTCCATAAAACCCATTCTTTTTCATTTTGTCACTCTTTCATATCCTAATTTGTTCTTCTAAACACTTCGCATTCCCCTTGTCTCTATTTAACTTCTCCGTTTCCACTTCTTTCTTTATCCAAATCATAAAAAGAGCTCACTCTGTGGCTTTCTAAAAATCTCCGATCATAACACTTCAGGCTCCCTAAAAATAAACATTATGTCTTCCTACGATTCTTCAGATGACTCTTTAGTCTCTCCTTCTCTTTCATTCAAAATGAAGGCCTCCTCTGTGAAAAAAGAAGAAGGATCACAAGAAACCCCCCCTACTGCCTTTGTATCTCTCTCACACGTATAGATACAAAGGTTTGGGGAGTTTAACAGAAAAACAAGTATGGAAACTTCAAGTCTCGACCCATTAATCCTGACAGGTTATCGATCTAAGCCAGTTATGGGATTCCCACTATTTGGTAGGATTCTTTCTCAAAGCTCTGCCTATTGTTTGGTATATGTGGTTTTGCTTTCTTTGAAGAGGTTGTTCGTTTGTTTTGTGCAAATATTTTCACTTCTAATGGAAGTGGAGAGTCGGAAAATCTTTTTATTAGTAGTTGTATTATTGTTAATGATCTCTTGGTTGAGGATGTTTTTAGTACCATGTTCTCTGGTGTAATTCCTTACATAAATGGTGTCGGGCCTGATGAATTTGAGTTGTCCCTAAAAGGTTCTAAAATAGTCGTGGATGAACCCAATGCTGACTTATTTTTCTTTGGTTCTTTGTGCCTATGCTTCGAACATCGCATTCTGGCGCACATCATTGCCACCAATCTTCTCCCAGAAAAGGTTCGCTAAGTAGCATCTCTACTAGGGATGTGTTCATGCTATATTGTCTCCTCAAACAATATTGGATCAACTGGGCGACCTAGTTTAAAGAGTACTATCTAGAAAGTATTGAGGACTCCAATACTTCTGTGAGTCTCCCATATGCATTGCCCATCTCTTGAATTTTGGTGGATCGACTGGTTGATCTCTCCATGTTCATACTTGTTGAGATCAATGCCACTTATGATTCTCATAATTTCTCGGGATATTTTCAAGTGGGTATCAAATTGGTTAAAAGGATTATGTCAATGCCAAGCCTGAGACTTTCAATCCTACTAACGTATTTACAGATTCAACTGCTCTCTTGCTACAAGACATTGATGAACTCAAAACTCGAATTCTTGTTGTGGAATGAGGACTAGAGACTTCCAAGACGTGGTTGAAAAGAACGTTCACATTCAGAAGGACACTAGAACAAATGTTGGAAAGTATATTATTGCAATGACTGGTATAAAAAAGGAAGGCATCTCCACGGTCAACTGGTTAATCTGGCAAGCTGACTCCCTCAAAGGTGGAGTTAGCTCCTTTAACACTGAACTTTTCATTTCTTTCTAGACATCTTAACCCAACCTTTCTAAGAGTGTTAAAGATCCTATAATTCCTTATGTGGGAAGATTATCAACACCTTGAAATACTTTCTGGGTGATTAATAGAGCTCCTCTCTTTTGCCTATCCTTTTGCTACTCTAGGACAATATTTCTATGGAGTCTGTCCCCTCTTTTATTTTTTTGGGTTGTATATTGAAGGTACTCCACCTTTCTACTGATCTGGTTTTTATGTGTTACTGGTTGCTCTAGTTAATTGTCGTATTTTTCTACTCTCTCTTTCTTTTATTTATTATGCCAAAAACAGAGAACATGTCCAAACAATTTCTTAGACACGACACAACAAAGACAGGGGAATCATTTAGCCTACAACAAGTGGGATCTATATAATTCTCTTGGAAAACTCGGAAAGACACATATCAAGGAAGTTTCATTATCTCTTTAGGGTTTATGCTAAATTGTGAATTATATGTCATTATGTAAAAGGGGGAGAATGATAGCCTCATATAATCAATTAGTTTTTATATGGAAATACTTATCCCATAAGTTGATAAGTCGCATGTAGATAATTAAAAAAGAAACGACATCAATGTACTATCAGAAAGGAAGAAACTAATATGCACTTACAGAAGCAATAAAACAAAGGAAATCCACCATTCAAGGGATACAATATCATGGTCACCACAATCCTAGCATCTGACTAGGATCTGGAATATAGATAATCAAATCAGCAAAGTAATAAGATCACAAGAAGATCTTCAGGAGAAGGAAAAGAATCAATATTACAAGAAGATATCCAAAGAAGGAAGGAATCAATTTTCCCATGCACATATCTAAACAAGAATCAATCAACCAAAATAACGGACTCAAATCAGATCCTTGATTTGAAATATCCTTGGGTTATTCCATAAAAAGAGTCGTCCTCAAACACTACATATTCTTCTCCTAGCCTTAGTTGTGAAGTACGTACATCCTTTGAACTTGTTGTTACACCCTCGAAACGAACTAGGTTGAAATAGATCCTAGCATGTTTGTGTTGAGGTTTTTATGTTCTTAAATGTTTTATAATGATGTTATTACGCAATGTATAAGGTTTGGTTATGTTTGGAGGTTAAACGACCAAGAACGTCCATGACGTTCGGAAACTAGCCTTGTGTTTGCGACTAGAGCGCCCTTGTATGTTGTATGTGTTTTAATGTGTTTTATGGAGTCTAAAACTTGTAAAAATACTTTAATTAGGTAAAATTAAGTGTTTGGGATTGAAACGTCCAGGTCCAACCCCCCAAGGATCGCCCTAGGGGTCCACGAAGGGACCCAGAACATTGGCCAAGCAAGCTACCCAAGGCATCATGATTTGTGCCTTGGCGAAACACGGGCATGTCGCGCCCAGATCTCCCACTTAACTGTCAAAAAATAATTTTCAAATCCTAGTGGGACAAGCTCCGCGACGCAGACTTGTTCCCGATGGGAATTCTGGAAATTTAAGTGATATTTGACTTGTCTAAAGTAGTCCAATTAATGTAGGGGTGGTTTGGGTATTTTGGGGGGGGGGGGTTTATACCAATTTTAGGTCATTATACACCCATTCCCACAAACAAAACCCACAAACCCTCATCTAGAAATCAAAATTAATAACCCTCAAAAGTTATTCTCTCCCAAAAGCTCTCCCAAACTCAAATAGAGCTAGAACTCAAGGTGGAGCTAGGGTTGAAGGTGGTGGGCATTTTCTTCACCAAACCTTGTGAATTTACTCATATTAAGGTATTGTAGTTCATCCTTGACTCTTCTTTCATTCAAGGATCCCATTTTAAGACTTTTCAAAAAGGGTTTTCAAACTCCAACTTCTTCTAATTTGAACTCTAGGCATGGGTCTTGCATGAAAACGTTTAAATGAATGTGATATGATATTTTTCAATGTTAGTTGATGATTTTATGGTTAAAAATTCAATGACCCAATGCTCAATTCAATTCCTCAACTTTTGGCTTATGAAGAGGGTTTAATGAGCATGATTAGATAATGTTAAAATTATTGTTTCTTGGTGGTTTACTGAGTTTTAGCTACTGCCTAAGGGCTATTTTATGATGGATGATCAAATAAATTATGAAAAGGTGGTAAAGGCTTGGATGAAGGGTAAGTTGTTCTATCTTGGTGAAGTTATGTTGAAGTAACTCTTGAGTGGTGTGGTCCACCTTTGGTGGCAGTGATTACTTGAAGTATAAGAATGTGTATTTACATATGTATTGAGAGTATGGCCATGAAGGCATATTATGTGAAGTAAGATATGAAGATAATGATGATGTTCATGTTGATATGCTTATTGAAGCTTGAATTGTACATATTGTGGAGAGTATGTTAAATGAAGTATGTGAAAGTGTGAAGTATGTTAAGTGTGAGATAAGATGAATGAAGATGCAAGCATGTTTAGAAGTCAATATTATGAAAATGGTGAGTATATGGAAGTATGATCACATGTTCACACATGAAATGAATGAAAGAATGAAGTTAATGTCTATGTATGTATGAGAGTCTATTGAAAGGTTTTCTCAATAAGATTCTAATGAATGTGAATGGGGGATTGTAGGGTGGACACTCGTTGTAATTAGAGATGAAGTGTCTAGACCTTTCCCTACTCTTCCTAAAATATGAAATGAATGAAATGGGGAGTTTTGGGGTGAAGAATCTTTGCGTGTTGAGATGAAGTGTTTAGTAGCAACCTCACTATCTATCAAGAGCTTTATAAGATAGATTTAAGGATGGATACCCGTTGTGAGTAGAGATGTGGTATCCAAAAAGTATTCCTTAACCTAGAGTAATGAATGTTTAAGACTCCGTGGGGGATTTGTGCTTAACACCGATAGGATTTGAAGAAGGGGTGGGTATACGTTGTGAGAAGAGATGTTGTACCCAATGTACCTCTTGAGATGAGTACTACTTGTGAGTAGAGAGTGAGTACTTAGAAGCAATCTCCTTATCCCTTAACTATGCGCCCGCATAGGTATAGCTATTAGAGACTCCAATTAAAGGCTAAAAGAATGACCCTACCTTAGGCAAGTAGGGATCCCTCATCCGGTAAGGGTAGTACCGGGATTCCATGTATAGATCTCATGGTCTATGTCGGTTAAAGCTATCACCCACAAAAGAATATAATGAACTAAGTCTTCTAAAGAGTGTACTACTTAGGGATGGTGCTGGTATGGGAAGCTATCTATTCCATTGCACAAGTAGGAACATGAAAGGGGAGTCTTGGTGTGTCCTTATATGAAATGTATGAATGGTTCATTATATGATGAAAAGAATCATGATGAACATATGTCTAAGATTTACGAATTAAGGTGACTCTATGTTTAATGTTTATGAAGTATGTTGATTCTATGTCTATGTTCATGAAGAATGAGATTCTTATGTCTAATATTGATGGAAGTTATGTGAATGAAGTTATGAATGATAAAAAGGGTGTATCTAATCTCATAGAATCCTCAAGGAACACATTGTGGGGGTAGTAGTATGGGATGCTACTCTCACATTGCACTTTGTCTGACTTGTAAGTCCACTTGAGAGGGGTACTTAAGTGAAGTTCTCAAATGCAAGTATGTTCCAATAGTATCTTTAGTATTGAATGTTGACTTGTTAAATGAAATGAAGTATGTTTTTTCCTTGGTAGTCTTAAGGATCACTTGGGTGTGTAGTGAAGAGAATGTATGGGCGATCTCTTCATGTCTTACCTAATTGAGTCTTAGGATAAAATGGGATATGAAGAGTTATGTGTTGAATGAGTTCACTGTAAGTATGCTTCTATGTTGGAAAAAATGGATGTTTTACTTTATGTGATAAATGATGGTTTTAAATGATGTCTTGTAACTTGATTCATGAATCTTTTATCAAATATAGCATGACTTGTATGTTTTTACAAAAATATCCCTTTTTGCATGATTTTGCAAATGCCATACTTAGTATATTGTTTGTACTAACCCCATACTTTTCTATACTTTATAAGTATAGGTTGGAAGTGAGTGGAAGTTTTTGAAAGGCAAGCTTGGTAATCGACTCTCTCAAGACTAAGTATGTACTCATATATTCGAGGGGATAGTCTATTTTTTCTTTAGATCTTCTTTGAGACTTGTAAAGACATATTAAGTATTTCTTTCAATGTAAAGGGTCGTGTTCCTAAGATATTTATGTCGTGTCTTTAAGTTGGCTTGTGACGATGAGACTATCTTTAGTATTTATAAAAAAAGTTTCTTACTTAATATTTATCGTGAAAAGTTTTAAATTTCCGCACTACTTTTCATGTCTTATGTAATGAATGATATCTAAGAGGCTTGTGCAAGACCTTCGAAAGTTTGAGAACGCATTGTTCTGAGTAAGGGTCGCCCTAACTTCTATGGTGTACTTGCAGGTTGTAAAATACTTGGTATCAGAACATAAGGTTTTGGGAAATACTTTAGGGACCAACGTCTCACAAGCCACGTTTATTAGAGTCTTGTTCATCGGTGTGAGTCGCGACACATCTATGAGGGAGAGGCTATAAGACGATAGAAGTTTCACTTCTTCATTATTCTAATGTCGTGCCTTAGAGTTGAGTTCCGTAAGATGTCTCTCTCAACCTCTTATATTTCTGTTTATAGGACATGAATACGAGGAGAGAAACTGTTAGGAGGGAGGAGGAAGGAGTAGCTAATGAGAGGATCCCTCTCTGTGTTGGCCAAGTCCCTATAGTTGTCCAAGACAATGTGATTGTGGCGGTTCCCCCTGCGGAACCTAAAGAGCCTCAAGTGCCCCAAATGACAACTATTCCCCAAGGTCCTCAAGCTCCCTATGTTGAAGGAATTTGACTAATACGGAGCTAAGGGCTGACCTTATGAGTTTGACCCAACTCATGACGACTCAAGCTCATGTCGTCACTAATCACTTTGTTGCCCTACCTAACCAAGGAGGTGGACCTCACATAATGCTAGTACTCCCGCTTCTAGAATCCGAGATTTCTTGAGGATGAACCCTCCTACTTTTCATGGCACTAAGGTGGATGAGGATCCATAGAGTTTCATAGATGAAGTGTTCAAGTTGGTGGATATTATGGGTGTGACCCCTAAGGAGAGGGCGGACCTAGCCGCTTACTAACTTAAGGATGTGGCTCAAGTGTGGTTTGAGCAATGGAGGGATAAGAAACCATTAAGGGATGGTCCGGTATATTGGGAGGTGTTCAAAGATATTTTCTTAATAGGTGCTTCCCCTTATAGTGGAGGGAGAAGAATATGGTGGAATTCATGAATCTTCGTCAAGGGGGAATCAGTGTGAAAGAGTACTCTCTCAAAGTCACCCAACTTTCTAAATATGCCCCAACTATAGTAGGAAACTCTAGGGCTAGGATGAACAAATTTGTGATGGGAGTGTCTAGCTTGGTAGAAAATGAGTGTCATATGGCAATACTCCTTAACGACATGGATATATCTAGCCTCATGGTGTATGCACAACAAATTGAGGAATCCAAACTTAGGGAGATAAGGCAAGAGGGGAAGAGGCCTAGGTCACATGACTCAGGTTACCAAAAACCTAAGAAGAGGTTCTATAACCAAGAGTCTTCAATGGGGATTAAGGATAGGGATCCCAACCCAAACTCCCAAGAAGGTGGCCATACTTTTCAGAGGTCTAGGTGTGCTACTTGTGGAAAGGAACATTTTGGTAAGTGTCTTGCCGGAACGGATGGTTACTTTGGGTGTGGTAGTAAGGGTCACAATATGAGGGACTGCCCTAACCCCAAGCCAAAATTGAAAGAGGTCAACCAAGCTCATCAGGGTGGTCTATACCCTAATGCTCCTAAGAGGAACCGTTTCTTTGCACTTGGAACTAGAACAGAGGACTATACGAAATGAATGTCCCAGTAAGTCCTAATTCATTTTGTTGTTATGTTTATAAGAGATGAGTTTATAGGGTCTTGTACCTTTTATTGTCATGCCTTCGTGATTAGATTCCTTAAAAGTTGAATTCTTGAATTTTGAGCATGTTCCACTCTAAAGGAGTAGTGTTCACTGTAAGGAATTTCTAGATTTGACTTAATTTCTTTTTTTCATGAATTATGGTCTAAATATGTGTATAAATGGTGTGTATGAGCATGACTAATTTAGGAGAAGGTAGTTCCTCCATGAATAATGGAATGAGTCTGTGGTTTAAATTGTGGAAATTGTTCCAACTTTCTTATGCTACTAAATTGCTTAATGATGTGAAGTTGGTGCATTGAGTATGAATGCTTGACCTTGTTGTGATGTATTATATGCTTCTAGTTGAGTCCTTTATGTCTTTAAAAGTATTTAAGTGTCATTCGAGGACGAATGTTCCCAAGTGGGGGAGTATTGTTACACCCTTGAAATGAACTAGATTAAACTAGAGCCTAGAATGTGTGTGCCAAGGTTTTAAAGTCCTTAAATGGTTTATAATGATATTATTAGGCAGTGTATAAGGTTTGGTGATGTTTGGAGGTCAAACGACCAAGAACGTCCATGACTTTCGGAAACTAGCCTTGTGTTTGCGACTAGTGCACCCTTGTATGTTGTATGTGTTTTAAAGTTTTGTATGGAGTCTAAAAAGACATTAATTAGGTAAAATGAAGTATGTAGGGTTGAAATGTTCAGGTCCGACCCACCATGGATTGCCCTAGGGGTCCACGAAGGGACCCCGAACATTGGCCAAGCAAGCTGCCCAAGGCAGCAGGATTTGTGCCTTGGTGAAACACAGGTGCGTCGCGCCCAGATATCCCACTTCACAATCCAAAAATAATTTCCAAATCCTATTGAGAGCAGCTCCACGACCCAGACTTGTTCCCCGACGGGAATTCCAAAAATTTAAGTGATATATGACTTGTCTAAAGTGGTCCAATCAATGTAGGGGTGGTTTGGGTATTTTGGGAAGGTGTTTTAAGCTGATTTTAGGTCATTATACACCCATTCCCCCAACCAAAAACCAAAAACCCTCATAAAAAAATCAAAAATTCAAAACCCTCAAAAGTTATTCTCTCCCAAAAGCTCTCCCAAACTCCATTAGAGCTAGAGCTCAAGGTGGAGCTAGGGTTGAAGGTGGTGGATGTTTTCTTCACCAAAACTCGTGAATTTACTCATATTAAGGTATGGTAGTTCATCCTTGACTCTTCTTTCATTCAAGGAGCCCATTTCAAGAATTTTCAAAAAGGGTTTTGAAACTCCAACTTCTTCTATTTTGAACTTTAGGCATGGCTCTTGCATGAAAACGTTTTAGTGAATTTAATATGATATTTTTCAATGTTAGTTAATTATTTTAAGGTTAAAAACTCAATGACACAATGCTCGATTCAATTCCTCAACTTTTGGCTTATGAAGAGGGTTTAATGAGCATGATTAGATAATGTTAAAATTACTGTTTTTTTGTGGTTTTATTGAGTTTTAGCTACTGCCCTAAGGGCTATTTTATGATGGATTATCGGATAAATTGTGAATAGGTGGTAAAGGCTTGGATGAAGGGTAAGTTGTTCTATCTTGGTTAAGTTATGTTGAAGTAACCCTTGAGTGGTATGGTCCACCTTTGGTGGCGGTGTTTACTTGAAGTATATGAATGTGTATTTACATATGTATTGTGAGTGTGGCCATGAAGGCATATTATGTGAAGTAAGATATGATGATAATGATGATGTTCATGTTAATATGCTTATTGAAGCTTGAATTTTATATATTTTGGAGAGTATGTAAAATGAAGTATGTGAATGTGTGAAGTATGTTAAGGGTGAAATATGATGAATGAAGATGCAAGCATGTTTAGAAGTCAATATTATGAAAATGGAGATTATGTGAAAGTGTGCTCACATGTACACACACTCACACATGAAATGAATGAAAGAATGAATTTAATGTCTATGTATGTATGAGAGTCTACTAAAAGGTTTCCTTAATAAGTCTCTAATGAATTTGAATGGGGGATTGTAGGGTGGACACTCGTTGCGAGTAGAGATGAAGTGTCTAGACCTTTCCCTACTCTTCCTAAAATATGAAATGAATGAAAAGGGGTGTTTTAGGGTGAACACTCATTGCGAGTTGAGATGAAGTGTTTAGTAGCAATCTCACTATCTCCCAAGAGCTTTCTAAGATAGGTTGAAGGATGTGAGTAGAGATGTGGTATCCAAAAAGTATTCCTTAACCTAGAGTAATAAATGTTTAAGACTCCATGGGGGATTTATGCTGAGAACCAAGAGGATTTGAAGAAGGGGTGGGTACACGTTGTGAGAAGAGATGTTGAAACTAATGTACCTCTTGAGATGAGTACTACTTGTGAATAGAGAGTTAGTACTTAGAAGAAATCTCCTTATCCCTTAACTATGCGCCCGCATAGGTATAACTTTTAGAGATTGCATGTAAAGGCTAAAAGAATGACCCTACCTTAGGAAAGTAGGGATCCCTCATTTTGTAAGGGTAGTACCGGGATTCCATGTATAGGTCTCATGGTCTATGTTAGTTAAAGTTATCCCCCACAAAAGAATAAAATGAACTAAGTCTTCTAAAGAGTGTACTACTTAGGGATGGTGGTGGTATGGGAAGCTATCAATTCCATTGCACAAGTAGGAACATGAAAGGGGAGTCTTGGTGTGTCCTTTTATGAAATGTATGAATGGTTCATTATATGATGAAAAGAAGAATGATGAACAAATGTCTAAGATTTATGAATTAAGGTGACTCTATGTTTAATGTTTATGAAGTATACTGATTCTATGTTTCTATGTTCATGAAGCATGAGAGTCTTATGTCTAATGTTGATGGAAGTTATGTGATGAAGTTATGAATGATAAAAAGGGTGTATCTAATCTCATGGAATCCTCACCGAAGACATTGTGGGGGTAGTAGTATGGGATACTACTCTCACATTGCACTTTGTGTGACTTGTAAGTCCACTTGAGAGGGGTACTTATGTGAATTTATCAAATGCAAGTATGTTTCTCTAGTGTCTTTAGTATTGAATGTTGACTTGTTAAATGAAATCAAGTATGCTTGTCCTTGGTAGTCTTAAGGATCACTTGGGTGAGTAGTGAAGAGATTGTATGGGAAATCTTTTCATGTCTTACCTAAGTGAGTCTTAGGATAACTTGGGATAGGAAGAGTTATGTAATGAATGAGTTCACTGTAAGTATGCTTCTATGTTGGGAAAAATGGATGTTTTACTTTATGTGCTAAATGATGGTTTTAAATGATGTCTTGTAACTTGATTCATGAAGCTTTTTATCAAATATAGCATGACTTGTATGTTTCTACAAAAATATCCCTTTTGCATGATTTTGCATGTGCCATACTTTAGTACATTATTTGTACTAACCCCATACTTCTCAATACTTTATAAGTATAGGCTGGAAGCGAGTGGAAGTTTTTGGAAGGCAAGCTTGGTAATCGACTCTCTTAAGACTAAGTATGTCCTCATATATTCGAGGGCATAGTATATGTTTTCTTTAGTTCTTCTTTGGGACTTGTAAAGACTTATTAAGTATTTATTTCAATGTAAAGGGTCGTGTCCCTAAGATATTTTTGTCGTGTCTTTATGTTGGCTTGTGACGATGATTGCCCTAGGGGTCCACGAAGGGACCCCGAACATTCGCCAAGCAAGCTGCCCAAGGCAGCAGGATTTGTGCCTTGGTGAAACACAGGTGCGTCGCGCCCAGATATCCCACTTCACAATCCAAAAATAATTTCCAAATCCTATTGAGAGCAGCTCCACGACCCAGACTTGTTCCCCGACGGGAATTCCAAACAATTTAAGTGATATATGACTTGTCTAAAGAAGTGGTCCAATCAATGTAGGGGTGGTTTGGGTATTTTGGGGGGTGTTTTAAGCTAATTTTAGGTCATTATACACCCATTCCCCCAACCAAAAACCACAAACTCTCATCAAGAAATCAAAAATTCAAAACCCTCAAAAGTTATTCTCTCCCAAAAGCTCTCCCAAACTCCATTAGAGCTAGAGCTCAAGGTGGATCTAGGGTTGAAGGTGGTGGACGTTTTCTTCACCAAACCTCATGAATTTACTCATATTAAGGTATGGTAGTTCATCCTTGACTCTTCTTTCATTCAAGGAGCCCATTTCAAGAATTTTCAAAAAGGGTTTTGAAACTCCAACTTCTTCTATTTTGAACTTTAGGCATGGCTCTTGCATGAAAACGTTTTAGTGAATTTAATATGATATTTTTAAATGTTAGTTAATGATTTTAAGGTTAAAAACTCAATGACACAGTGCTCGATTCAATTTCTCAACTTTTGGCTTATGTAGAGGGTTTAATGAGCATGAATAGATAATGTTAAAATATTGTTTCTTTGTGGTTTTATTGAGTTTTAGCTACTGCCCTAAGGGCTATTTCATGATGGATTATCGGATAAATTGTGAATAGGTGGTAAAGGCTTGGATGAAGGGTAAGTTGTTCTATCTTGGTTAAGTTATGTTGAAGTAACTCTTGAGTGGTATGGTCCACCTTTGGTGGCGGTGTTTACTTGAAGTATATGAATTTGTATTTACATATGTATTGTGAGTATGGTCATGAAGGCATATTATGTGAAGTAAGATATGAAGATAATGATGATGTAGATATTGATATGCTTATTGAAGCTTGAATTTTATATATTGTGGAGAGTATGTAAAATGAAGTATGTGAATGTGTGAAGTATGTTAAGTGTGAAATATGATGAATGAAGATGCAAGCATGTTTAGAAGTCAATATTCTGAAAACGGTGATTATGTGAATGTGTGCTCACATGTACACACACTCACACATGAAATGAATGAAAGAATGAAGTTAATGTCTATGTATGTATGAGAGTCTATTGGAAGGTTTTCTCAATAAGACTCTAATGAATGTGAATGGGGTATTGTAGGGTGGACACTCATTGCGAGTAGAGATGATGTGTCTAGACCTTTCCCTACTCTTCCTAAAATATGAAATGAATGAAAAGGGGAGTTTTGGGGTGAACACTCATTGCGAATTGAGATGAAGTGTTTAGTAGCAACCTCACTATCACCCAAGAACTTTCTAAGATAGGTTGAAGGATAGATACCCGTTGTGAGTAGAAATGTGGTATCCAAAAAGTATTCCTTAACCTAGAGTAATGAATGTTTAAGACTCCGTGGGGGAGTTATGCTTAGCACCGAGATTATTTGAAGAAGGGGTGGGTACACGTTGTGAGAAGAGATGTTGAACCCAATGTACCTTTTGAGATGATTACTACTTGTGAGTAGAGAGTGAGTACTTAGAATCAATCTCCTTATCCCTTAACTATGTGCCCACATAGGTATAGCTATTAGAGACTCCATGTAAAGGCTAAAAGAATGACCCTACCTTAGGCAAGTAGGGATCCCTCATTCGGTAAGGGTAGTACCGGGATTCCATGTCTAGCTCTCATGGTCTATGTCAGTTAAAGTTATCCCCCACAAAAGAATAAAATGAACTAAGTCTTCTAAAGTGTGTACTAGTTAGGGATGGTAGTTGTATGGGACGCTATATATTCCATTTCACAAGTAGGAACATGAAAGGGGAGTCTTGGTGTGTCCTTTTATGAAACATATGAATGATTCATTATATGATGAAAAGAAACATGATGAACAAATGTCTAAGATTTATGAATTAAGGTGACTCTATGTTTAATGTTTATGAAGTATGTCGATTCTATGTCTATGTTCATGAAGCATGAGAGTCTTATGTCTAATTTTGATGGAAGTTATGCGAATGAAGTTATGAATGATAAAAATATGTGTATCTAATCTCATGGAATCCTCAACGAACACATTGTGGGGGTAGTAGTATGGGATGCTACTCTCACATTGCACTTTTTGTGACTTGTAAGTCCACTTGAGAGGGGTACTTATGTGAAGTTCTCAAATGCAAGTATGTTTGTCTAGTGTCTTTAGTATTGAATGTTTACTTGTTAAATGAAATGAAGTATGCTTGTCCTTAGTAGTCTTAAGGATCACTTGGGTGTGTAGTGAAGAGATTGTATGGGCGATCTTTTCATGTCTTACATAAGTGAGTCTTAGGATAACTTGGGATAGGAAGAGTTATGTAATGAATGAGTTCATTGTAAGTATGATTCTATGTTGGGAAAAATGGATGTTTTACTTTATGAGCTAAATAATGGTTTTAAATGATGTCTTCTAACCGTATTAATGAAGCTTTTATCAAATATAGCATTACTTGTATGTTTTTACAAAAATGTCCCTTTTTGCATGATTTTACATATGCCATACTTAGTACATTGTTTGTACTAACCCCATACTTTTCAATACTTTATAAGTATAGGTTGGAAGCGAGTGGAAGTTTTTGGAAGGCAAGCTTGGTAATCGACTCTCTCAAGACTAAGTATGTCCTCATATATACGAGGGTATAGTCTATGTTTTCTTTAGTTCTTCTTTGAGACTTGTAAAGACTTATAAAGTATTTCTTTCAATGTAAAGGGTCGTGTCCCTAAGATATTTATGTCGTGTCTTTAAGTATGCTTGTGACGATGAGACTATCTTTAGTATTTACAAAAGAAGTTTCTTTATTATTATTTATCTTGAAAAGTTTTAAATTTCCGCACTACTTTTCATGTCTTATATAATGAATGATAGCTAAGAGGCATGTGCAAGACCTTCGAAAGGTCGACCACACCGTGTTGCGACGTGAGGGTCTCCCTAACTTCTAGGGTGTACTTGCGGATCGTAACAAACTTGGTATCATAACATAAGGTTTTGGGAAATAGTTTAGGGTCCAAAGTCTCACAAACCACGTTTAGTAGAGTCTTGTTCATCGGTATGAGTCGCGACACATCTATGGGGGAGAGGCTATAGGACGATAGAAGTTTTACTTCTTCATTATTCTAATGTCGTGTCTTAGAGTTGAGTTCCATAAGATGTCTCTCTTAACCTCTTCTTTTTATGTTTATAGGACATGAATACGAGGAGAGCAACCGGTAGGAGGTTGGATGAAGAAGTAGCTAATGAGGGGATCCCTCCCGGTGTTAGCCAAGTCCCTATAGTTGTCCAAGACAATGTGAATGAGGCGGTTCCCCCTGCGGAGCCTCAAGTGCCCCAAATGCCTCCTATGCCCCAAGGTCCTTAAGATCCCTATATTGAAGGGATATGACTAATGCGGAGATAAGGGATGCCCTTATGACTTTGACCCAACTCATGAAGACTCAAGTTCATGTCGTCACTAATCACTTTGTTGCCCTAGCCAACCAAGGAGGTGGACCACAACCTAATGCTAATACTCCCACTTCTATAATCCGGGATTTCATGAGGATAAACCCTCATACTTTTCATGGATCTAAGGTGGATGAGGATCCATAAATTTTCATAGATGAGGTGTTCAAGGTGGTGGATGCTATGGGCGTGACACCTAGGGAGAGGGCGGAGCTAGCCGCTTACCAACTTAAGGATGTGGCTCAAGTGTGGTTTGAACAATGGAGGGATGAGAGACCCTTAAGGGATGATCCGCTATATAAAAAGGTGTTCAAAGAGGATTTTCTTGATAGGCTCTTCCCCTTATATTGGATGGAGGAGAAGATGGTCGAATTCATGAATCTTCGTCAATATGGAATGAGTGTGAAAGAGTACTCTCTCAAATTCAACCAACTTTCTAAATATGCCCCCACCAAAGTAGCCAACACTAGGGCTAGGATGAACAAATTTGTGATGGGAGTGTCTAGCTTGGTGGAAAAGGAGTTTCGTACAGCAATGCTCCTTAACGACATGAATATATCTAGGCTCATGGGGTATGCACAACAAATTGAGGAGTTCAAACATAGGGAGATAAGGAAAGAGGGGAAGAGGCCTAGGTCGGATGAATCAAGTTACCAAAAGCCTAAGAAGAGGTTCTATAATAAAGAGTCTTCAATGGGAAACAAGGATATGGCTCCCAACCCAAACTCCCAAGGAGGTGGCCATAATTTTGAGAGGTCTAGGTGTGCTACTTGTAAAAGCAACATTTCGGTAAGTGTCTTTCCGGAAAAAATGGTTGCTTTGGGTTTAGTAGTAAGGGTCACAAGATGAGGGACTGCCCTAACCCCAAACCAAAAGGGAAAGAGGTCAACCAAGCTCCTCAATGTGGTCTATACCCTAATGCTCCTAAGAGGAACCGTTTCTTTGCACTTGGAACTAGACCAGAGGACTATCCGAAATGAAATTCCTGTAAGTCCTAATTCTTTTTGTTGTTATGATTATGTTATGAGATGATTTTATAAGGTCTTGTCCCTTTTATTGTCATCCCTTCGTGATTAGATTGCTTGAAAGATGAATTCTTGACTTTTGAGCATGTTTCACTGTAAAGGAGTAGTGTTCACTGTAAGGAATTTCTAGATTTGACTGAATTTTTTTTTCATGAATGATGGTCTGAACATGTGTAGAAATGATGTGTATGATCATTACTAATGTAGGAGAAGGTAGTTTCTCCATGAATGATGAGATGAGTATGTGGTTTGAATTATGGAACTTGTTCCAACTTGCTTATGTTGCTTAATTACTTAATGTATGAAGTTGGTGCTCCTTGTGAGTTGGTGCATTGAGTATGAATGTATTGACTTTTTTTTTTATGTATTATATGCTTATAGTTTAGTTCTTGACGTTTTTAAAATTATTTAAGTGTCATTAGAGGACGAATGTTCCCAAGTGGGGGAGTATTGTTACACCCTTGAAACAAACTAGGTTGAACTAGATCCTAGCATGTGTGTGTTGAGGTTTTTAAGTCCTTAAATGGTTTATAATGATGTTATTAGGCAGTGTATAAGTTTTGGTGATGTTTGGAGGTCAAACGACCAAGAACGTCAATGACGTTCGGAAACTAGCCTTGTGTTTGCGATTAGTATGCCCTTGTATGTTGGATGTGTTGTAATGTGTTGTATGGAGTATAAAACTTGTATAAAGACTTTAATTAGGTAAAATGAAGTGTTTAGGTTTGAAACGCCCAGGTCCGACCCCCCAAGGATTGCCCTAGGGGTCCACGAAGGGACCCCAAACATTGGCCAAGCAAGCTGCCCAAGGCAACAGGATTTGTGCCTTGGTAAAACACAGGCGCGTCGCTCCTAGATAGACCACTTTACTGTCCAAAAATAATATCCAAGGCCTAGTGGGAGCAGCTCCACGATGCAAACTTGTTCCCCGAAGGAAATTCCAAAAACTTAACTGATATTTGACTTGTCTAAAGTGGTCCAATCAAAGTAGGGGTGGTTTGGGTATTTTGTGGGGGTGTTTTATACTGATTTAAGGTCATTATACACCCACTCCCACAACCAAAAACCCTCATCTAGAAATCAAAATTCAAAACCCTCAAAAGTTCTTCTCTCTCAAAAGCTCTCCCAAACTCCATTAGAGCTAGAACTCAAGGTAGAGCTAGGGTTGAAGGTGGTGGACATTTTCTTCACCAAACCTTGTGAATTTACTCATATTAAGGTTTGTTAATTCATTCTTTAAGTTGGCTTATGACGATGAGACTATCTTTATTATTTTAAAAAAGATGTATCTTTATTATTATTCATCGTGAAAAGTTTTAAATTTCCGCACTACTTTTCATGTCTTATGTAATGAATGATAGCTAAGAGAATTGAGCAAGACCTTCGAAAGGTCGAGCATGCCGTGTTCCGACCTAAGGGTCGCCCTAACTTCTAGGGTGTACTTGCGGGTCGTAACATTTGTACTATTGTCTTCTGTTATCTTTCATAAAAACATTGTATTCTTTTTGATATACAATTGAAACAAGAAAATAAAAAGAAAGATTTGAGTGTAGGTTATACAAGTGGAGGTTGTGTCAAAGTAGAAGACAAGTGCTCAACAAGCTCTTAAGGAAACCCTTGTAACCCAAGTGGACTGGAAGTAGGCACCACATCGGTGTTCTGAACCAGTATATAAACTCTCTTATTATTTTACTTACTGTATATACTCTTACCTTATAATGTTATACTAATATGCAGTGAGTCAACTTTCTTACACATAAAGTCCACTTAAGGAATTTTAATTCACCCGCACCCCCTCTTGACTTTGACCTTGTTCCACATCGTCATTCCATCATCTAATTGCATGGAATTGTCCTACTTTGTTGTGTTGTGTAGCTTGCTTATACGTTGACTTGAGTATAATTTGTTCCATGGTGTGTTTTTATTTGTTGTGTCGGGATGGAACATTTCGCGTGCAGGTGAAAGTTTTTATAGTTTATTTTTAAGGCTTCTTAGTTGGTTATACTTAGTCGGTCTAACCTACTGAGTACAAGTGTATTGCACCCCCCCACCACACGTATTTATCCTTTTTGATGTAGATCCTAGTCAGGATGAGCTTCTTAGCGGTTCATTGGACCTAGTGATCCTTTTTCTTTCGAAGTTATTGTGAGATCCTAATTTTTGGATCACCATTGGTCTGTATCTATCATTTAGAGTCTTTAATTTCCTTTCAAAGACATGAGATATTTTCAGAATTTAGAAATATATTAGATGCTCTCTTTGTTGTTTTTTATTGGTTTTCGTATGTGTTTTTTTTTTGTCTTATATAATTTAGGGTTCTCGGTTGTGTACCCGCATGAATTTGACTTTTCATGTTGTGAAAGTAGCTACATTAATATTTTCTCAAGAGTAACTCCAAATACAAACCTAACATTCATTTTACTGAAGTAAATTTTCTGCAATATCTTTTGTAGAAGAACATTTTGAATAAATTATACTCACTAATATCCCAATCTTTTGCTAATCAGTGCGACTGAAATCTCCCAAGATATTTTCCATGATAAAAAAAAAGAACTCTACTACAAAATCTTATTTATTTATTGGTTTTGTTATATCACCAACTATTACTTGTATGACATTGGTACACAATAATTCTTTTGTTACAATTTTTTAAACTTGAATATATATATATATATATATATATATATATATATATATATATATATATATATATATATATATATATATAGCATTCTGACGATGAATATAGAAACACTAAAACACCTTGATACTGTAATTATCTACTAAGTCATTTTCTTTGTTGCGTGATATCATTTTACGTTTAAGAATTTTTCATTGTGACCCAGTCATTTTTTACTTACTAGGATTAACATTTAGTCACCAGATTGTTCATTTGTTTTTTTATGCCAGTTTTTGTATTTTGGAGCTTCTGAAACTTGCACAGTTAACTTTGGTCAACTGTAGGAAAATAGTCTTAGAATGAAATTTCGGTGTTTCTGTTAGCTCTTGAACATTGATTTTGCTCTAGTAGAACATTAGGTTTGGGTCCGAGGATTCCAACTCATTTCAAAAAAAACTGTGGCTTTTGTATTCAATAGAGCCTTGAGTATGCGACCCACTTTTATTAAGAGCACCTCCATTGGCAGTTTTTGATATCTCCATTGAGTTTGGAATGATAAATTTTGTGGGGTAATATAGTTTGAGTATGTGCACGAGTTTCTAGACCAATCCCGAGCACCAGAGTGGAGTCCTTTAGGATTTAGATAAATTTTCTTGTGCTTGATGCTAGTTTTCATACCCAAACTTGAGGTCCACAACTATCACCTAATGCCAAAAATTAGGCCTGAGCCGACCTTGCTAAACCACTTGCTAATGGAGAATTGCTAGCCACACAAAGGGTCCTTTCCACACCTCTACAAAGAAAACAACTACTCCTAACAGTTTATGTAAAGCATTAACCAGCTAACATCGAAGCCTATTTTTGCCCTCGAGGCCAAGCAAAAACGCTATGTGGGCCATCAAAGCCACCATGATCTCTATACAGGATTAGCTGTTATCAAACATCAGCCAACCACAAAGAAAGGCCAACATGGTAAAAAACGTGGCTATACAACCCAATAAGCTAGTCTACAAGCCTCTATGAATATAATACTTGGACGGGATAAGGCCCTAGCATACCTAAAATCTATGAACAACAAAACAAGCGAACCTCTACAACTCTGAAATACTTGGAAAAAATGACTAAACCATTCAGTTGGATAGGCAGCTGTGCTACTTGACATGCTTGTCTGTTCGCCACTCAAGACCTGCAGGCATGAATGTAGCTCACCTCGGCAAGGAGATTCAGTACAAAATAATGCACCGAGAATGTGAGGTAAACTGAAAACTGAAAATAAAGTATTAGTACTGAACGCAAAGGGCAGGGGTGAAATGCAAGTACAATACGGTGTCTCCCTTCAATAAGACAATATAAACACATAAAAAGCAATAACCTAACCAGACCTCTATAAGCCCGACAAGTACGAACATCACACGATCTCTACAAATCTTAACGAACACAAACAATCGCTATATAACCACATTAGCCCCTTACCTCGATCCCAATGATAATCTGATCTGAACTGTTTGAATGTGCATTTGCCATGAATAACTACAAGTCTAAGGCTCTGTGGTACCTTACATATATGTTGCCCCATAGGTACAACCTACCCGATAGTTTGAAAGAATTGGGAGATTTTGAGAGAATTAGGAGTTTCGCAAAGGGTTTTGACATGCAAAAGGGTTTCAAATTAAAGGGAAACATATAAAGGGTAGGAGGCGGGGTGGGCTGGTCTTGGAAAGTAAATTTACTGAATAGGAAAATGAAATAATATAATAGAATGTCATTATTTGTAGATTATCTCAATTTTATGATATAATTGTGACTTAACTATAGATAATTATCTAAAGTCGTGTTTTTCTTCTTTTTTAATAAGAAGGTCACTCAACTTTGTTTATATCTCTTCAGAAGTCACCTTATTAATTTTTGAACGATCAAAATATGATATGAAATTATATTTAATTTGAAAGTTTTTTAATTCTTTTTTTTTAATCTACACTCATCAATAACTCAACCTAGCTCTAACTCGTAACTAAAAGTAACCATATTCACTTGGAAAATTCATGAGGAAAGCTTTAATTTTTGTTATCACCAAAATTGATGGCATAGGTATACTTTTTTCAAAATAATATCCATGGATACTTTTACCACATTTATTGTAACATATCACTAATTGAAATAACCAGGAAGAAGTTAATAATTGGAAAGAGTCATTTTTGGAAAGAATTGAAAACTCAAAAATTTGTTAAGTATGTTAAGTTGATTTTTTAGTCAACTTAAAACGACCATAACTCCTATATCAGGTTAATTTAGGTGTGTTTCCAGATACCTTAGGAAAGAGCTTAGAATCATCTTTCCAATGCCACCGAGTTTGCGTGATTTCGAGTTCGTACGGGTGAGATATGCAAATTTGAAGTTGGGTTGCTCAAATAAGGAAGGTCTAATCCGGATTTTTGAAGGGTAGTTTAGTATTTTCCTTACCCAATTATATTTTTTCGTTTTTAGTAAGTTACTAGTTTTAGGGCACATGTGTTGCACGTGTGACCCAATTTTGCTAGCATATTTGTTAAAATATAATAATAAGATAATATAAAACATGTGTGGAAAGAGTATTATAATTTTTAAGAAAGAAAGTACAAATTAAATTTGACAAATAATTAAGTTACTTAAATGACTTAGTTGTTCCATACAAAATATTAAGAATTGCCTAAACTTAGAAAAAACAATTAAATTTGGTTATATAGGTGCAATGTGTAATCAAATAATAAATATGTGGTTGTTTGTACAACTACAACATGACATGATAAAATATAAGTTGTACATAAATTTCCAAAATTAATGTTACTACAAATATCTCTAAAGAATTTTACCCCAAATTAAGCACAAATACAATATGTATACACATTTTAAAATATAAGCATATAACTAACCCTTTTTTAGTAATACAATTCTTGAAATAATTTTATAAACATCGTATCCTAAATCAGCATTTTAAACCATCATAACATATAATTAAAAAGCAATTATTTATATGAAAGAAAATAAATATCAACGTCAGTTCCATATTTTTACTATTCTAGGAGAGAAGGATGGTATTGTTGTTATGTAAATTGTCATATTTCTAAGGTTATTGTGAAGTTGGGAGTGTAATGATATGGAGCATAATTATTCTATTTATCACACTTTTGTAAGTAAAATCTATATAAGAATCTACATTGAATGTTAGTCCTTATAATTCATAAGAATGTGAATGGTCAAATTTTTATTTTTAAAAAGAAAAGTCTACTATAAGGTTGATTATCATAACCATTAACATAGTATTTATTAACAACACATTAATAAATTAAATACACTCCGACATTCCTTATTCTCCTTATCCATTATTTAGTCATTATTGCATTTACGGTAAATAATGCATCATCAACTTGAAAATTAGGGGCAAAATGATAATTCAATTTTGAGGTTAGGATCTCTCTCTCTCTATATATATATATATACTAGTTTTGACGCACGTGCGTTGCACGTGAAAATCAAATCATGTACCACACTTTTCTTAAAAAATAATATGAATATTTCTAAATAAAATATTAGTCATGCTTAATCTCTTAGTTAAACGTCTTTAATAAACTTTCTACTCCTTTCCCATAGTGCATTACTTTGTTATTATTGTTTTGTAGGTGATTTTACTTTTAATATAATATAAATATTGATATAAAATATAGAAGATATAGTTCATTGGATGTTTTAGGTGTAGTATTCGATTAATTTAACATTCATAGTATGGAGTATTCTAATTTTACTGAACTTTGAGATTGTCAACGTTTGTAAATAATACTTGAGGTTTTAAGAAGAGAAGAACATAAAACATAAGGAATCATAGTTAAAACTTGTTAGAAAACCCCGCCATATATAGTTAAAATGTGTATTATTAGTATGTGCATATTGCTTCTTATTATAGAAATATAGAATATATAGTAAATTAATTGTTTTAAGAAGAAGTATAATAACTATATTTTTTGAAATATAGTTCAAAAATATGATGAAGTCCCTCTTTTTACAGCCAACAAAGAGTAGTGTATGAATAACAACTTGTGGTGCAAAAAAGAAGTCACAATCTTTCATAATAGTCACAACCCTTCATAAAGGTCAAAACTCATCGAAAAAGTTGCAAATCTTCGGAAAAGTCGCAACCCTTCGAAGAAGTTACAATGCTTTGGAGTTGCAACTTCGGAAAAGTCGTAACCCTTGGAAGAAGTCACAACTCTTCGGAATTGCAACCCTTCAATAAATTCACAAATCTTTGGAAAAGTCGCAACCCTATAGAAAAGTCATAACCCTTCAAAAAGGTCACAACTGATTAGAAAAGTTATAACTCTTCGAAAATGTCATAACCCTTCAATGTGAAAAGTTGTGTGCCTTTATTATAATATAATATAATACACATAAATAAATATAATACAATATAAAATATAGAAGTATACTACGTTTTGTGTTTTAAGTTTGGGGTATTATATGAATTCAACATTTAAGTTATTAGTTTATTTTTAAGGTAGTATAGATAAAATAAAAGATAGATATAGATTGGTCTAATTTTAATTTGATAATGAATTTTTTTTTACAAAAGAAGACTTTTGATTCAAGGATCATATGTAGAATATACAAAAATCTATTTTAACATTGTGGTCTTAAAGATGCTTCCTCACCCCAAGAAATAAGAACATTCTATATTAAACTGAATAAAAATAAAAAGTACAACAAATAAACTGAAAACGAAAGAGTACTTATTAAATGGAGTTTGGATTCTTCAAACATGTTTTTGATCAAATACCTTTCATCCATTAGTATGATACTTTTCATATTTTGAACACGAAGTTGTAGTTTGTGCAATCGAAAATCATTAAACTTCTTGTAAAGTAAGAGTTGTTGCAAAAGTAGATTTTATGGCTATGAAATGAGTGTATCTTAATTACCACGATACTCTTCTTGTTTGAAGTTGAGTTATTTCATTCTCCTTGTTGCATTTATTTTTATTGATATGTCTATTTTACCCACAAAAAATATTGTAACTAAAAGTACAACAAATAAATTGAAAAGAAACGAGTACTTATTATCTGTAGTTTCGATTGTTCAGATAAGTTTTTGATCAAATACCTTTCCTCCATTAGTTTGACACTTTCCAGATTCTAAACACGAAGTTGTAGTTTGTGCAACCGAAAATCATTAAACTTTCTGTCAAGTAAGAGTTGTTGCAAAAATATATTTTATGGCTATGAAAATGAGTGCATATTAATTATCACAATATTCTTAAATTTTGAAGTTGAGTTATTTCATTTTCCTTGTTGCATCAATTTTTTTGATCTATCTAGTTTACCACCAAAAAATATTGTAATTGCATAACTCTCATAATCTTCCTTGTTATAAGTAGAAGAATAGATAACTAATAAAAATCGTAGTTTAAAAGTGTGAGAAGCCCCTCTATTTATAGAAAACAAAGTCTAGTATGAAAAGATGCTTATAGTGTCTTTTCAGATAAGTCAAAAACCTTCAGAAAAAGCATGACTTTTTTTGGAAATGTCATAACTCATCGAAAAAGTCACACTCTATAAAAAAATCACAACCTTTGTGAAAAATCACTACCCATCAATGTGAAAAGGTGTATGCTTTTAATATAATATAGTGTATATAAATATAATATTAAATATAGAATATATAATAAATCGAGTATTTTAAGTTGGGGATATTATAGTAATTTAATATTCATGTAAGGGAGTTCTAGTGTAGAAGATATATGTGTGTGTGTATAGACTTTCTCTTTCATTATCATAGGTATTATCTGAAACTCAATGCAATATAGTAGAGTATCTACTACCATATAAAATAATCATTTTACATCTATAAAAAAAATAGTATTATATTTGAATCCACACTAAAAAAATAAGCCTGCAATATACTAAAAGATCGGTACCAATGTATACATATGTCATTTTCTTCTCAAGATCTTCGAGGGTAAACTCCTCGATCTTTGAAAGACGTTATCACGTCTCATGTATAAGGAAGTCAAAATCATTAAAGTTCAAGCTTAATAAAAGAGATTCAACTATATTATTACTAAAAAATACCTCAAAAGATTATTACCTCTATTTTGTAATTTTTCATTGTGTTACATAATTTAGCCTCTGACTCAACCTATAAGTAGGGACGGACCCACACTATATGGAAGGATGCACGTGCATCCGCTAAATTTTTAAAAAGTCATATGTATATATGTATATCTATTTTGAAAAACTGGTAGAAATTAGGATATTGTTAACAGTGCACTCATAAAAAACATAGAAGTGCCCTTGTGCTTTTGGTAGAAGCTAGAGATAACACCCTCTAGATCAAGGTTTGATCCTATCAAAGCCTGTTTTTATTGTTTTTATTTTGCTATATTTATATTGGTGCACCCAAAATCTTCAAATCTTGGGTTCGCCTCTGCCTATAAGTATTTTTATCCACATCTTAAATATACTAAAATTTGTATTCAAGAAAACAAACTTATAATTAGCACGTCAAAAATCTCACCATTGGATTAGTTAGAGAAGAGCTAAAGACGGAAGTGAAAAAAAGAACTGTGTAATAGAGCAAAAATATCAAAACTGTTAAATGTAACAAAAAGAAAAACAATTTTTTTTACCTAATTTTGGAATGAGGAGACGAAAATTAACTTGAATATGCAAGGAAGTATCCTGCTTTGATATTTACATTTATTTTTGTAATAAGCAGTACCATTTGTAACTTGCATAGAAATAATAAAAGAAGAACTTTTTGGATTTGAAAAAAAAAAAGAAACAACTTTGCTCCGTAATGAATAAGTATTAAGTGTTTAAATTGTCAGTAATGTTTTTTTTTTATAAAGTTGCGATGAAGTTTTGTTGTTAATTCATACAAAAATCACATAAGTAATAACTCTTAATTATATTAATTATGAATAATAAATAAAGATAAAGTTTTTTTGTCTACCCCTTTAAATCACAAGAAATAAGAAATAAAAAATAAGAAACAAAGAATTAATAGCTATTAAATATAGCGATGGTTAAACTGTTAAACTCATTTTGCATTTAGGTGATTCATTATTATAATTTGATAAAAATAACTATTATAATTAAATAAAATATTTTTTTTTAAATTTTTTACATGAATATGAAGAAAATTGTTCATGATTAAAGGATAAAAATGTCCTACAATTTTTAATGGACATTTTGATAATTAAACTTTCAATTTATAATTTTTCTACTTTTAGAATAGAAATATAACATATGCACCACTTGAAAATTCAGAAATTGATATACCAGAAAATGAAAATTATGTTTCGTAGATTTAAGTACAATAAATATGAATTTACTATCATATTATTATTCTATAGATAGTATTTATTATTAAAAGTAATATTAATATAATAATAACTCTTTTTAGAGACTTTTAAAATGTAAAACAATTGATAAGTAAAAAAGCAGAAAATATAAAGGCAACCAAAAAAAAAAATTTTTGCTAGTTCATAAGGTGTAGTGTAAACATTTTCACCTAAAAACAAGATGAAAACTATAATTCTATAATGAAATAACGATTACTAAGAGAAAGGAAAAAAATTATTACCAGAATAAAGATAAGAAATTATTGATTGTCAATACTTTAACCGTATAGAACCAGCACAAATAAAAAAAATATAATCACAGGCTTCTTCAAAGTTAAGTAGGCATAATATTATTCCAAATAATCTTAATATAACAAATGTATATAACCACATATAGATTTTCACAAAGAAGACCAAAAACACAAGAGAAAGAAGCAAGCAATATACATAATATAAAAAAGTCTTTCACTTGTAAGATATTGATGATAAACAAATGCAAAAGTTGATCAATATTAAAGAACAAATCTTTTATTTCTGAATCTTTTTTTAAAAAAACTTGTGTGGTCATCTCTCATGGAAGAAGTATAGTTATATATCAATATATTCATTGAAATATTCTTAGAGAAGACAGGAGCTTCCCATTTATAATAATATATGATGACGTGGCCTCTAAACTGAGCTAGTTTAGTTTACGCAATTAAGAAATACGCTAGGTCTTTGAGAGAAGAGAAAACAGGATAAAAAAGAAGAAAAACTCAAGATTCGTCAAGTTCTTGCGATTTTGGTTGTGGAATTCGCCGATGATTCAATCCTACGAGGTATGTGAGACTTTCATAGTGTTGGGTTTGTTCACCCACGCACTAAACATGTTTGTTCAGCGAAATTTGTTTCTAGAAAGTTCAAAGTATGATGTTCTTGAATTATGTTCTTGAAGTTTGCTTTAGTTCCTTAGATTTGATGGAATTGTGAAGTGCTTCATGAACTTGTGTCGTTTTAAGGGTTTCTTTGGGTTATATTGTTGTGTATATATACTGGGTATTTGACTCTAAAGATGGTTGAGAAAAGAATTGGATTTAGGCGAATTGTGTTTATAAAATGAAGAAGGAAAAAGTCGAGCGAGTTTTGGCACGCAAGTCCGCGTCATGGACTTGCTCCCCAAGTGTAAAAAAATCACCTCCGCGTCGCAGTTAGGAGATGAACTCCTTTGTTTCAAAATTAAATTTCGCGATCAAATAATTAAATACATCTCTGCGTCATGTACTAGTTTCCAGATAGTGATTTTGTGATCTTTTCCATGATTAACTACCTAAAACACTCCTAAACATCATGAGATCCTTCCTATCACAAATCACAATCCTTGAATCCATAAATTCAATTCAAGGAAAGTTAAGAAGTTAAGAATAAAGTCAAGAGAAATTCATAAAGTTTTTCAAAAGTATTTTACAAACGTTTTAACTTTGTTATAAGACTTAAGATTTGAGTTAAGAAAAGAGTAAAGACTTGAGTTCATTTCTTGAAATGTTATAAGGAACTAAGTATTCCCAAGAGTTTAAAATATTTTTACAGTTGAACAAGAAAGGAACCACCGATTTCCAAGAGAGCTTTTAAGATGATCTTTGAGTAATTATCACAAATCAAAGAAAGATATTTGCGTAAAAACATATACGCTAAGTATATTTTGTGAGTAGGATTGCGCACTGATATGGGGACGCGAGCTTATACTAACTCAAGTCTCCATAAACCATGTAACCATCATGAATAGTAAAGGATCATACTTTTTAGATAATTCCATAGTGCTTTTAAGCATAGACTAGTGGATCCACTTAGTTAGGCATTCTATACGACGAAAAAATATAGGACAATTCTGGCAGCGTGATCAAGATGTTGTATCACCACTTAGGCTCATAGTGGTGTTTGTCGGTTAGAGAATCTCCCACATAAACTATATTACTTTATTATATGAGTAAATTTGAGTTTGTTATTGTATTTCTTTAAAAAATTGAGTTGTTATTTACTGTTTTACATGCTTTGTATAAATTGCATTATTATAGTTGTTTTACACTGCATTTGAGTTGAGTTATTCATGAGTTGAGTGAAACCAATGTAAGTGTTCCTTTCAAGCTTATGTTATGTTTAGCATTTCACTCGCATACTTGTACATTCAATGTACTGATGACAATTGGTGTGCATCTTCTTATGATACAGACACAGGTAACCAGGATCATCATCCACCGCCTCGTTTATCAGGTTGAGCACTCAGATTCAGTTTGTGAGACTCCTTGCTTTCCGGAGGATCTATTTAAATTGTTTAGTTTTCAGTAGTTAGGATGATCGGGGGTCCTATCCTGAGATCCCTCCTTGTCTTAGAAGCTTCATAGACAGCTAGTAGTCACTTGTCTTTACATATTATTACTTCATACGCTAAGAATTCACAAGCCATTTTGGCCAAGTTGAATGTTTGACCTTTAAACGTTCTAAGTTATTTTATTAAATAGTTGAGTAGAAGTTCATTTGATCATTGTAATAATTCTAAGAATCTTCTTCTGAGTAAGTAAGTCAGGTAAATGGTTCGTTTAAGGCCAACAATGGTTCTCGAGTGTATGTTCCACTCAGGGCATGACATCTATCACTTCTTAATATTGCGTATCTTCTTTCGATGTAAGATGACCATTTTATATAACACAATCTATTCTATTCTACTGATGCTTTTATATGAATCAATATGTTCTCTTTTTAATATAACGGTTAATTAATTTTTATTCATAAAAATAAATACTACTCCTATAAAATTTACAAGTTATTGCAATTTCTTAATTATATGGGTTATGGTTAGGGTTGGATAAGAAATTGGTTTATTGTTACGTGAATGTGAGAAAAAAATTGCATGCTTAATAATATTTAGAAAAAAAGTGGAAGTGGTAATCATTGTGTAATGACCCGACACGTCGTACTAAAGGGAATCTCATGTGAAGTCCCTAAGGTTCGGTAGTGTCATGCAAGAAGTTCTAATTTGAGCATCATATATTTTACCCTACATTATTTTCTAGGTTGGGATGACGTCATTTGGTAATAGCAAAAAGTCATTCTCTATGGCGATGCCACTATGCGGGAGCAAGACGTCAAATAAAATTAGTACCCTATTTATGTGTCATCTTTTATAATCCTCCCACTATTTTGAAGGAGGAAATAAATGAGTACTGCTCCAAGAAACCCTCCAAAAGCACCTTGGGCAAGGGAGGAGGGAGAATTCCGCATAAAGGAGGCGTAAAGTCTACCAATTTTTCCTGTCGTTCACCAAAGGGTGATTATGTGGAGCCGTTTTTGGGAAAAGATTCACCAACGGCTGATTGGCGCCCAAGTAGACTAGGTTTTCTTTCAATTTGATAGTTAGATCTGCTTTTATCGCATCAAATCCATAAGTATCGGAAGATTTCATACCTAGGCCTTTTGGCACAAGGTTTGGATGGTTGAATGTTGTTGTTATTGCTATTATGAAGGGAACATATATTGACTAGGGGTACTTCTCTGGTGCTTGGATGTAAATCTTGAATTTCCTTATTGGGCCGACTTTTTGTGGATTTTAAGGCTTCGTTTTCATGATATTTTAGGTTATAGACATTTCAGAAAACATGGTTATCAAGGGAAACTTCTGTGTACTCATAATACGGCTCAGTATTGGGACATTAATATATGGGTGATGTTGTGTGCTTCAAGGTTTTGTTATGTATGCTTGTTTATTGCCTATACTACCATATTGTGCAATGTATGATAGGAAGCATATGAAATGAAATGGCGATTGTAACTTGTGGGTTCAAGTGGTTTTTTCGTTATGCTATGTGATAATGCATTCTTGATGTGCTTGCTTGTTGGCTCTGTACCGCGCCAGTACAAGATGTTTTTTATTGGATCGGATACCATGCATGGTATGGCTATATATGGTTGGGTCAGATGTGGTAGATGGTTTAGGTTTCAATTGTGTCCCATGAGAGAACCAATATGTGCTAGTGGTTCCATTAAAGGACCCAATATTGTATTATTTCATGTTTTATGAGTGTGTTTATATTCGAGGTTGTTGTTCTAGGGAGTTGTCATCATTAATAAAAAGAGAGGACCGATAGCTGTTTTGACTAGTGGTGGCATGATAGTCAGTATATTAATGTGGTAGATGGGTTAGGTATCTATTGTGTATCAATGTGCTATAATAGGATTGGGAAGCCTTGGGTGGCATATTTGAGGTCTAAGTCGTAGTTTTACTAGGAAAGAGTTGAGGCAAGGCAATAGAGGAGTGACATGGTCTAACTTCCTATTGAATGACTTTATCTCTATTTACTTGATATTATGTGGTATGTTCATATCGACTGATGATGCCTACCATTAAATGTTATTTTTACCTATTCTACTCTTGGCATGCATGCAACTTGGCATAGTCTGACTGCAGGGTCAGTGATGTTTCATAATTACATACGACGATGATGTCCAGCAGCTTCCATGTTTCTTTTCCTTATGGCGGGAGTTTTGCCTTATCTTCTTGTATAAATTGTATTTATTTAGCAGCTCTTGTACCTGTTTAAATTAGTTCCTTGGGGAGGATTTTCAATCACTTATAAAGGCTTTATTTAAAATTGTTGCTCTCATGAAATCCTAAGGTATTAAATGAACGGAAAAGGGCCAAAAATACTCTTGAACTATTTGAAAAGGTTCAAATATACCCCTCATCCACCTATTGGGTTAAAAATACCCCTCAGTCCACCTTTTTGGTCTCTCTTTGAACTGAGGGGTATTTTTATCCCAATAGGTGGATGAGGGGTACATTTGAATCTTTTCACAATAATTTTTTTTATTTTTGTATTACTCGTTTTAACATTTGTTGGTAAGGGTTCTCCTATCTTGGTGTTGGATTAGGTGCCTGCACGGCCCGGTGAATTGGGTCGTGACACATTGAGAAATTTTCTTTCAATATTCTCAAAAATTAATGTTATAAGATAATATATATATATATATATATATATATATATATATATATATATATATATATATATATATATATATATATGTATATGAACTTCACGTGGTCAAAGTGTTCTTATTGAATTTACAACACAAACTTTTTTCAAATATCTGATCATTAAATAAAAATAGAATAAGACAAAATTTTGTAAGGAAATAAATCTTAATAATCTAAATGTAACTAGTAATAAATATTAATAATCTAAACACATAAATCGGAATAATAAATACTTGAAAAGTTGTATTAATCTACTGCAAAAAACTACAACCAAATAAATACCTTATAAGATAAAGTATTTAACTTTCTAATTTCCTTAAATCTTCCATGTCTAAACCATTTGTATACTAAACGAGTGCTAATAGTCTCCTTTGATTCTCTTGTTGGGTGTAGGCTTCGGAGATTTGTCATCTGCCGCATGATTGGATTCACCAACATCAAAAGCATGATTATTTGGAATGCACGAAGAAGTTGAGGGGATAACCAGATTTACGAAGGGTTTGTGGATTTGTCTATAATCTGTAAACCATATAGTATGTCTCTTCGCATAAAACAAAATGTACGCTTGCTCCACCAAAACTTGATCTTTGTGAACCCAATGAACCTACGAAAAAATCAGACAAATATCAAGTTAGGTTTCGTAAACTCAGAACATATATAACAATATCAGCAAGTTTTATTCGTAGATGATTTGATGATATTTTGCAAAGGAGATGTTCCATTAGTTAATAGAGTCATAGAGGCACTGCAACACTGCAGCAGCGTTACTGGTTTAGTTCCAAATATGGATAAGTCACATATATTCATGGCAGGGGTGGATGAGTACACTAGGAATCAACTGCTGTCAAGAATTGGGTTTGCATATGGCTCTTTTCCCATATGGTACCTAGGGCTACCATTATCATCAAAGAAATGGAGCAAAATGGATTGTCACCAAACTAACTGAGAATATTACTAATAGAATCACAACCGTTTACTCTAAGAAATTATCGTATGCAGGAAGATTGCAAGTGATTATCTCTGTTCTGTTCTCTATTCATAGTTTCTGGGGATCTATATTTATACTTCCCCAATGCGTGATTAAAGAAGTTGATAAAAAATGTAGGGCGTACTTGTGGGGTAGCTCTGAGGATAAGAAGAAGTCAGCGCTAGTAGCGTGGGACAAAGTATGTGTACCTAAGAAGTTTGGTGGTTTGAATATCAAAGGAAGCAAATTGTGGAATGTAGCATCGGTGGGTAAATTATTGTGGCAGTTAATAGTGAAAAAAGATGTATTATGGGTATGATGGGTACATGGGGTGTATATGAAAGGGAACCAGGACATTTGGAAGCATAAACCTCCACAATATAGTAGTTGGTATTGGAGAAAGTTGAATGCCATAAAGAAAGACATGGTGGAGTGGTATTAACAAGGTATGCATGTCCTAACAACAAATGGGAAATATTCAACGAGAGCAAGCTACAACTCATTGTTAGGGGTCCAAAGGAAGATGAGAATTGCTGAATTCATCTGGAACAAAATTTCTCAATCAAGGCATCGATTCATAATTTGGTTAGCTGTGCAGGGCAGATTGCTGACTAAAGACAGACTAAGAAGGATGAATATATCAGTGGATAACACATCATGTAGTTTATGTGATGCTCAAACTGTAGAGACACAAAAACAACTGTTTTCTAATTGTGTCTGGACTAGAGGAATCATTACAGAGGTGTCGCAATGGTCCGGGATGCTGATTCCAACAGGAGATGTGGAACAACTTGAGAAAATTAAGAGACAGAATTGGAAACAACTGGAAAAGGAGATAAACGCAACACTTTGGGCCTCAATGCTATATCATGTGTGACAGGATAGGAACTGGAAATTGTATAGAGGAGCAAATGTGACTATAGATACAACAATTACTCAGATAAAGCAAAGTTTCAAGACTAGATTAGACATAGTTAGAAAGACAAGGAAAGGCCAAAGATGTAACTATTTGACTCAACATTTTAACTTGTAATTAGTTTGTAATTAGTTTGTTTGAGGATTAACTTACATAGCCCTGTCGTTGCTTTGTATAGGTGCTTTTTAAGTGTTTTGGTTGATGGTTAATGGTAATGTTTACATTTGTTACCAAAAAAAAATATAAACAAGTTCCAATATTTTGCATACCTGTTCGTCATCAAATTTATACCATTCATTTGGATTACAACGAATGAAGCTGTAATAGTGTCCTGAAGAGATTGAAACCCCCGAATGTACTATAACTGCGTACAGATCGTATTTCATTTCTTCCTGTTTAGAAAAGGATACAACATCATGTAACGTCTAACAAAAGACAAAATGTACATAAAATTTTAAATGTTGATACTCACATTATTTATTTTGTTTGTATAATGACGCATGTCCAATTCCAGCGGAAATGAAACATGCTTGTCCACCTTCTGAATATCAAACCCGTCATTTATGAATCTCTTCAAACAAAGGGTAGCAACAGAAGGGGCACGATCGACGAGGAGCTGCTTCTCAAATGGCCCTTGTGTCTTGCACTTTTCACAAGAAATCTCAATATTCTCGATTTTAGTGAAAGACTCCAATGCTTTTGGTACACTATCAACGTCCACAATCTCCAAGCTTAGGTCTATTAGAGGCTCGTGTGCGACAGATAAATGACAACAATTGAAACAGCGAAGCTGCGAATTTAGAAAAAACAGGCTAACAACATAAATTCAATAGTTACAAGTAGGGTCTGGAGAGGATATAGTATACACATACCTTACCCCTTCCTTGGAGGTAGAGAGGGTGTTTATGATAGACCCTCGGCTCAAATAAAAGCATTACGAAGCACTTAAAAAAATGAAAAAACAACTATAGTAAAGAAATTAAGATAAAATCTAAAGAACAAACATGCAATTCGTACCATGCTCACAAGGCGTCCACCAAAGGCCTCCTTCACAATGTTGTCTCGTGGCTCTAAATTGTAACAGCAAATTTCAAGCTTATTGAGAAAGCATTGTAAGAATTCATGTGCATCTTCTTGTTGATTCGAACGGAAAGTAGGCAAAAAATCTGATCATTTCAAAAAGTTAAGTAATACAAAGATATATAAGGTACATAGTTGGCATAGAGGCACTAAGCACACATTCACAACCAAACTATAATCGATACTACTATAAAAAAAAGTGTCAGTCATTTTACAATTGTCCTTGATGAGTTTTTATGTTTTAAAACAATTCTATTACTCAAATTATTGTTTATGTACTTCATTGATGAGAATGTTACTATAACCCTTGATGCAAAATTAAAGTAAACTACAAAAGAAAATAAATAAATGACTAAGGTTAACTATAAGTGGTTTAGAGACAGGAGCATAGGTTTGTGTGAACCCACCCGTATCCATGTGTATCTCACTGTCTCTAAGAGGGAAGGGGGGGGGGTGATATTATCATGTTAAATCAAGAAACAAGATATATTAAAGCATACCTTTCAAGTGGCTAAAAGTTTTGTTTGGTATGACAATATCACAACCACTAGACATAGAAAGGTCAACTATCTGTCAAATTATGCAAACTACGCAAAATCCGGTTAAGTGAGCTGCAACAAGAAATGACATGAATCAGCTAAGGTATAAAGGCCATTAAAATGGATTTAAAAAAAGGGAAATTATAAGTTGATACTTACTTTCACATGGTGATACATGATCAAACGATGCAAGAAGCTGAAGCAACACCACATTGTGCATAAAACATTGCACAACCGCATTCAAGAAGCATGTGTTGCCTAAGTTACACATGCCAACTCCCTAAAACAAGACAATAACATATCAATACTACAACAACAAATTAAATGTAATCCCACAGGAATAGTGTGTACGACACTATATGTAATGTATGACATCTCAATGTCTACCTAATATTGATTAGCCCCGCACTTAAAAGTGGCTATTTTGGAATTTGGAACTTTTATTATAACAACGACTAGCTATATTTTCAATTACTGAGATAAAAATTAGGCCCCATCTATTTAAGTAGATAATTAATTGATTAAGATGTCATTTAAATGAAGCTAAAATTATGTCACCTTAGAAAAGTTGAAGTGGCTAGCCTGGTTAATTCACTACAATAGTTGAATGATCAAGATGTAATAGTTATAGGCTAAAAGTATAAATTGTATCACTTGAAAGAGTTAAAAAAGTTAGCCCATGTTATTTCACTGTAAATTTTTCCACTTAAAACAAGCTTAAAAGTTTAGCTCGCACTATTTCGTTACATAGTTGATTGATAAATATGTCATAAGAATAGGCTAAGTTGATTGTAAAAGATGCCATAAAAATAGGATAAAATTGTAAATTTTATCACTTGAAAGAGGTTAAAAGTAGCTAAATCATGCCATTTCACTACACAATTGAATGAATTAAGAATTGAGATGTCATAAAAATAGGCTAAATTGTAGATTTTATAGCTTTAAAGATATTAAAAGTAGGAACCATACCACCATTTTAAGAGGCCTATGCTCAGTAGGCATAGTTTTTTCATCCGACTCTTTGAAATCCTCAGACTCAATAAAAGTAATAGGCACAACTGCTAAAGGAGGCGATTCGGCAAAATTCATACATGAAAGCTCACTACTATCAGAAGAAGTAGTATAGTCCATTGACTCAGAATCAGATTCAAAACTAATGGTCAATGAATCAGGTTGAACCCACGCCGTTGCTAGTTCATCCAAACCTGAATCCTTTTCTTTCGATTTTTCTTCAACTTCAATTTTTACTAATGAGAAATGCACATTGTTTTTTATGATTTCTTCGATTTTCAGAGCTTCACGATCAGGTGAATTTGGTAGATTCTCTCTATTTGCTTTTTCCATTGAGATGTCAAAAATAAACAACAAAACCAGAGAGAAATGAAGAATGGAGGTATGAGAACTCTAGCTTTATGAAGGATTTTGGGTAGATGAAAATTTATGAAAAATTCAAATAAAAAAATGTAAAGAAAGATTTTTAGGATTTGTAAGGGGTATGCTTTGAAATGATGTGAAAAATCACAGATTTAAAAAAGTTTTTTTCTTTGAAGATGAAGCGAAGAAAACAAATTGTGTTTTTCTTGTTAAAGATTTGAACTTTGAAGAAATTAGTTGAATGTTTTTTTTTTTTTGCTTAGGAGTTTTGCGAAGGCTTTTGACAGGTAGGAGGGTTTCGAAATGGAAGAAAAACCTATAAAGGGTTGGAGGTGGGGTGGAGATGGGAGTGGGGGACTTGGAAAGTAAATTTTTCTGACTAGGAAAGTGATATAATTTAATAGATTATGTAAATTAGTAGACTATCTCAATACTATGATATAACGGTCACTCAATTCCTGATAATTATCTAAGAAGGTCATAATTTTTTTTTTTACAATAAGCAGGTCACTCGAGTTTGTTTATATATCTTCAAAAGTCACTATATTAAAATTTGAATTAGTAGAATATGATATGACATTATATTTAATTAATATGAACTTTATTTTCAATGTACACTACAATAACCAATGACTCGACCTTATCCTAATTCGTAACTTAAATGAACCGTATATGCTTGGAAAAAATCATGAGAGAAACTTTAATTTTTTTCTCTCACCAAAACTTATGGAATGTGTATACTTGTTTAATGTAAATATTAGTGGATACTTTTACCAAATGTACCACTTCATAATTGTTTTTCTTTCTTTCAGCGTAGAAGATCCATTTCATGAAATCTAATATATTTTCTTCTATAGATACATTTATATGAATCAATACTTTCTATTTTTTATATGATTTATAATTATTTTTTATCCATAAAAATACATACTACTCCTATAAAATATATAAGTTATTGCAATTTCTTATTTATTTGTGTTATTGTTAAGATCGGATTAGACTATGGTTTATTATTTCATGAATTAAAAAAGAAAAGCGTTCATGTGAACAAAAAAATTCATGCTAATTATTTTGAGAAAAAATTGAGGCGGTAATCACTAATAATTTTCTATCTATGTTTTTTTAAATTAACATTATCAGGTTTTTCATTGATATAACTATTTTCTCACGGTTTGTTAATCTTTCTAAAGGATTGAGCATCGTTATTTAGTGTTTGAGTTGATAAATTTTAGGACCCTCAACTATTTAATACTCGTCTCTTTCTCTCTCTCTCTCACACACCATAATATATATACATATATACATATACATATATATATATACATATATATATATATATATATATATATATATATATATATATATAAAATTAATAAATTAACAGAAAGAAAATTGAGCTCTAGTTTAAAGGTTTGTCTATCTATTTGTCCTAGTTGAATTCTCTCTCACACACATCATCTAGAAATTCAATTCGATTAATTTTTTTCTTCAATCATTTAGTTGAATTAAAAATATAACCTAATTATTTAATACTAATGTAAATTTACTAGTCTTTGATAGAAGAATTGCGCATGTATCTCCATTAAAATTTATAGAAATGTCATTATTGCATGTGCTACGAATACACGATATAATCGAACCTAGAACAGTAATCATTGATTTTAATAAAAAGTCAAACTTATGAAATATAAAGTCCACATGAAAGTATAGTAAGGTTGGAAAATCATGTAATGCAATGAATTTTACTAAGACAATTCATACAGTATTGAGAGGCCTAATTATCTTAAATAAAATAAAAGGTCAAGCTCTTAACTGAAATTTTGATTAATTAACTTTTCTTAAGAGCTTAACATACACTTCCCTTCAAAATCAGGTAGACAAGGGAATCTCATTGAGTTCTTAGTTTTTTATGCTTAGATGTTGCTAACTCAACTTATTTGGTTACTACAAGGATGACCCTTATCTGAAATATGATTATATGAATCACAAAAAAAAAAAATTAAATCGATCACATGAATAAAAGTTATAATACGAATTATCCAAAAAAGAAATTCTTCCAATAGTATTTGTAATTTATCCCATTTTTTTTCCGTCTTCATCTGATGGTTATGTTAGACACAAAAACATCATTGATAATTAAGTTATGGGATTTTTTCAAAATGAGCTAAGAGAATATTTCTATTTTTTTAATTGAAGAAATAATTGAAAAATAATACAAGAAGCTCAAAATGAATAATAACCCTACTTTTGTGAAGATAGATAATATGCTCTATTGACCCTCAGTTTAACGAACAATGAAATATTTCTAATTTTACCTCCTATCATAGAAATTAAAATTTATGACTACAATAATAAACCCAAATAAGTAACAAGGAAAACACTATTTTCTACTTAAAACAATAAGGATTATTCCACAGAAAAATATTTGCATATAGAAAAAATATACAACTTCATGAATAAAACTGAAAATAAATATCAAAGAGGAGAAATAATAGAATAATAAATATTCAAGTCCTTTGGTCTGAATGCTACATGAAGAATATAAATCATATGATGGAACGGGGAGACCTAGGATGTAGAAGATTTATATATAAGATCCATATTCATAGATATCGTCATCTCTCTCATATCTCATAAACCAATTTAGTCGTAGGGACGTCAGAATCTATCAAATTTGATCAACTATGAATGAGTAATCCTGATGTAGGTGGAATTGGTCGGAGAGATGCAGAGAGCATACTTTAAAATGCATTACCTGTCCAACGACTTTTGTTCTTCTTGACATCTGTCATTTTGGTAAGTCTCCTCCTCTAAGGTTCTTTGTGGGGCTCGTTCCTCCCAAAAGGGGGTTTAATGTATCATCATGCTCCACCTCGTGGTTTGTGTCATCCAAGGACACCCTTGCTTGTGTGCAAAGCGTAGGAACAAAAATAGGGAGGTAAAGAGATTTCTTAGTACCGCGGTACAAGTCCTCCAAATCCACAGGCCCTTCATAAATGTGGCTATCTTTAAAACTTATTCGTGCATTCCGAATAATCATGATTTCGATGTTGGTGAATCCGATGATGCTATAGATGACACATCTTTGAATCCTGAACTCAACAAGATTCAGGATAGCTAATCAAAAGAGACACTTAACAACCCTTTAGTCTACCAATGGTTTGCACATGGATGATTAAAGAAATTAGAAATTAGATTGCTTTAGCTTATAAGTTATTTGTTTTTCCTATTTCTCTGTAATAGTTATTTATAGTAGATTACTACAACTTTTAAGTAATTATTATTTAAACTTTTGTGTAGAAGTTGTTATTGTGAGGAGGTTATTCCTCCACTTTCTCTTTCAGTTGTAGTAGGAAGTTATTTCTTTGTTTTTAGATGAGTGGTAATAGAGTACTTGAATTCAGTGAAATATTGTGCACAAAATTATTAAGTTTTTAAGTACTTCAAACTCAAGAGATTGTAGGTATCTCGTGAGGAATCAATACTATAGGTCGTAAGAAGAAAACATTTGATTTATAGTTCAATGGGTTGGTTTATATGCTTGGACCTTTGGTTGTTATAATGCATAGTGGTGGTCGTAGTTGGTATAATCACGACTAGTTGATTCTTGTAATACACAAATTGTTGTGGTTAGGTTATTGGGCTAGCGCCTCTAGCTACATTTGTTTGCCTCGGTTATTTGTCTCTTTTATCTTATCTTCTTTATTTAAGCTTACTTTTTTGACATATTTTCTCTTTTGTAGTTGCATGTTATGTATAGTTCTTCTTTACCTACTTTTTTTACTTTATATTTGGAGTTCATTCAACTTATGACTACTAATTAGCATTTCTTTGTAGGACCTTTTGACGGAGTCACTTTTGGGATTTCCGGTGTGCGCCCCACATTTACGTATTGACCCCAATTTTTGGGTCCATTTCTGATTGTTGTGAATTTCGTATGTACGTTTATATAATGTTGTCATGATCGATAATTTGATTTTGTAGTGGTTTTTAAGGTGTTTTAAAGCTTACAGCCCTTGTGTGGTGGATTTGGAGTGCTCATTATCAAATTTGAGGTAGGCTGCAATCTACTTTCTGCACGAACTTCTTAGATTATTCATAGTATAGATTTTATGTACTTTTGGAGTTGTGGGCTTAGTGTGAGTATTGAGATCCGTAGTTTAGGCTATTAGCTTCACTTGCGGTGTAGATGATCGTGTTTACCCTTGTTAGGATTGATGCTTGGTGGCCTTAGACTAGGTTTGACCTTAGGTACTTTAAATTGTATTTTACCGCCTCATAGTTAGAATTTTCTCCCTATAGGGCTAGTATTGGGTTGTTCTCCCTGTGTTGGTGCTTGTGATCTTGGTGGCTCGTCATAGTGATGGTTTGGTCCTAGTTATGCTGAGTCACATACTAAAGTGTTATCATTGGGGTAGGGTGTTGTCCCTTGAGTTGGTTCTCCTTTCTATTGAATCAAAATATTTTATTGATACCTTCGCTTATTGTTTAACTATAGTCCTTGTATCCTTATTGAGCTTATGGTTATATTGTTAGGACCGAGGCCATGTGCGTGGAATCGTTGGATCCAAAGTAGTCTACACCTTTTTACCTTAGTTTTGTTCCCTGTGTATTTGTTTAAATTGGAGTGCCTTGGTAGGATGATTGTAATGGAATGGATTGCATTATTTGTTCATTCTCACAAATTTCTGGTTTGATGTCGGTGCATGCATTGACATATATTTTTCTTTCATGCTGAAACACTGTTTTACTAAGCTGTACTCTAAATTTGTTTTACATGGAATTGTACTACCTTGATTACATGAATTCTAATTTTTGAGATTACGAGGCATTAGGGACGTGCTACCTTCCTACTTGATATATTAGAGGCATCAGGGATGTGCTGAATTATCTCTTGACTACCCGGAATGTTGACCCCCTCTCTTGCACATTTTTGGTCTTACTTACACCCTCCAATCATAAGCATCACAAGCCTTACTAACGTTTAGACATTCATAGAATAAAAAAAATTATTCTCCAGTAACCTCAAAGTGCACTTGTGCAAGGCAAGAAGAGCATCCCATAATACCATCCAAGCTACGTATCCCTTTTTGGTCATCTTTAATCATAGACTATATGAATGGTCAAGTCTTAAAGCTTTTCTACCATAAAGGAACCATACTCCTAAGTAACCTCAAATCACACTTGTGCAATGTATGAAAGGCATCACATACTACCCTTCACACTAAGCATAACCTTGAAGTCATCCTAGTCATATTTCCCTCATTTGGTATCATTATTAGTTTACTTCATGAAGATAAGGGAACTATCACCTTTAGTCAATCATATCTTGGAAGGAAACTATAGAAAAAATCCATCAAGAATAACTAATGTAGGACAACACTCATAAGGCAAACTTAAGTCATACTTGTTCAATGCATGAGTAGCATCCCATTCTACCACTCATGCTAAGTACTTCTTCAGGTCATCATACTCATGTTCTTTGGGTGGGAACCTAGTTCTTCTCTTTAGACCTTGGAACACTATGGGATACTCCCTTAAGCACATCTTAGTCCATTATTAGATTGAACCCTATGAGATACTTCTTTTATCATTTCTAGTTTCATTATTCTCATGGAAATATGAGATACTACCTTAAGCATGTCTAAGTCCATTACACTCTTGAACACTATGAGACACTTCACTAAGCCTATCTTAGTTCCTCATCATTTGAAACTCTAGGATATACTACATTAAGTACATCTTAGTTCATCAAGCTTGAACTCTAAGAGATACTACCTAAGGCATTGTCTTAGTTCACTAAGGTTAAACTCTAGGAGATGCTTCCACAAGCATAATCTTAGTTCATTAAGTTTGATCTCTAAGAGATGCTTCCTCAAGCACAATCTTAGACCATTAATTGTGTTGTAATCTAGGATATGCCTTCTCAAGCTTAATCTTAGTCCTTCACTTGAGATGGGATCTAGGAGATTCTTTCTCAAGCATAATTTTAGAACATTAACGATGTTGGACTCTAGGAGATGATACCTTAAGAATAATCTTATCCCATGAGTTGTGAGCTCTAGGAGATGTTACCTTGAGCATAATCTTAGTTTAGTAATGTTTGAATTCTAGGAGATGCTACCTTGAGCATAATCTTAGTTCATCAATAATATTTTTAAATTGGGGTATGGCCTTAACCGAAATGAAAACATATAATCTATAACATGACTTCTCATGGTGTTACACACACCATCAAGGTTTGGTCCACTTGCCTAAGGTTGAATCGATTTGTTAACTTAGTTGGATCCAGTAGCTAGGTAACATTTCTACGAGGCATGTAGTTATGGGATGCAGAGATTGCCTAAAACTCTACTATGTGAATGCTTCCATATCATGAGACACGCTTAGGGAATTTGTACACTTCTAGGTGAGCGATCCCATGTTGGAAGCCCAAACTTAACTAGGTGGGAACCTCAATGAAATCCCAAACTTGACTATATGAGAACCTTAATCTCATTTCAATATCTATTTGGTGCTAGACCTTAATCCCATAAGATAATCATTAAGCCTCTACCTTGACTGAAGTTTAGACCATGCGTGAGCAACTATCACCATCCATCACCTAGGTATGAAGTCTCTATAGCTTTAGGTTCAATTAGGTAAGAGAAGACCTTCAACCCTAGAACCATTACTATGTGAGAAACCTTTCCTGTTAAGTTCATCATCATGTCTAACATCATGTCTGAAATTCTACATTAGACAAGGATATCATCATGACTAAAGTGATTCTATCACTTCCTACCTTCTAGGATTCATGAGATAATTAGGTAAGCAAAGAACTTTATTTAAAACTCTATTCATTGGCCTTGTATTCACATGTAGAGTTTACTCTCAAGACTTAACATGTGTAGTAAATCATATTAGCTTCGCTCTAAAGCCCAAGTGATCAACATGCACCACTATAAATCTTCATTCTCAATAACTCTATATCATGAAAGCATAATATGAACCTAGATTAGAAGGCAATTAATTACATTCTTCATTATTAGGTGATTCTAGCCATCATCTTAAAAGTTCAATTTCAACTTTTCAAGTCAAGATAATCATATTTAAAAAGGTCTAGTTCAATTAATGATTATATGTTTCTAACATTGAACAATTAGTACACATGACACTGATTCAGGAGGATCCCTATGAAACTTCAATTTCACCTTTAATGGCATAAACCCACAAAAAACCACATTTGTCAAATATACTAGGGTTAACCATAGAAATCACATGAATTCACTATAATATCATAATTCAAATCCAATAAAATCATAATTAGTTACTATCCCCTAGATGGAAAGAATCCTAAACCTAACCACAATGTAGAAGGGAACCCTAGCTAGATTGTGTTTTTTTACTTCACAATTGGGGGGAAAACTAAGGGGGATTTATGAGGGAAGAACCCAAAGTTGAATAAGATAAACATACCTCAATTCAAAGCCACTTCTTCTTCTTCTTCTTTTAGTTTTTCTTCTTATTATTATTATTATTATTATTATTATTATTATTATTATTCTTTTTTATTATTATTATTATTATTATTATTATTATTATTATTATTATTATTATTATTATTCTTGTTTTTAATATTATTTTTTCTTCACAATTAGGGGGAAAACTAGGGAGGTTCTATGGGGGAAGACTCATAGATGAATAAGCTAAACGTACCATAATTCAAATTTTGTTCTTCTTCTTCTTCTTCTTCTCCTCCTCCTTCTTCTTCTCCTTCTTCTTCTCTTCATCCTTCTCATCCTCTTTATCCTCCCCCTTCTTCTCCTTCTTCTCTTTCTTCTTCATCTTCTCCTTCTTCTCTTCCTCTCCGTCTCCTTCTTCTCCTACTTCTTCTTCTCATTCTTCTCCTTCATTTTCTTCTCCTCCTTATTTTCCTTCTTTCTTCTTCTCTTTCTCCTTCTCATTCTTCTCCTCCTTCTCATTATTCTCCTTCTTCTCCTTCTCCTTCTTTTTTTCTTCTCCTTCTCATTTTTCTTCTTCTCTGTCTTCTCTTTCTTCTTATCCTTATTCTTCCCCTCCTCCTCCTACTCCTCCTTCTTCTTCTTCTTCTTCTACTACTACTACTACTTTTTCTCCTTCTACTTCTTCTCCTTCTCCATCTTCTCCTTCTTTTTCTACTTCTTCTTCTTCTCATTATTCACTTCCTTCTTCTCCTTCTCCTTCTTATCCTTCTTCCTCTACTTATTCTTCTTTCTTCTTCTTCTTCTTCTCCGTCTTGTCCTTCTCCTTCTCCTTCTTCTTGTTCTTGTTCTTGTTCTTCTTCTCATCCTTCTTCACATTCTTCTTCTCCTTCTCCTTCTCATTCTCCTTCTCCTTCTCCTTCTCCTTCTCATTCTCCTTATCCTTATCCTTATCCTTATCCTTCTTCTTCTTCTTCTTCTTCTTCTTCTTCTCCCCCTTCTCCTTATTCTCATATTTATTCTCCTTCTTCTTCTTCTCCTTCTCCTTCTCCTTCTTCTTTTCCTTCTCCTCCTTCTTATCCTTTTCTTGGTTCTCCTTCTTATACTTCTCATGCTTCTCTTACTTCTTCTTCTACTCCTTCTCCTTTTTCTACTCCTTCTCCTGCTTCTCCTCCTTTTCCTGCTTTTGCTTCTTCCCCTAATTATATTTCTCCTCCATTTTCTCCTTCTTGTTTTCCTTCTTCTCCTTCTTCTTCTATCCTTTTCCTCCTCCTCCTTCTTTCTCCTTCTCCGCCTTCTTTCTCCTCCTACTTCTTCTCCTGCTTCTTGTTCTCGTCCTCCTCTTCCTCATCCTCATCCTTCTCCTCAACCTTCTCCTTCTTCTTCTTATTTTTTTCCTCCTCCTCCTCCTTCTTCTCTTTTTCTCCTTTTTTCCTCATCTTCCTCCATCTCCTCCTCCTCCTCCTTCTCCTTATCCTTCTTCTTCTCCTTCTTCTTCTTCTTCTATTCCTTCTCTTTACCCTCCTGCTTCTTCTACTGCTTCTCCTTCTCCTTTTCCATCTTCTCTTTCTCCTTCTCCTTCTTCTCTTTCTTCTTATCCTTCTCCTTATCCTTCTCCTTCTTTTTTTTCTTCTTCTTCTAGAGAAAGAAAATTCTTGAGAGGAAGTGGATTCTTAGATGAATGAGTTAGTGACTTAGTTTATGGCTCTTATTAAGCTTATATAGGTGGTTAACTAACTAACTAACCGACTTCACTTTACTCCTAATTAATTACTAACTTAACCCCCAAACCCCTAACTAAAAACTAAAACTTCAAATCTTGTTGGACCTAAACCCCTCCACCCACAGACCGTGGGTGGAACTACTGAGCGTTTTGCACCTCCGTAGGTGAGGTCTTTGGCTCAAAACTTTAATCCCTTCACATGCCTTTACCCACGGGGTGTGGGTCCACCTACAACCAGTAGGTGCTACGTTTCGGTGGCTACAAATTTGACAACTTTTGGGCTGTCTTAAGATTCCTCTGCAAGGATTCCTTGGGTGGTCCTTGAGGGGTTGTACCTTGATGACATGCCCCTTAAACTTCCATTCTAAGTACAGAGTCATTTCTTCTGATTTTAATCAAAAAACCACACTCAAAAATTCTTACAAAAACTTCTAGTACTGACTAGTTCAACTTACTAGTTTTCGAGGAATTACAACATAGCAAGTATAATTCATGAGTAAAGACACTTAATAAAAGCTAGGGTCTTGAATTCTATACATGGAACTATGCAAATTTTCAAAGGATTATGTTATGAAGAATCGTGAACTATAGCAGCTAAATTCACAATGAATCCCAAGATTTTGAAAACCCTAGGTCAGAACAATTTATGAGAACTTGAAGAAATGGTCAAATTATAGGGACATAATGTGTTAAAGGAACCACTCGTGAAATCCTACATACAGGGTGACGATAACTATAGAGAAATCCTTTAGATTTTGGGGTTGAACTTAAAGAATACCTCTACTTATTCTTGATAATTGCATCGCCTCTTTTCTCTTCTTATTGTTATAAGTTAGATGATTTTAGGAGACGTTCTGGCTAGTGTTTTACTAGATTAATCGGCTTAGACGAAGTAAAATGACGTATCTTAAGCATGAAATGTCATAGTTGATGTACTAAACACATAAGGAAAAAGACAACTACGACCCTGACTTAAAATTTGATAAAGTGACTTCAAGACATGCTTCACGGGCCGTTTAGAGCACCACGACCTGTCAAGTGGGTCGTGAAGATGCTCTGCCCAATAGGTCTTCACGATTTTGAGACTAAATATTTACTTTTAGCTTCGAATTAGGAAAACTTAGTGTCGTTGGAAAGAGGATTCACATATATTTAATTTGATAGGTAATGGCCCACCTAACTTATTGTGCGCTGAAAGATATGATTGTTTTAAGTGGACCTTATACTCTAAGTCTGACAAGTCTCCTTCACGGACTACTTCACGATATGTGTGGAGCTTCGCAGACTGTTTATACATATGTTGTTCTTAACTAGTGACTTTGGGGGTGCAACCTCACTTAAAAGCTGACGACGTGAATTCAAGATAGGCTTAACGGGACATCTAGAGCACCACGACCTGCCAAGTGGGTCATGAAGATGGTCTTCCCAATAGATCTTCACAAATAAGCATAACTTTTTTTCGCCGGGCTTGGAATTAGACAAACTTGGTGGCGTTGTAAAGAAGACTCAAAGATCTTTAATTTGATAGGTCTAAGGCCATCAATTCCATTTTAAATATGTGAACTTTTAAAGTTCCCCCAACACTCAAGACCTGAGTAGGGTGAAACCTCCTTGACTAGGTGACTTTTACGGACCCTAGACGGGATGCCCAAGGTATCATGTGCCATCTTGGGAACTGTCTAGGTGACCTTTACCAGGGAAGTCTTTGATGGTTACTCACGACATCTTTAATGGATCGTGGTCCCCTCCATAGACCGTCTAGGATGCCGTGAAGGGTCCATGGTCCATTTTGGATTCGTGGAATTGCCAAAATTTCCCCTTGTATCCCTTTCTGGAACTCCTAGGTGTTACAACATCTTCCCATTGGTATAATTCTTTCTTTAATGAAGAGTAAACAAGCTGAGTATGGAGGTAAAGAACGACAATCCCTACCACTGAGGGAATGAGATATTCAAGGATAATTGAGGGAAATTCAAGGATAACTGAGGGAATGAGATATTGATACTGAATTACACAAGAGTAAACGTAGTGACAGGAGAGGAACTATTACCTCAAGCTGAAATAGAGTTGGAAGTAAAGAGGTGAGGATACTTGGCCATCATGGCTGCTTCTGCTTCCCATGTAACTCCTTCTATGAATTGACTCCTCCACAAAACATTTACTAAAAACAAATTCCATACTTATCAACCTACGAACCTGAAGGTCAAGAATCTCAATTGGAACCTCTTCAAAAGCGTGACTATCCTTCACAGTCACACTCTCTAATGGTACTACAAATGTCTGATCACCCACTCACTTTTTCCACAAGGAAATGTGCAAGACTAGATGAACCGTTGCTAGTTGTGCGCAGACATAATCAAAAGTTTGGGTTTTGGAGTTTGAATTCTTAACTCGAATAAGATGATACCCATTAGAAACCATTTTATGGCCATAATATAGGAGAAAAATCGATTTACAGGTGCTGAGCTACTACCCTTTCAGTTGAGTATCACCCATAATGTACGATACCTTCTATATTTCATCGAGATACTCCTGTTGATCATCCTCTTCTGACTTAGACCGATGAAACTCCTGAGGATTCATGCAAGTGAAGTACTAGATTCTTGTTTTAATAATATTAATATGCGGCGGAGCTAGGGCAAATACATGCTAGTTGAATTGGGTGGTCATGGCTTGAGCAAGAACTTGGAAAGTATCCCTAAAATCAGCATACTTGAGTTGCTCACTAATGGGTCTCCTAGATTTTCTAGATAAATTCTTGTATTATCTCTTCTAGGAGTCATTTTCCAAGATGTGAAGTGCAGGAGTTAGAATGAGATTAAATAGAGTTTATAATCTACACCACGAGTTGGAAAAGAGAAAAAGGAAGTTTTTCTTAGAACACCTCGTACCTCCCGCTCACAGGTGTGGCATGATTCAGACTCATGAAAGAGACTCTGCTTAGTGTGACTTTCAGACACTCTAGGACTATTGAACCTGGATCTCTGATACCAAGTTATTCACATTCTGAGAATACCCCATAGACGTAACACGAGACCTAGAATCACAAGTGACCACAATCTAACCATAAGTCTGGTACATAACACGGGACCTTAAATCACATGTGTACTGAATATAAAACTACGATAAACAGAAGCATAAATAATAACTAAGTCATAGATAAAGGACTCCAAATGAAAATGTATGTAAATATTTGTGGAAACAACCCTAAAATAGTTAACAGTGACTCTATGGCCGAAAGACTTTACTACAAATGATCTACTAGGACAAGTCCCTAGATAACTCACAAAAATACTGAAAGTCAGCTAACTAAAGTAAGCATAAGAAACAACCTTGAGTTATGATGACTTGCCACTGAAGTTGCTGAGTATGGGTTAGAAATTAAACTAAGCCTGTTCGGGATGTTTAGCGCCTGAACTGATATCATACAATGACATAGCACAAAATATTTACTTTGAATTTACTGAACATGCAAGATATATACACTAAAATGAACAATATAAACTCAACAATATAGAGTGAACAATATATATATTAAACATAGAAATAGGTTGTACTGAAGCATAACTGAAAACTGAACTATATTTAATGACAAAGAACTAATTATGAAGATAACATGTTGAATTGTTCACTGAAGTAAATGTCGATAACATGGTCAATGCAATAAGAGTACGAGTACGGGAGCTAATATAAACCGGCATAAACAACGTGAGCTAAATGTATAGTCCGATGTATACTTCCCATCGAGAGGACAAAATATACCTTGCAAGCGGTATATAAATAAGTTGTACTGAAGCATAACTAAAAACTGAACTGGATGTAATGACAAAGAACTAATCATGAAGATAACATGTTGAATTTTACACTGAACTAAATGTCGATAACATGGTCAATGCAATAAGAGTACGAGTGCGGGAGCTAATATTAACCGGCATAAACAACGTGAGATAAATGTAGAGTCCAATGTATACTTCCCATCGAGAGGACCCAATATACCTTGCAAGTGGCAAGGGGTATAGACGCATGATTCTGGCATGATCACTAAACCTGATGCCCAACAAAAGGGATTTATGAACCTACATCGCACGTAGTTCTACGATTATGAGGGTACATTGAGCCCTAGTCCAACTCGATGCTAAGTCTAGTCCCAAATGAATATGTATATAGCTAATGCAACTGAAATAATGATTAGCTTAAAATATTGACACACTATCTGAAAATGCATCATAAATATATTGATATATAAGGCATTCGAGTTTTGAAAAACACATTTTTTGACTGATTTGCCTAGAAAGTATGATTCATGAATAATGATAATTTATACAAGCTAGGGTTCTGAATTCTATACATGGAACTATGAAAATTTTCCAAGAAACATATTATGTAGAATCGTGGAACTATGACAACTAAAGTCACTTTAAATCTTCAAGATTTTGGAAACCTTAGGTCTGAACCATTTATGAGAACTTGATGAACTGACTGAATTCTAGGGATCTAATGGGTGAAAGGAACCCACTAGTGAAATCTCACATACTTGGTGAATAAAACTACGGAGAAATCCTTTGACTTTTGGAGATGAAGTTGAAGAAGACCTCTACTTGTTCTTGGGAAAGCTATCACCTTTTTCTCTTTTTTTTTTTTGTACAAAGTTAGATGATATTAGGAGAATGAGGTTCTGGATAGTGTCTTACTAGATTAATAGTCTTAGACTAAACTAAACAACGTAGTTTAAGCATTAAAAAATATACTTTAAGTTTCAAATGCATAGGGGAAATGGCCAGTGCGATCCTAACTTAAAAGCAGACGAAGTTATTCCAAGACAGGATTCACGGGCGGTCTAGAGTACCACGGACCGTCAAGTGGGTCGTTAAGATGCTCTACTCGATAAGGCTTCACTACTTTGACCATAAATATTTACTCTGAACTTGGAATCAGGCAAACTTCATGCCATTGGAAAGAGGATTCAGAGATATTTAATTTGATAGCTCATGGGCCATCTAATTCATTGTGTGCTTAGTCATATTATTATTTGTAGTTTACCCTAAACTCAAAGTATGACAAGTCTCCTTCACGGAATACTTCACGATGTGTGTGGATCTTTACAGATGACCATTTTGACATTTGTGGTCCTTAACTACTAACTTTGGGGGTGAAATCTAACTTAAAAGTTGACTAAGTAACTTCAAAGAAGGCTTCACAGTCCGTTTAGAGCACCATGACCCTAAAGTGGGTGATGGATATGTTGTTCCCAACAAGGCTTCACTAAAACAACCATAATTTTTCACTATGAGCTCGGAATTCAACAAAATTTGTGGCTTTGGAAAGTGGACCCAAAGACCTTTCATTTTATTTGCCTTGGTCCACTAAATCTAATTTGTGCTAAATGATGTGATCTTTTGATGTTTCCCCACCACTAAAGACCTAACTTAGGTGCAACCTTCTTGACTAGCTGACTTGTACGGACTCCTAGACGGGTCGTCCAAGTCACTTCGGGCCACTAAGGAGCCGTCTAGGTGACCCCTCCCACAACATTACTGAATGGTCACTCAATAAATCCTTAACAAACTGTGGTCCCTTACACGGACCGTTAAGGATGTCGTGAGGAGTCCATGGTCCATTTTTTATTTGTGGACTTGCCCAGATTTCCCCTTATCGCCATTTTTAGAAGTATTAGTTGTTACACTATTGCATCGGAACTACAGATTCGGTATCATGGTACTATCACTCCTCTCACTTTTATTTACTACTCAGATGCTGATTTTGCATGCGACAAAAATGATCAAAAAAGCACCAGTTGTACTTGCCAAACATCGGTTGCCTTATCTACCATAGAATTGGAATATCTAATTGTGGGAAGCTGTCGTACTCAACTATTATGGATGATTCATCAATTATTTTATTATGATATTTCGTATGAGTGTTCCTATTTTTTGTGATAATACAATCACCATTAGTTTTAATAAATATAGTATGCATCATTCTAGGACTAAGCATATTGATATTAAGCATCATTTTATTTGTGATCATGTTGAAAATGGTGTTTCTTCTTTAGAATTTTTTGATTTCGAAAAGTAATTGGCTGATGTTTTACAAAACCCCTACTTGAGAAAAGATTTTGTTTTCTCCGTAATTGTCTCGGTGTCTCTTATTTTCATTAATATGTTTTACCTACCTTTTTTTTTAATGTTTTTTTCCTTTTTTAAGTTGTAAATAATTCACATCCCTTCGCCTTTTACTTCCGTAATAATTACTCTGCTCCATCCGTCCCTTTTCTCCATAAAACCCATTGTTTTTCATCTTGTCACTCTTTCATACCCCAATTTTTCTTCTTCTAAAACCTTCTCCTACCCTTCGTCTCTATTTATCTTCTTTGTGTCCACTTCCTTCTTCATCCAAATCATAAAAATAACTCGCTATATGGCTTCTCTAAAAATCTCCGATCATAACTCTTCGGGCTCCATCGAAGTAAACATCTTGTCTTCCTCTTATTCTTTAGACGACTCTTTAGTCTCTCATTCTCCTTCATTCATAAGGAAGACCTCCTCTACTAAAAAAGAAGAAGGATCAGAAGAAACCTTCCCCTAATGCCTCTGTATCTCTCACACGTAGACATGCAAAGCTTTGGGGAGTTTACAGAAAAACAAGTATGAAAACTTCAAGTCTCGACCCATTGTTCCTGGCAGAGTAATCAATCTAAGCCAGTTATGGGATTCCCACTGTTTGGTAGGCTTATTTATCAAAGATCTCTCTATTGTTTGGTATATATGGTTTTGATTTCCTTGAAGAGGTTGTTCGTTTATTTTATTCAAATCTTTGTACTTCAAATGGCAGTGGTGAGTTGGAAACTCTTGTTATGAGTAGTTGTATTATTGTTAATGATCTCTTGTTCGAGGATGTTTTTGGTACCAAGTTCTCTGGTGTAATTCCTTACATGAATGGTGTGTGGTCTGATGACTTTGAGGTGTCCCTAGAAGGTTCTAAAATAGTTATGCTTCAAACATCACATTCTGGAGCACATCATTGCCACCAATCTTCTTCCAAGAAAGTTTCACTAATAGCATCTCTACTAGGGATGTGTTCGTGATATATTGTCTTCTAAAAAAATACTGCATTAACTGGGCGACCTGGTTCAAAGAGTACTATCTAGAAAGTGTTGAGGACTATAATACTTCTGTGAGTTTTCCATATGAATTTCTCATCTTTTGAGTTTTGGTTGATCGACTGGTTGACCTCTCCATATTCACACTTGTTAAGATCAATGCTACTTATGATTCTATAATTTCTCAAAGTATGGGATATTTGAAAGTGGATACCAAATGGTTTAAATGGATTATGTAAAAGCCAATGCTGAGACATTCAATCCTACTAAACTATTTGCAGATTCAGTTTCTCTATTGCTACAAGACATTGATGAACTCAAAACTCGCATTCTTGTTGCGGAACAGGGACTAGAGACTTCAAAGATGTGGTTGAAATGGACTTTCACATTCAGAAGGACACTAGTACGGATGTTGGAAGGTTTCTTATCGCAATGACTGGTATATAAAAGGAAGGCATCTCCACGGTCAACCGGTTAATCAAGCAAGTTGACTCCCTCAAAGGTGGAGTTAGCTCCTCTAACACAGAACTTGTAATTTCTATCAAGACATCTTAACCCAGCCTTTTTATGAATGTTGAAAGATCCTATAGTTCCTTGTGTGGGAAGATTATCAACACCCTAAACTACTTTCTGGGTGATTAATAGAGCTCCTCTATTTTGCATATCCTTTTGCTACTCCAGGACAATATTTCTATGGGGTCTGTCCCCTCTTTTATTTTTTGGGTTGTATATAGAAGGTACTCTGCCTTCCTACTTATCTAGTTCTTATGTGTTACTATTTGTTCTAGTTAATTGTCGTATTTTTTCTATTCTCTCTCTTATTAATTATGCCAAAAACAGAGAACGTGTCCAAACAATTTCTTAGACAGGACACAACAAAGACAGGGGAATCATTCAACTATATAATTCTCCTGGAATACTCTGAAAGACACATATCAAGGAAGTTTCATTATCTCTTTAGGGGTTATGCTAAATTGTGAATTATTTGTCATAATAAAAAATGGGGAGATAGATATCCTCATATAATCGATTACTTTTTATATGCAAATACTTATCCCATATGTTGATAAATCGCATGCAGATAATTAAAAAATAGGACATCAATGTACTATCAGAAAGGAAGAAATTAATATGAACTTACTGAAGCAATAGAAGAAAGGAAAACAATCAGTCAAGGGATAAAAAATCATGGTCACCACCATCCTAGCGTTTGACTAGGATCTGGAAGATAGAAAATCAAATCAGCAAAGTAATAAGATCACACAAAGATCTTCAAGAGAAGGAAAAGAATCAATATTACAAGAAGATATCCCAAAAAGGAAGGATTCGGTTTGCTCATGCACATATCTAAATATGAATCGATCAACCAAAATCAAGGACTCAGCTCAGATCCTTGATTTGAAATATCCTTGGGTTATTCAGTAAAAAGAGTCGTCCTCAAAAACTATATAATCTTCTCCTAGCATTATTTGTGAAGTACGTACTTCACTTGAACTTGTACTATTGTCTTCTGCTATCTTTCATAAAAACATTGTATTCTTTTTATTTACAATTGAAACAAGAGAAATAAAGATTTGAGTGTAGGTTATAAGTAGAGGTTGTGTTAAAGTAGAAGATCTTATTTTCATATTATAAGGTCTCTGTCATGACCAGGGGGCACCCCCTAGATGTAACCGGCGTCGTCGTCCTCGGAGAGGACTTGGACTTGCGTCTTAGCATTCGTCATAACATTTCATGGGTTAAATATGGAAAAATTAAAACTTTTTCATATAAATATATAGTGAGGTTTACATAGACCTCTCACATATTACGTATATAGAGTTTACTTAGACTCCTCGCTTTGTGAAGCTTAAATATGCTTCTCGGTTAGACAACATAATCAATAGATAGGGATTAGTCTAATACTTTGTCTTATATTGAACCATCTAAAATGAAGTAGAAACATTGGGCATAGCCGTTACACAAATGTATAATTGCAACATAGGGCTTACAATAATATTTTGAACAATAGTAATGAAACGATTGTATAGACTATAGCAATCAACATATCTAGAGTGGGAAAGGTAACATCCTCGGATCTTGAGGACTACCAACACTTCGAGAAATATGTCCAAGTCTTCTTCAAATAGCCTCAAATACTTCAATGGCCCGAACCTACATTAATTGGGAAAAAGGGAAAGAGTATGCGTTAATACAACCACATGTACTAAATATATAAACATATGCACATAAACAAGGAAAATCATGTCAAAAGGGACATTGGTTCAAAACCATGCTAAGTTACTTTGAAAAGTCATTATGCATAGTCAAGAACACATATAAGCCAATGATCACATATTCCTTAAGACAAGACCATACGCAACACAAGACCAACATTATCAATAAAGTCAAGTTAACATGAATAGTAGCATATCAAGAGCATATAACCAAAGCAACTCCAACATAATGTCATAACAACAAAGCATGTACAAGAGTTCATATTATCTCAACTTATAAGACACTTACTCCCAACCCCTTCCCAAGCTTACATATGCAATGCTTATATGAAGTCCCATAACCCCACATAATCAAGTAAAGAAGGAAAGAAGTCATAAATAATGTCTAACTTCATATAACATAGCATTATGAGTATTCATCATCTTATATAGCAATATAGACTAATAACATGTTAATAAGTGAAACTAACATCATCTAGGATCATCAACATGTAAAGTCATCATATACATTCCATACATATCATAATTACATAAGTAAAAACTCCTAGGACTTCCCTCAAGTCCAACTAGTGCAATGTATAGGTAGAGTCCCATACCCCTACCTACACTAAGTCAAACCCCTTAAGTCACCATAGTTAGTGTTCACTTTGTTACTTCATTTTACTTTGGGGAAAAATTTCCTTAACCGACATAGACCACATGAGCTAAATGTGGAATCCAGTGTCATGAAACCCTACACCGAAAGAAGGTGGACTACTTGCCAAGGTACTACCAAAACATGAAAATATCATTCTAGGTGGATCCACTAGCTAGTATTCCTATGGGGGCAACATAGTTCAAGAACTAGGAGAGATGCTTGAGACCCTCTTTATGCACAATTGCATTGTAATATCTATCTCATGAAAACCATTGTGAACCTACCTTCCAACATTGGAAAGGGACACCTCTCATAACTAGTTCACTCGGTGCTAAGATAAAGTCCCTTTTTGAAATGTCTTTAAGTCATTATTAATCACCATAGCTTAATATAGGTCATAGGGACTAACCCCTTGCATATCGTATCATTATCTCATTAGGTATTGCATGAGAACTTCTTTTCTATACAACCCTCATATGTGAGATTAGCACATTATTATCATCATGTCATAGTAAGGCACATAACTGATTAACAATCAACCTTATATCATCATACCTTAAGCATAATCTCACAATTCATTTAGTCAAGACATTTCAATTACATTGATCATACCATCACCTACTTAATCTAATCACATGTAACACTTAAATGGAACATCATCATCAAGTATAAACCATCACAATTGGAGTAGGGATTCAAGATCACAATGTCTTACCAATTCACCTTCAAAAGACTTATTCAATGGTCTTACCATAAACCAACAATATTCATCCATCAATAGTCTTAATAGCATCATATAATAGTAATCAACACAAGAACTAAGACAATTACATCATCACTAACCAATTCAACATCAATTAATAACCTAGTGTTAGGGAAATATGGTCAATTCATGATCTCTTCGGTTGAACTAGGTATAAAATCAAGAAATACCCTAATTAACCAATAATCAATCATAATATATCCATAATAATCAAAAGAAACCAAAAACAATTCAATTTGAAGGTGCAATTTCGGAATAAGAAAGAAACCCATGTTTTCATCAACTTTTGGAAATTAATTTTGAAGAACCTCTTGGGGAAAGGAGTCCCAAGAGTGAAAAGATTTCATACCTTAATAATACTTGAAGATTTATGGAGAGAAATTTGAAATCTTGGATCCCTAATGACCTTGAACCTTATCTTCAATGGAGTTCTTTGGGAAAAGAGAGAGAAAGTAGAGAGAAGGTAGATAGATTTGAGTTTGGGAATTGAGGGGTGTTGGGTTAGATTAATTTAGTTTATATCTTACATAGTTCCTTAACTAACTTAATTATACACCCCTTAACTCCAAATTAAACCAACTAACTAATTAATTCCCTCAACTTAAAATGGGACAGTGAAACACAAACCCAATCGACGACTCCCCGACCTACGCATCGTAGGTCCATTGACGACCCAAGCTGGAAAGTCGTCGATGAGTTCAGAGACTATGTTTTGGGGCTTTTTGGAAAAATGACCAAGTGTTTAACGACGGAGCCATCGATGGAGCGTTGATCAATCGACGACTCGTCGCTTGGTTCGTCGATGCACACTGTCAAAAACAACTTTTTGGTCAATTTGAGGGGTCCTCTCCAAGGACCCCTAGGGTAGTCCTTGGGGAGTCGTACCCGGATGTTTTGACCCTAAACACACTCGAATACATGTTTAACACCTTTCTACCAATTTTCATTAAATTTTGACTCTTAAAATGCCATGAAATATGCCAAGGCACACTAACATCTATTTCACTAGTCTTCGAACGTCATGGACGTTCCTTGACGTTTTGAATCTAACACTTCCTAATTAGTTTAAATACATTATTTTTTGGCCCATAAACAGTGTTTCAAGCCTTAGTTCAACATGTGAGGCTCTAGACTAGGTCATGTACTTTCGAAGTGTAACATACTCTTAGTCATAAGTCTTTGTAACACCCATGTGTTCAACAAGCTCTTAAGGAAACCTTTGTAACCCAAGTGGACTAGAAGTAGTCCTCATAAAGGTGTTACGAACCAGTATAGAAATTCTCCATGTCTTATACTTACTGTATTTACTCTTACCTTATAATGTTATACTAATCTTCAGGTGAGTCAACTTTCTTACACATAAAGTCCACTTAAGGAATTTTAATTCACCCCCACCCCCGCTTGACTTTCACCTTGTTCCACAACATCATTCCATCATCTCATTGCATGGATTTGGCCTACTTTGCTGTGTCGTGTAGCTTGCTTATACATTGATTTGAGTATTTTTTGTTCCCTGGTGTGTTTACTTTATTCGTGTCGTTATCATACAATTGGAGGCACTGATGTCGGGATGGAACATTTCCCGTGGAGGTGAAAGTTTTTCATAGTTTATTTTTTAAGGATTCTAAGTTGGTTATACTTAGTCGGTCTAACCTACTGAGTCCAAGTGTATTGCACCCCCCCCCCCCTCCCCACGTCTTTATCCTTTTTTATGTAGATCCTAGTCAGGGTGAGCTTAGCAGTGGTTGATTGGACCTAGTGATCCTTTCTCTTCGAAGTTATTGTGAGATCCTGCTTTTCGGATCACCATTGGTCTTTATCTATGATTTAGAGTCTCTAATTTCCTTTAAAAGACATGAGATGTTTTCAGAATTTAGAAATGTATTAGATGTTTTTTATACTTATGCTACCATGTTTTGGGAACTTCTTTGTTGTTTTTTATTGGTTTTGGCTTGACTTACCTTTGGATGTCTCGTATGTTTTATTCTTTTGTCTTATACATATATTAAGGGTTCTCGGGTTTTGTGCCATCATGACTTTGACTTTTCGGGTCGTGAAAGTATCTACATTATTATTTGCTACACAATTTATTCAATGCCTTTTCATTGAGAGTGACTCCAAATACAAATCTAGCATTCAGTGTACTGAATTTATTTTGCTGCAATATCTTTTGTAGAATTGTTTTTAGAATAAATTACAATCACTAATATCCCAATCTTCTCTAATCAATGAGACTAAATCTCGCAAGATCTTTTCCATGATATATAAAGGAATTTTGCTACAAAATCTTGTTTCTTTATTGGTTTTGTTATATCACCAACTATTACTTTTATGACATTGGTACATAATAATTCTTTTGTTACAATTTTTTTTAACTTGAATACATTGATAAGACATTGATATATATATATATATATATATATATATATATATATATCATTTTGATGATGAATATAGAAACAGTCAAATACCTTGATACTGTAATTACCCACTAGGTCATTTTCTGAGTTATGTGATATTTTTTACGTTTAAGGATTTTCCATTATGACTATAAACACGTAATTTTTTTATGTAACATAAGATTTTACACTATTTTTTTCCTTAAATGTTTCTTTTATGTCTAATTTAGATATTTTAATTTGTGTCTTATTTTATTAAGTTTATTTTAAAAAATTTGAAAATAACAAAAATATATGTTTATTTATTATATTATATTATATTATATTATTAAAAATAATAATAACTTAACTACTCCTCACCCCATTACCCACAACTACCCTTCACCCCTCTTCACCCCCACAACCTCACTACCTTAACCCATGTCCCTCCCCACTTTTTTATTACACATACACATACAACAACACACGGAGATATTACGCACACAAAAAAACAGACAAGCTAACAACACAAAAAAAAAAAAAAAAAACTTCCACATCTTTTTTATTTTTCTTTCAAAAATACATCCATTCATCCAGATTTTTTTTCTTTCTGATTTCTTCATATAAATACAACAAATATACCACTACATACAATCTGCAAAAATATTCGTGGGTGTTCTAATCGAGGTTTGATCAAAGTTTTGCGGTACTTATTCTCTTTATTTAAGGTTCAAGTTTGCCTTATTTATTTATGGATTTTGATGTGATTTTATGACAAGTTTTCCTATTTTTATTCATAATTCGATTGCAATGAACAATTTGTTAGCTATTATGTCTCTATTTAATGAATGAAGATAGCTTTAACAATAACTACTTTTCGTTTTTATTTATTTCTATTCGCTAGTTGTGACCTCTTAAAATTAAATAGGCCATGACATTGTTCTTGTCTTTATTTATATAATAATGTAAAGTAGATCTAGTTAGGCTTAAAAAATTATTATTAGTAATATAAAATAAAAGGATATAAAAATTATGTCAGAATTTCATATTGTATTACCCTTAACATTTGGATTTATTTTACTTTATTTGATTTTATGTGTCAAGAAAAAAATTCTTTTTTAATCTAGATGAGTTTGAGGCATGTTAAAATATATTTGGTTTAATTAAGAATGTGGTTACACATCTTATTTGAGACACTAAAAGAAACTCAAACATGCGGTTATGCACCTTGACCAAATTATTTTACATTTTTATTAATTTAAATCAAGAGGTGTAAATAGAAATTATTATGTGTGATGAACTCGAGAGGTGAAGACAGTTATGTATCTAAATATCAAAAGTCAAGAATGTAGTTATGCATCCAATTTGAAACTGAATAAAAGTTTAACAATAAAAATGTGAACAAGTCATGGCCTATAAATAATTCATCCAAAAATATTTTAAAGTAAGTATAAGTCAATAAAAGCGACCATGCTAGAAGCATGGGACTAGAGGGATGTTTAATAACTTTCCCTTGGTCAACATAATTTTTTACTCGAATTTCTAGTTCGCAGACTAAACAAAGAGTCATTTCCTTTTTAATAGGGATTAAACAAAAAGGTTACTTGGAATACCACAACTCAATTCCAAGTGGAAACTCTGAAAAAATAAAATAATCCCTTAATCAACAACGTCACTTAAATTGGAAAAATCCTCTACTGCGCACCAAAAAGGGATGTGACATCTCTGGCGGCTCCACTGGATACTAACCAGAATTCGAGCTTTATTATATTGACTTTTACTTGATTTTATTATTTTATTTTATGGTATATATTGTGTTTGATGGACTAATGTGCTAATCGCTGCTCATTTATAGTTTTTTACATTTATATTGTTGAACTTTACTAAATTCTTTTCTCTCGCACACACCTTATACGTCTTTGAATACACTTAACACACATTCGCAGGAATGCAGTGCATCCTATTTTCCCTTGAGATAAAGCTGGAGTGTCTTGATATCCATTGAAGGATATTTAGTCACATATGTTAGGCGGGGTTGGACCAACAATGAAGTCGAAATAGCGTTGTTATCGATAAGTTTCCCCTCCCTGGCTCAAGTTGTCCACTCGGGTAAGCAAGTCTAGATACATATCTTATTTAGGTTTGAATCTAGTAAAGCTAGAACATAGACATGCTTATCCTAGAAGACTATGCTTATTTTCATCATTTGTATGTTACTCAGTAAGCCTCAAAACAAGAGTTGGGTCCATCCAGGACAAGTATCCTTCTCTTACTTGACCACTTAGATCATTTTATGTGCTACATGAAAATACTTTTATTTAGAAAGTCTCTACAAGTTGACGCATGTTAGTGTGATTAAAAATATATTTTTGAAAAAGAAGGGAAAAACACAAAAATATTTCTTCTTTTCGAAGTAATTATACATTTCTTAATACAAGATAAAAAAATTTGCATTACTTAATGATAATAATTATATTTTTATTTAGATTTTTTTTTCATAAAGTTTGTAAAAGAAAATTCAAAATATTTTACTTGCATTTATAAAAAAAAAAGAAGTTTTAATATCTAAAAGTTTTTTTGTCTAACTGTCCTATCTGGACGAACTACGCACACCTGATTCTCATATCAATGCTATACGTAGGTAAATCTTGTTGGGTTGGGTGACCTTTATTCAAAAAAAAAAATCTTCATCAAAAAAGAAGTTGTATTCTTTATTCAACAACGTTTTTTCTTCTTACAAATATTTTTTATATCTTTTCAAATTCGTCACTCAAACGAAAAGTCAAAAAATATTTTTCTTTCTTTATTTTTTTATTTCATGATGTTCAAGATAAAAAATAGATTGTTTGTTAATTTTCTTTTAATAAGTCAAGAAAATAAAAGATATTTTCTCGTAAAAAATATAATAAAAAAAGATGTTTCTTTAATAGTAAAAATAATTATGAAAGGATCTTTATCATTTTTATCAAGCGAGTTATGTACGCAATCCAAATGAAATTGATCAATGCATCATTTTTTTTAAAAAAAATATAAGAATATAAATAATAATAAAAAATATAGTTAATCTTGTTAGGATTAAGACTTCAAAACTCACTCTATGAATAATAAAACCTTTTGTACGCATGATGTGCAACATGTGATTATAACTTAAAAAGGTCCAACCCTAATAAGATTTATTGTCAATACACATAGTTAACTTAAAGGTGGTTGGTTTGTGTTTAAGCTAGCATCTCATCCATACAATATAAAGTCAAAAGGGAAAAAAAGATGGAAGTCAGTCGGATAATGATGAGGTCCGAAACCAGATTTCTTCACAAGAAACAGTGTCAAGAGAAGAGGTAAGGGTATTAAGACGACAACTGGAAGAGGTGTACGAAGCTTGGATGAGTGGACAAGTTCCATCGTCTTCAAATTGTGACTATCTAAATACAAATATGTCACCCCCTATTCAAGTGTCAACAAATGATCCAATTTATCCACCTGGATTCGGCCCTTATGTTGACGCATCCAGCGTACCTGGAACTTCTACGGTGCGCCTTTGAGTACACCTATGATGAGTAATCCACTCTTCATGTCAACTCCGCCCACTAATAGCGTCCCAAAACCTATAATGTAGTACAAATCCACCAATAATCCTCCACCTAAAGTTCAGTATGATCGAGATTATAACCCTTAAATGACATTTAAAATTCCAAATCTTATCCTCACTCTCATCAGTATAGTTCCCATGTTGAAGCTGAAAAATCCGTTAAGAATAAAAAACATTAAGAAATGACTAGAAAAATGAAGAGTTTGGAACAAAGTGTAAGAGATATGCAAGGATTTGGAGGTCTCAAAAGTGTCTCATTCAATGTTTGTGAATGTTTCCCCACATTCATCTACCCATCGGTTTTAGAACTCCAAAGTTTGAGAAATATTATGGACAGGGAGATCCAACATACATTGTAATCAATTGAGGGGGCGGAAACAAAGAAGAATTGCTCATGGCTTATTTTGGGCAAAGTTTGATAAGTATTGCCTCATAATGGTTCATATATCAAGATACTTCAACTGGCATATTATGGATGATTTGGCTCAATGTTTTCTTCAACAATTTAATATAACATCTGTTACGACCCAAAGTACCCCCTAGGCGTAACCGGCGTTGTCGTCCTCTAAGAGGACTAAGACAAGCCTCTTAGCATTCATCATAGAAAATCATAGGTCAAAAACACGGAAAAATTAAAACTTTTGCTTATATAGCATGGATGTTTACATAGACCTCTACATAAGAAGTATACATAGACTTCTCGCAATAGACAACATAACAACGCATAGGAACTTAGTCTAATACTTTGTCTCATATTAACCATCTAACGAAGACAAATAATCCGGGCAATGCCCTTATACAAATCTATAATTGTCACATAGGACTTACATCAATCAATGTCTTCAACAATAGAAAAGAAATGAATGTCTATTAGACAATACAAGTACTACTAAGATAGAGTGTGTGGTAGCATCCTCAAACTAGATGGCATACCAAAACTTGGTGAGTCTAGTCCAAGCCTTCTTGCTTTAGCCTCAATGATACCTCAACAGCCCAAACCTACAATGTTGGGAAAAAGAGAAAAGATATGGGTTAGTACAAAACACATGTACTAAGTATGGTCCCTATGCATAAAAATTGTTAATGCATGAGAAAAGGCACCATTTAGTCAAAACTATGCACAATGACCAACAATTCAATATACTCATATAAGGAGCATCATAATCATATCACCATATAACTAAATCAAGCAACACTTGTGCAATGCCAAGAATAAAGCCCCATAACCCTATCCAAAGCTAAGTATCACATTAAGCAAACCATTTCATACTTTCAACATATTCTCATATATAACATCCTTCATACCTAAATACTAGTCATAACTTATCAACATATCATATTCATAATCATAATCATAATCATAATCATAAAAGAACACTACTAGCATCATCCTATAGGATCCCACATGTGCAATGTGTAAGAGAAGTCTCATACCCTCCCTCACACTATGTAGTAACACTACAAAAACAACACTCAATTTACGACAGCTAATTTGAGGGAGTTCTTAAAAACTCCGCTATGAATATATTTTGTAGCGTTTTTTTTAAGCCCCACCATATAAATCTTTTTGTGGTAGTTTTATTAAGGAGGTTAGTGAATTATCTTAAGTTAGAACAATTTGTGGGGATTATCGACCCCCAAAATTTTATTTTGTTACCTTACAAAATTATATATATATATATATATATATATATATATATATATATATATATATATATATATATATATATATATATATATATATATATATATATATATATATATTCAAATTATATGATATATAACAATGAATGTTGAAAGTTAATTTTTTATATACACACATTCTTCTTCTTCATTTGAATTTGATTGTAATCTTTGATCCTTTATTTTTTTTAATTTATTAAGATAATCTTGAATATTGTTTCTACTTTATTTATCCAATTTCACTTTCATGTTTTATCTTATATATAGTAATACTATACTTTGTATTAAAATATCTTATATAGTCATATAATTCATATTCATTAATTATACTTCTGCTTAAATTTTAACTTTAACTGAGCTTGTTTAATACAAAAATTAAATTAATTAATTAGTTACTTGTTAATAAATATTAAAAAGAAAAGGCTTGTTATGTGCATCAAAAATAAATAGTAGTAATTATTTTTCCCTCCAAAACATTAAAAATAGACTAAAAACCAAAAATTCCCCACTAAATCCCTTAAAATTTTCAAACAAATTAAACCAAATAACTACCCCACTTCCCACCCCTTCCCACGTTACACTACCATACCCATATCATTTTCCTTCTTAACTTATTACTTTTCTATTAGCCTCTCCTCTTTCTCTATATCTATTCTTTTTTTAACATCATTTTCACGTATTTTTTCTTAGGTGAGCGTAGATTTTAATTGTTTGCTAATTAATTTATTTTCTTGTAGGCTATGCACAATGAAATAGACGGTAAATAATTTTTTGCATGTCAATATTGATCTTAAGTTTTTAAATATAAATATTGCTCTTAGTAAGGTGAGTTTGATGATCCACATTAGAATTTTATTGTATTATTTATTTTGTAGATAGTTTGTATTTTACATGTTGTTACACCTAATGAATTAGTGTCTTTACATTAGGATTTGTTAAGATTCTCACTTCATCGTAAAGTTATTTATAGTCGACCTATAATTCATTTCAGGGAAGCCTCAATTTTATTTTTGTTTAGTTAAATATCAGGTAATGGTTTTATCCTTGATTGGACTTGACTAATTGCAAATTAACAGATAACTTTGCATATGAGATTGTGATCAATATAATGTAACTTAAAAATATGTATTTTCCTATTCTGTACACCTAGTTTTTGTTTTCAAGGTAAATCATGAAATCGTCATTATTCACAATAGTGTGTATGAGAGACATATAAAAATTTCTCTCATCCATAATTTTATAATTTTTTTCAAACCAAAGTTGTGTATGAATTTGCTTTTAGAAAGAATTAATCTTCTTTTTCAAGACTTACAAATATGTATATGTATCAATAAATCTCTATTTAATTACATATAAATTTTTTTATTGTTTCAGCTTGATGCGGGCTTTGAGCTTACTTCACCTTGGATAAGTGATTGAGTACAACAACCTAAATCACCAAATAAATGCTATAGAATTTTTTAATATTTATTTGTTGTGAATTTCTTATGCTTTAAAATGTAATTTTGAAGCTATTATACACAAGTTTGTATTACTTTTATTTCACAGGAGTTTAAACTTGTGAAACTTATAAATACAAAATTTTTAATGAAATTTATTTTCCATTAAGTATGTTATTTAATAAAAATTTTAATTTATATTATTTTAAGGTTAATGTAAATCAAATTTCATTTTTATTATTTAAATAATGGTAATTTTGTAAGACATCAAATTATGTAAAAATTGATCTTATATCACAAAATCCACAAAAATAAAAATTTAATTATTGGGATCTATTGTGAAGGTTTTAAGCTAACACAAATTGATACAAGAAAACCTCCACAAATTTATTAGTGATTTTGCGGGGGGCGTCGTGGAGGTTTACTAAAACCACTACAGATATGCTCGTGGCAAGAGTAATTGTAGAGTTTTTAAAAATCGCCACAATTTAATTTGTGGGGTCCCTAAAATGCCACAAATTGACAAAATGACCCCCATAAATTGAGCTTTTTTTTGTAGTGTAACCTTTAAGACAACCCTAATCGAAGTTCACATACATAAATTGTTCATACCTTTACATTAGGGAATAAGTACCATAACCGACATGAGACTATGTGATATACATGGAATTCGGTGTTCTATTCCCACACCGAAAAAAGAGGGTTAACACTTGCCTAAGGTGCAACCATTCGTACATAGCTATTCTAGGTGGATCCACTAAGCTAGAGTCCTATGCGGGCACATAGTTAAGCGACAAGGAGATTGTTTCTAGAAACCTTGACTAACTAAGCGTGAAGGTTTCCATCTCATGATACAACACATATCTTGGGAATCCACACTACTAGTCGTGAAGAAACCCATGTGGGAGGCCGGACTTACTAACGTGAGATCTCCATCTCATTTACATGCCCTTTCGGTGCTAATAATTATTCCTTTTAGTAATCATAATATAACATCATACAAGTTCACATTAGCCTCTTCTAGACCCTTATGTAGACATCTTATCATAATAGCTCATGGTGATCACAAGTGAGAACTATCCTTTCACTTTAGATACATTATCATAATCATTATGAGAAGCTACATCGAATCATATAATAATCATATAATAACATGCTTTACATATTTCATATCCAATACATGAATCTAGGGTTAGGGATGAGGGATTCTTGTCACCAACATCACAACAACACAATTATCTATATCATCAGTATCAAATAAGTAGATTTCACCTTGCATAATGGAGATCAAAGGAGAATCAAGATCATACCTTATTTCCCTTCATGGGACTTCATACTTCAATACCCAAGAACTCACAACCAACATATGAAATATGGAATTCATGAAGTATTAACATAACTAATATCAAAGTACACAAGTGACATGTTCATCACCCTCAACAATTCACCTTAATCAATCCAAAAAATTAGGAATTTGGGGAAAAGACATTGGTAAAGGGAAAACTCATAGGAATTCATCAATTAACCATAAATTTTTATACTTAAACAACATTAATTCATCACAATTGATTCACATTTACACTTTAAAAAGAAGACCCATGTGAGAGAAAAACCCTTATTTTAGGAGGATTTAGAAATCATCTTTTGAAGGACCTCTTGGCCACCCCCTTATGTTTAATAACTGCATCGTGGCCCTCTTTAAAAAGAGTATAGCTCTTAGCCGCTAAACAGATACCCTCATAGGAGGGAAAGGAATCCCAAGAGTGAAACAAACCATACCTTATGGAAGAATAGCCACGAAATTGAGTTGAAACTTGAGGGATTTGGTCTTCTTCTTCAAGCTTCAAAGTTTCTTCAATGGAGGTTGAATAGAGAGAGAAAGTAGAGAGAATTGAGAGCAATTGGGTTTTAATTTGGGGTTTTGTTTTTGAGTGAGTAAAAGTTAGGAAAAACTGATGGAAAATAAATATATATCCCCCCCCCCCATGAAATACCCAAAAGACCCCTCACTAAAGTTTACCCTTTAATGAAGTCAAACTCGAATTCTATTTTTAGATTTTTCATCGGGAACAAGTCCGCGTCGCAGAGCTGTTCCCGCAATGGAAAATAAATTTTGGGCAATGGAGTCCACGATCTGGGTGCGACGCGCCAGTGATCCCCCCCCTTATGCACAAACCCCTGCTACCTTGGGCAGCTTGCATGGTCCAATGTGGGGTCCCTTTGTGGACCCCTCGGGTGATTCTTGGGGGGTTGGACCTGGACTTTTGAACCCTATATACTAGGTTTTACTCATTTAAAGTCATTTGAAAAGTTTTGGACTCCATATGACCCTCCGAAACCTTCGCCAATCCTGGAGATATCAACTAGTTAAATTTTGCTTGTTTCCAGACGTTACGACTTTTATTTAATACTATGGCTCCAATACTTCTCAAACAAGTTGTTTATACTTATTTAGGTATAAAACCATCATTACTCAACATATAAGGATCTAGTATAGGTCATGGAAATTTCCGGGTGTGTCATTACTCCCCCCCTTAGGAACATTCGTCCCCGAATGACACTCTAAACCTTTTTATAGGAAGAAAAGACTCAAGACTAGCAGCCAACTAACCAACAATACCATAATGAGTCACAACTCATAGGAGGAAATACCAACTTATTTAAACATAAAAACATAGCATAAACAAATAGGAACTTAATCCACACACAACATAACAAAAGTTAAACTTTTCATATCGCATAAGGAGGTACTACCTTCTCCATTTGAATATGAGCTCAATATGAACATTAAAAGTTGACATGCTGATTTCTTATCAAAACAATATCAAACATACTGATCATAACCTTCCATGAATACTAATAGCTCACAACACACTTATGTGAAAGCCAACATAATAAACATATTTCATGGAAAGCAAAAAGACTCAACTTAGACATGAATTTCTGCTATAATATGCACATATATTGAGAAAAACATGATAAGTTCAACATTATTCACAATAGTCATATAAGGAATTACTAACCTTAATCTTGGATATGAGTAACGGGGAAATATGAGAATAGTGGGTCTTCATGTCGGCCTCGCCCTCCCATGTTGCACCCTCAGCAACCCTCAACAAGGTGGTTCCTCCATAGAACCTTTACGGAGGCAACCTCTTTATTCCTCAATTTCTTAACTTGGCGATCAAAGATCTCAACTAGGACCTCTTCATATGAAAGGTCCTCATTTACCCCCAAACCTTCTAGAGGAAGAATGGAAACCTGATCGCCTATACACTTCTTATGCATAGATAAATGGAATACCGAATGAATCATGGCCAACTCATTTGGCAATTTCAACTCATAGGCGACACTACCGACCCTCTTCAAAATTTCATACGGCCGCACATAACGGGGAATAAGTTTCCCCTTCTTTCCAAACCTCATCACCCCTTTCATGGGTGAAATTTTTAGATAGACCCAATCTCCTACTTCGAATTCAAGGTCCCTTTTTCTATTGTCAGCATAAGATTTTTGTCTACTTTGAGCTTCTTTTAGTGTATCTCTTATAACCCAAACCTTCTCGAGAGCTTCATAAACCAAGTCGGGACCAAGTAGAGAAAACTCACCTACCTCATACCACCCAACCGGTGATCTACACCTTCTCCCATAAATTTCCTCAAAGGGTGACATGGAGATAGTAGAGTGTAGTTATGGTTGTAGGAGAATTCTATCAAAGGTAGGTGGTAATACCAATTACCTTTGAAATCGATGACGCAAGCCCTCAACATATCTTCAAGGGTTTGAATAGTGTGTTCCGCTTGACCATATGTCCTGGGATGAAAAGCGGTACTAAGCTTCACCTTCGTACCAATCCCACTTTGTAAAGCTTTCAAAAAGTTGTAGGTCAAATGAGTACCTCTATCCGAAAAGATGGACAAAGGGGCTCCATCCAATCTCACTATTTCTCTGAGGTACAATTTTGCATAATCTTCCGCCGAATGTGTGACTTTGACGGGAAAGAAATGTGCGAACTTGGTCAACCTATCCACAATGACCCATATTGAGTCATGTTGCCTTTGGGTACGAGGAAGCCCAACTATGAAATCCATGTTAATATCCTCCCACTTCCATGTGGGGATGTCTATATTTTGAGTCAAGCCACCCGGCCTTTGGTGCTCCATTTTTACTTGTTGGCAATTCGGACACTTGGCAACAAAATCCGCTATGTTCCTTTTCATACCATTCCACCAATAAGTTTCTCGTAATTCATGATACATCTTTGTGGCACCCGGGTGAACTGAATATCGGGAGCCATGAGCCTCTTCCACGATCAATTCCGTCAACCCATACACATCCGGTACATACAATTTTCCTTGGTGACTAAGCACCCAATCTTCCCCTTGAGAGAAGGATTCATTTTCTTTAATAAGGACCGTTTCCTTTAACTCCATCAATAGAGGATGAAGGTGTTGCTTGGATTTTAACCCAATCACTAGAGATGACTCGGAGTTATGGTGAACCATGACACCACCCTTTGGAGTCGGACACCCAACCGGGCCAACCTATGAACCTCTTCTACTAGCTTTTTCTTATCGTCATCAACGTGCGTCACCCTACCCATGGATTCTCGACTCAAAGCATGTGCCACCACATTAGCTTTGTCGGGGTGATAGAGAACATTCATGTCATAGTCTTTCGACAACTCTAACCATCTCCGTTGCTGGAGATTCAACTCCCTTTGGGTAAATACATATTAGAGACTCTTATGATCCGTGAACACGTCAATATGCACCCCATATAGATAGTGTCTCCAAATTATTAAAGCAAATTCCATAGCCGCAAGTTCAAGGTCGTGTGTTGGATAATTCTTTTCATGAGGTTTAAGTTGTCTAGAGGCGTATGCTATAACTTTGCCATGTTGCATGAGCACACATCCTAGAACAACTCCGGAGGCATCACAATAAACCAAAAACCCATCGGTACCCTCTGGTAAGGTGAATATCGGCCAACCTCCTATATTAACCGTTCAACCCTAGAAAACATCGAATGTCGGTAGGACTCAAAGGTCTAGGCCAACTTTCGACCACTTCTGTCTTTCTCAGATGGATCTCAACCCCTTCACTAGAAACAATGTGACCAAGAAAAGCTACCAACCTCAACCAAAATTCACATTTACTAAATTTAGCAAAAAGTTGGTTATCTTTGAGAACTTGCAAAACTATTCTCAAATTATCCATATGATCATCCTCACTCTTTGAGTATATCAAAATATCGTCAATTATGACAATCAAGAACAAATCAAGATACTTTCTAAAAACTCGATTAATCAGGTCCATGAAAGCCGCCGGGGCATTTGTTAGACCAAATGACATAACAAGTAATTCAAAATGACCATATCTTGTTCGAAATGCCATTTTTGGAATATCAATCTCCCTCACACTAAATTGGTGATAACCCGATCTCAAGTCAATCTTTGAAAAGTAGTTAGTTCCTTGGAGTTGATCTAATAGGTCATCAATCCTAGGGAGCGGGTACTTATTCTTTATGGTGACTTTGTTCAATTGGCGATAATCGATACACATTCTCAAAGACCCATCCTTCTTCTTTACAAATAATACCGGGGCACCCCATGGAGATATGCTTGGTTGAGTAAAACCCTTATCTAGCAAATCTTTGAGTTGAGCCTTTAGCTCTTTCAACTCTGACGGGTCCATCCAATAAGGAGGGATCGAAATAGGTTTTGTATCCGGTAACAGATTTATACTGAATTCAATATCTCGTTCGGGAGGAATTCCGGGAAGGTCATCGGGAAAGACCTCCGAAAATTCCCTCACTACGGGTACCGACTCTATTGGAAGGACCTCGGATTCAAGATCCATGACTCTTTCTATATGACAGAGAAAACCCTTTGCAATCATCTTGCAAGCTTAAACACGAAATGATTTTACCCCTAGGATTTGAGGTTCCTCCCTTCCACTCAAAAATGGGTTCATTCGAAAATTGAAATTCGACCAATCTTGACCTACAATCAATAGAGGCAAAACACGCATACAACCAATCCATTACCAATATAATATCAAAATCTAGCATATCAAGTTCTATCAAGTCAACCAACATAACTCTATTAGGCAAGGAAATAGGACACTCTTTATAGACTCTTTTTTGTCCAGCACGGAATCACCCATTTGGGTAAAAACCGAGAAGGTCTCATCTAAGAAGTCGGATAGTATATCAAATTTCATGTCGACAAAAGGGGTAACAAAATACAATATGGCACCAGGGTCCAACAAAGCATATACATCAAAGGAAAATAAGTGTAACATACCAGTCAACACATCCAGAGAGTTCTCTTGATCACTTCGGGATTGGAGAGCATAAAAGCGACTCTTTATAGTAGCATCCAGATTTGGGAATTTGCTTGTGCTTGAGAATTTTCCCCTCCTTGAGTCTTCATCATAGGACAATCTTTTTTCATGTGACCACTCTTGCCACAATTATAGCATTACCCGTGCCCTCAAGACACTTGCCATCATTTTTTCTACCACATTTAGAACAAAGAGGCCTATCAACATAAGAACGACCACCTTTTCCCTCTTGGGGCTTGGGAGTAGGCACCTTACTCTTATTGGCCCTTGGAGCACTAGAAGAGCCTTGATTATAAAACCACTTTTGAATCTTGGTTTGTCTTGAACTTCATACTTAGCCTTGGAAGAATTTCCATCTTCGGTTCTCACCTTCTTCAACTCCCTACCCATTTGCTTAAGCTTTTGCTCCTCAATTTGTTCGGCATGAACCATGAGACGAGAGATGTCCATGCTAGGAATCAACATAGCCGACCCACATTCATTTATCACAAGATCGGATATCCCTATGACAAATTTGTTCATCTTAGCTGTAGAATCCGCAACCATAGTAGGAGCATGCTTTGATAGTTGAGTAAACTTGAGGCTATACTCTCTCACACTCATACCCCCTTGACGAAGGTTTATGAATTCTTGCATTTTCCTCTCCATTAATTCCAAGGGAAAGAACCTATTAAGGAAAGCCATCTTGAAAGCATCCCAAGTAATCCGACCTTCTCTAACCGACCTTTCATCCCTCCATTGCTCATGCCAAACTTGAGCCACATCCTTGAGTTGGTAGGTGGTTAGTTCCGCCTTTTCTTGAGAAGAAACCCCCATAGCATCAAGAACCTTGAGAACTTCATCAATGAACCCTTGTGGGACCTCTTCCAACTTAGAACCAAATAAAGTAGGGGGGATTCATCCTTGTGAAATCCCTAATCCTTGAAGCGGTGGGGTTAGAATTTGGGTCCATGACGTTCGGAAATTGGTTCAAAGAGGTACTAGCTTGCCTTAGACTATTTGACTAGTTTTTCGGAGTCAGAAATTAATAAAATTTAGTGAAAATGTGTGTGACACGTGTTAAATATGTTTCATGGTTGAAACATCCGGGTACGACTCCCCAAGGACCGACCAAGGGCCCTTGAGGAGGACCCTTGCAGGTTCGAGGCAACACTGCCTGGCAGTGTGCATCGACGAGAGGCTAATGACGGCCCATGTGTGGATCGACGGGGTGTCAATTCAAACCGGCATCTCACTTTTAGCCAAAATGGGGAAGGCCTCACCTGCACAAGTCTCTGACTGAAATGACGGATGTGCAGGATGGAGGGGGGCCAAGTCGTCGACTCACAGACGGTCCGTCGACGGGGTTTCGTTTGTAAGGGTCATGTTTTTCCTGCACGTTTTTAAATTGATTCATTTAATTATTTAAGGGGTTAGGTGGTTAATTAGGGGACTAAGGAGGTCTAATTAAGTTAGTTAACCTCTCATATAAAGGCCCCAACCCCATTAAACTAATTAGAACTCTTAAAACAATTCATCTACCTTCTCTCTTCTTTCTCTCTCTTTTGGAAGACACCATTGATGACTAAGCTAAGGAAGGGCTTTGGGTGATGTAAAGGGATGATTTCATTTCAAATCCTTGTCAAAACGTTGAGGCATGGGATCTCTTCACCTTTGAGACCTCATTCCTCAAAGGGTTCATTCAAAGTATTTTCGAAAATGTAAGTTTTCAATTGGGTTTCATCTAATCTCGAAATTGAAGTTATGAATTGAGTTGTTGGTTGTTTATTTCGGTTATATTGAATATATTAACTTGTACCTTAACTTGATTATGATAATTGTTGATAGTTTGGTCTAAATTGAAGAACATGACCCTATACCCTTAACCGTAGTTTGTGATCTTGACCTATATTGTATAATGCTCATTCAATTGACTTGATTATAGGTTGAATTGCTATTAGATGATGTTGATACACTGATCATGAACAAATTAGAATGATTTGTAGTCTTTCATGCTAGTTCTTGAGAAGTGATTTAGGGTATGATGAATTGACTTAATCTTGAGCTTTGATCTAGTATTGAATTGTGATGTAGTGATTCTTCTAGTATTGTGAATATGTTGGTTATTGAATTATGATGACTTGATGACCTATTTGAGTTGAACTAAGGTTTGATGGTAAGACCTTTGTCATGAATTGTGAAGGAGAGTTGGTAAGTCTTATGATCTCTATACTTTACTTCAATTTATGGTGAATTGTGGTTAAGCCATGATGTTGTATTGGAGTGTGCCTTGATTAGGTTAGATAGGGTGGTATGAGGGTGTATTGAAATGTCTTGTCTATGTTTGTAAGGTTGATTAAGGTAAAATGTTATGAGGGTGTTGATAACGGCCAATGTACCTTATTATGAATGGATATGCAAATGCGTTGACCTTACTTATAAGAATTATATTAATGCAATTCCTATTGAGCAATGATGATGATGATTATACAAGGGCTAGACCCTATGACCTAAACTAAGCTATGATTGATAAATAAATATTAAAGACATTTTAATAAGTGACTTAGCTTAGCACCGAGTGAACTTGACAATGGGAGGTGATAACTTTCCAATAGCAGAAGAGTTACACTATAGTTATATATGTGATGTTGACTCCCCTTTGAGGGATACTCATTTCATTGATTCTCATGAGATGAGTCCCCAATTACCAAGTCGTATGTAGCGGGAAATACCTATCTCTTAGTTTTTGAACTATGTTGCCCCCATAGGAAGACTAGCTAGTGGATCCACCTAGATGCTACATTTTATGTTAGGTTCTATCTTGTCCGGTAGACCACCTTCCATCGGTGTAAGCTTTTACAGCACCGGATTCCACACTTAGCTTATGTGGTCTATGTCGGTTAAGGCGAGTGTTCCCTAAACTAAAATGAAGTAATGATGTACAAACTAACTAAAGTGACTTGAAGGGTTTGCCTTAGCTTAGGTAGAGGCATGGGACTCTACCTATGTCTTGCACTAGTTTGCCTTGATAGGAGCTTTAGGAGGTTAATATTATGTATGTATATGATGATAAATGCAAATGATTTTATATGATGATTATGATGCTTATGAACATGTAATTGGCATTTATTGCTAAATTATGAACTTAGGTGTACTTGAAAGCTATGTTATGTGAAGTGGGTTACTATTTATGTTTCTTATTGGGTTACTTGATTGAGTAAGGTTATGGGGATTTGCTTGGTCATTGCACTTGTTGACTTTATAAGGATTTATGATTAGTTGTTTTGCTTTGCTATTTACATGATGAACTCTTATTCGTACTTGTGATGTTATTACTTGGTGATAGAGTTATATGAGATTATGGGTTTAAGTATGTTTATATGCATAAAGTTTTCTTTGACTTGTTGAATATGTCTAAATGATTGGTATAGTTTGTTGATTGTGCATAAGTCTTTAAAGAGGTAAAATGGCATGATTTAGCTTAATGTCCCTTTTTAGAATACTTTGTTGTTATATGTGCATATGGTCTCATACTTAGTACATGTGGGGTACTAACCTCATTTTCTCTCTTTTTACCAAACATTTTAGGTTCCGGTCGTTAAGGGTTCGTTCGATGCGACTTGAAGGAGGCTTGGATATTCCCTACCATCCAAGTGTGTAGGTCCTCATTTCCCGAGGGCAATGCCAATATCTAGATATGGATTTGATTAGTTCTTAAGACACTTATGCTTACTATATCTTTCATTTGAGTACAATTTGTATAAGCCTATATGTGGCTTCCTTATATTGTTGTAGGGCTATGCCCAAATTGCTATTGTCATTCTAGATGGTTATGAGATGAGGCATATTTTATGAGTCTATTCTATCTTATATATGTATGTGAAATAAAAGTAGAACACTAAGTAATCTTCTTATACAAAGGGTCTATGTATACTCGATACTAATATTATTACGTGTATGTGGAGTTCTATGTAAACCTCCAAATAGATATAGTTAAAATTTTTAATTTTTCCATAACTTTTGGCCTATGAATGTTATGACAAATTCTAAGAGGTTGGTCTTAGTCCTCAGAGAGGACGATGACGCCGGTTACGTCTAGGGGGTGCTCCCCGGATGTGACAAACTTGGTATCAGAGCATGAGGTCAAATATCCTTTATAATGATGTCTCTCTCAACCACGTCTATGTAGATTCGTACTCATCATTGTGAAGCGTGCCATACTTATGAATAGGAATATATGTGATTCTTAGGAATCTCTCTCATTCTTGGAAATCCAATGTAGTGCCTCTAGAGTAACTATTATGTGCTTTCACCTAAACCTTGTATTTTGGTTATAGGCAATGAATACTCAGAGGAATGTGGCTCAAAGGCTTGAGGAAGAGGTTGCTAATGCGAGAGATGCTCCCCGTGGTGATCAAGATCCTCCTCTTGAAGAAGAAGTTAATGTTAAACAAGTTCCGGCCAATCCTCCACCTTTGACGGATGGTGAAATAAGGGCTGCCCTTCTCCAAATGGACCAAGCCATTACTACTCAAGCTCAATCCGGTACTATTCAAGACCAATCTATGAAGGCCCAAGATAATCGGGAGGTTGTACCCCGATCCAATCAACAAGTCTCTACCACAACATCTCGTCTAAGGGACTTCACTCGGATGAATCCTCCTACTTTCTATGGGTCTAAGGTTGATGAAGACCCCAAAGAGTTCATCGATGATGTTTATAAGATACTCTTTGCCATGGGGTTAAGCACTAGTGAGAAGGCTGAGTTAGCCACATATCAACTCAAAGATATGGCTCAAACTTGGTAAGTTCAATGGAGGGACAATAGGCCTCTTCGGGGTGGACACGTGACTTTAGAGATTTTCAAGAAGGCATTTCTTGATAGGTTCTTTCCTAGGGAGATGAGGGAATCTAAAGTGGTGGAGTTCATCAACCTTTATCAAGGAGGTATGAGTGTTCTTGAGTACTCCATGAAATTTACTAAATTGTCAAAATATGCTCCTTTTTCGGTTTCCGATCCTAGAGATGAAATGAGCCATTTGTGAAGGGGGTGTCGGGAGACTTGCAAGATGAGTGTCATTCGGCTATGCTACATGACAACATGAACATTTCTCATCTTATGGTGCATGCTAAACAAGTGGAGGAGGCAAGGTCTAGGAGGAAGAGTATAGATGCTAAAAGGGCAAGATCCTTTGAAAGTGGTTCTTCTAAGAGTAGGCTTGAGATTCAAGACAAGCCTAGGTTCAAGAAGAGGTTTCTCTAATCAAGTTCCATCCAAGTTCCCTAAGGCTCGTGATGACAAGGTGGCTAAACCTAGAGCTCAAAAGGGAAGGAGTGGAAACTTACCTAATGAGAAGCCTACATGTTCCAAGCGTGGAAATGGTCATTTTGGTGAATGTTTGGTCGGAACGGGCAATCGTTTTGGTTATGGCAAGAGTAGCCATAATGTTAGAGATTTTCCTAACATGAAGGGCAAGAGAATAGTTGGCAAGCAAGTTGTTCTAGTGATGCTCCTAAGAAGAACCGCTTCTATGCTCTTCGTACTAGGGTTGAGCAAGAGACCTCTCCCGATGTGGTGACCGGTATGTTGAAAGTCTTTTCTATTGATGAATATGCTTTACTTGATCCGGGTGCTAATTTATCTTTTGTTACACCTCTTGTAGCTAAAAAGTTTTATACTTTACCCGATATTTTGCATGAACTCTTTCTAGTGTCTACTCTGGTGGGTGAGTCGGTAGTTGCAAAGAGTGTATATAGGAATTGTCCTTTCATGTTGCACAATAGAGTTTCCAATGTTGATCTAGTAGAACTATAAATGCTCGGTTTTGATATTATTTTGGGTATGGATTGGTTGACCTCTTGTTTTTCCACTATTGATTGTAGAACGAGGGTGGTGAGGTTTAATTTCCCAAATGAACCCGTTGTTGAGTAGAAGGGGGGAACTTCTATTCCTAGAGGTCGTATCATTTCTTGTCTAAAAGCTTCCGAAATGATCTCTAAGGGTTGTCTATATGATATAGTGAGACTCCAAGATCTTGATTCCGAAATTCCTCCTATTGAGTCGGTCCCCGTAGTGAGTGAATTTCCAGAGGATTTCCCTAATGACCTTCCCGGTATTCCTCCCAAACGGGGAATTGATTTTGGTATCGGTTTGCTACTGGAAACAAACTCCATTTCAATTCCTCCTTATCGGATGGCTCCGGACGAATTAAAGGAGTTGAAGGAACAACTCAAAGACTTACTAGACAAGGGATTAATAAAATCTAGTATTTCTCCATGGGGTTCTTCGGTTTTGTTTGTAAAGAAGAAGGATGGGTCCTTGAGAATGTGTATTGATTATCACCAACTCAACAAAGTCACTATTAAGAATAAGTACCCTCTCCCTCAGATTGACGACTTGTTTGATCAACTCCAAGGGGCATGCTACTTTTCAAAAATTGACTTGATCGGGGTATCACCAACTTAGGGTGAGAGGTGAGGATATACTAAAGACGGCATTTCAAACTAGATATGGGAACTATGAGTTCATAGTTATGTCCTTTAGTCTCACTAATGCTCCGGCGGCGTTTATGGACCTAATGAATAGGGTGTTTCGAAGTTACCTAGATTCATTTGTCATTGTCTTCATTGACGACATCTTGCTATATTCAAAAAATGAGAGTGATCACATGGGTCATTTGAGGGTGGTACTGCAAACCCTTAAAGAACATCAATTGTTTGCCAAGTATAGCAAATGTGAGTTTTGGTTGAGGTCGGTGGCATTTCTTGGTCATATCATCTCTAGTGAGGGAGTTGAGGTTGATCCAAGGAAAATGGACGCGGTAAGAAATTGGACTCCAACCGACATTAGAAGTTTCTTGGGTGTAGCGGGTTATTATCGGAGGTTTGTGGATAGTTTTGCGTCCATTGCATCTCACTTGAATACTTTTACCCAAAAGAGTAAGAAGTTTGAGTGGTCAGAAGCATGTGAAAAGAGCTTCCAAATCTTAAATGATAGGCTTACTTCCGCTACGGTGTTGACTTTATTGGAGGGTACAAAGCGCTTCATTCTGTATTGTGATGAATCCCGTGTGGGTTTGGGGTGTGTGCTTATGCAACATGGGAAGGTGATTGCCTATGCTTCTAGGCAACTTAAGGTGCAAAAGAGGAACTATCCCACTCATCATCTTGAGTTAGCGGCCGTGGTGTTTGCTTTAAAAATTTGGAGGCATTATTTGTATGGTGTCCATGTTGATGTGTTTACCGATCATAAAAGTCTCCAATATGTGTTTACCCAAAAGGAGTTAAATATCCGATAAATAAGGTGGCTATAGTTGTTGAAAGACTATGATATGAGTGTTCTCTATCACCGAGGAAGGACAATGTGGTAGCGGATGCTCTAAGTCGTATGACCATGGTAGTGTGTGTCATATTGAAGAATCTAAGAAAGACCTAGTGAAAGATGTTCATAGGTTGGCTAGGTTGGGTGTTAGATTGGAAGGTTCTCCAAATGGTGGTTTAATAGTCCATCATAACTCTGAATCATCCTTGGTTGTTGAGGTGAAGTCCAAACAACACTTTGATCAACCATTAATGGAGTTGAAAGAGTCGGTTCTTGGCAAATTTAATAAGTCATTCTCCGTAGGGGGGGATGGTGTTTTGAGATATCAAGGGCAGTTGTGTGTTCCTAATGTAGATGATCTGAGGAACCTTATTCTTGAGGAAGCTCATGGGTCTTATTATTCTATTCATCCGGGGTCAACAAAGATGTATCATGACCTTAAAAGGTGTATTGGTGGGAAGGTTTAAAAAGGGCCATATCGGAGTTTGTTGCCAAGTGTCCAAATTTCCAACAAGTGAAAGCCGAGCATCTAAAACCGGGTGGCTTACTACAAGAAATCTCAATTCCTACTTGGAAGTGGAAAGACATTAATATGGATTTTGTGGCAGGTTTACCTAAGACCCAAAACAAATATGACTCCATATGGGTGGTGGTTGATATGTTGACCAAGTCCGCTCACTTAATTTCCGTCAAGTCTACTTATTCGGCGGAGGATTATGCTAAGATCTTCATAGATGAGATTGTGTGTTGCCATGGTATTCTGTTATCCATCATATCGGATAGGGGTGCACAATTCACATCTAGGTTCTTGAGGTCGTTTCAAGAAGGGTTGGGTACTAAGGTGAAGTTGAGTACTGCTTTTCATCCCCAAACAGATGGTCAAGTGGAACATACTATTCAAACCCTTGAGGATATGCTTAGAGCTTGTGTCATCAATTTCAAAGGGAGTTGGGATAAGCACTTGCCTTTGGTAGAGTTTGCTTACAATAATAGTTTCCATTCATCCATTTCCATGGCTACCTATGAAGCCTTGTATGGTAGGAGGTGTAGGTCTCCTATTGGGTGGTTTGAAGTCGGTGAGTCTTCGATTCTTGGTCCCGATTTCATTTATAAAACTTTGGAAAAAGTTCATATTATAATAAATTGCTTGCAAACGGCCTATAGTCGGCAAAAGTCTTATCCCGATCATAGGAGGATGGATCTTGAGTTTGAGGAAGGTGATAAGGTGTATTTGAAAATTTCACCTATGAAGGGGGTTTTTAGATTTGGCAAGAAAGGTAATTTAAGTCCTCGTTATGTGGGTCCCTATGAAATCTTGCAAAGGGTTGGTAAGGTTGCCTATGAGTTGAGGTTGCCTAGTGAATGGTTTTGTTTCATCCGGTTTTCCATGTCTCTATGCTTAAGAAGTGTGTCGGTGATCCCGAATCCATTCTTCCTATTGAGGGTCTTGGTGTCAAGGATAACCTCTCTTATGAGGAGGTTCCGGTTCAAATCCTTGATAGGCAAGTGAAAAGGTTGAGGAACAAAGAGGTGGTATCCGTAAAAGTGTTATGGAAAAATCACCTTGTTGAGGGTGCAACATGGGAGGCGTAGGCCGACATGAAGTCCCATTACCCTCATATTTTTTATAATAAGGTTCGTCATTCTTTTTAATAATATAAATATGACTATAAATTGAAGTTCCTTGATTTTAGGGTGAAGTTTTGCAAAATGTGCATTTTTGAATACTTCACAGTGAAGTTATAGTAATCTGTGCCTATGAACTTGAAATTTTTGTTTTTTGGCTTATTTTGAGTTATGTTGTGCATTTTGACATGGTGAGTCTTTATGAAATAATGTATGGCATGTTTATAAGTTGCACTTTATTCTAATTGACTCATGTATATCATGTTGAGCTCATATTGTTGTTGTGAGAAGGAAATGCCTCATGAAGTAATGTTTGAGTCTTATATTTGGTAATTGAAGTTTTGAATTGCCTTGATTGAAATGATATGTATTATGTTGTATTGCATTAATGTTGGTTGGGCTTCTAGTCTTGAGTCTATTCCTTCCTTCAAAAGAATTTTAGTGTCATTCGGGGATGAATGTTCCAAAGGGGGGGGGGGGATAATGTAACACTTCGAAAATCCAAGACGTGTTGTAAAGCCTAGCATAGGTGTCATGAAGTCTAGACACTGTTTTTAAGGTTATTTTAATGAATATAGGTCATTTAGGAAGTTTAGAAACCAAAACGTCCAAGAACGTCCATGACGTTCGGAAGTTGGTTCAAAGAGGTACTAGCGTGCCTTAGCCTATTTGACTAGTTTTTAATGAAATTGAGTGAAAATGTATGTGACACGTGTTAAATATGTTTCATGGTCAAAACTTCTGGGTACGACTCCCCAAGGACCAACCAAGGGCCCTTGAGGAGGACCCTTGAAGGTTGGAGGCAACACTGTCTGGGCAATGTGCATCAACGAGATGCTAACGACGGCCCGTGTATGGATCGGCGGGCGTTGATGCCAGCCGTAATCCCACACTTAGACAAAATGGGGAATCCCTCGCATGCAAAAGTCTCTGACCGAACCGACGGATGTGCAGGACGGAGGGGGGCCAAGTCGTCGACTCACAGACGGTCCGTTGACGGGGTTCCGTCTGTGAGGGTCATCTTTTTCCTGAACTTTTTTAAATTGATTCATTTAATTAGTTAAGGGGTTAGGTGGTTAATTAGGGGACTAAGGGAGTCTAATTAAGTTAGTTAACCTCCCATATAAAGGCCCCAACCCCATTAAACTAATTAGAACTCTTAAAACAATTCCTCTACCTTCTATCTTCTTTCTCTCTCTATTGGTAGACACCATTGAAGACTAAACTAAGGATGGCTTTGGGGGATGTAAAGGGAAGATTTCATCTTCAAATCCTTGTCAAAACGTTGAGGTATGGGATATGTTCACCTTTGAGACCTCTTTCCTCAAAGGGTTCATTCAAAGTATTTCCAAAAACGTAAGTTTTCAATTGGGTTTCATCTAATCTCGAAATTGAAGTTATGTTGTTGTTGGTTTCTTTCGGTTATATTGAATAGATTAACATGTGTCTTAACTTGATTATGATAACTGTTGATGGTTTGGTCTAAATTGAAAAACATGACCCTATACCCTTAACCCTAATTTGTGATCTTGACCTATATTGTATAATGTTCATTCAATTGACTTGATTATAGGTTGAAGTGATATTATATGATGTTGATACACTGATCATGAACAAATTATAATGATTTGTAGTCTTTCATGCTAGTTCTTGAGAAGTGATTTAGGGTATGATGAATTGACTTAATCTTGAGCTTTGATCTAGTAATGAATTATGATGTAGTGATTCATCTAGTCTTGTGATTATGTTGGTTATTGAATTCTGATGACTTGATGACCTATTTGAGTTGAACTTAGGGTTGATGTTAATACATTGGTCATGAATTGTGAAGGAGACTTGGTAAGTCTTATGATCCGTATACTTTAATTCAATTAATGATGAATTATGGTTAAGCCATGATGTTTTATCGGAGTGTTCCTTGATTAAGTTAGATAGGGTGGTATGAGGGTGTATTGTAATGTCTTGTCTATTTTTGTAAGGTTGATTAAGGTAAAATGTTATGAGAGCGTTGATAACTAGCAATGTACCTTATTAAGAATGGATATGCAAATGTGTTTACCTTACTTATATGGATTGTGTTGAAAGGATTATATTCATGCAATTCCTATTGACCTATGATGATGATGATTATACTAGGGATAGACCCTATGACCTAAACTAAGCTATGATTGATAAATAAAGATTAAAGACATTTCAATAAGGGACTTCGCCTAGCACCGAGTGAACTTGACAATGGGAGGTGATGACTTTCCAATAGAGGAAGCGTTACCCTATAGTTCTATATGTGATGTTGACTCCCCTTTGAGGGATACTCATTGCATTGATTCCCATGAGATGAGGCCCAATTACCAAGTGGCGTAGAGGGAAATACCTATATCTTAGTTCTAGAACTATGTTGCCCCCATAGGAAGACTAGCTAGTGGATCCACCTAGATGCTACGTTTTATGTTAGGTTCTATCTTGGCCGGTAGACCAACTTCCATCGGTGTATGGTTTTACAACACCGGATTCCACACTTATATCATGTGGTATATGTCGTTTAAGGCGAGTGTTCCCTAATCTAAAATGAAGTAATGATGTATAAAATAACTAAAGTGACTTGAGGGGTTTTACTTAGCTTAGGTAGGGGCATGGGACTCTACCTATGTCTTGCGCTAGTTTGCCCTGATAGGAGCTTTAGGAGGTTAATATTATGTATATATATGATGCTTATGATGCTTATGAACATGTAATTGGTCTTTATTGCTAAATTATGAACTTAGGTGTACTTGAAAGCTATGTTATGTGAAGTGGGTTACTATTTATTGTTCTTATTAGGTTACTTGATTGAGTAAGGTAATGGGGCTTTGCTTGGTCATTGCACTTGTTGACTTTATGAGGATTTATGATTATTGTATTGCTTTGCTATTTACATGATGAACTCTTGTTCATACTTGTGATGTTATTACTTGGTGATAGAGTTATATGAGATTATGGGTTCAAGTATGTTGATATGCATAAAGTTTTCTTTGACTTGTTGAATATGTCTAAATGATTGGTATAGTTTGTTGATTGTGCATAAGTCTTTAAAGAGGTAAAATGGCATGATTTAGCTAAATGTTCCTTTTTAGCATACTTTGTTGTTATATGTGCATATGGTCTCATACTTAGTACATGTGGGGTACTAACCTCATTTTCTCTCTTTTTCCCAAACATTTTAGGTTCCGGTCGTTAAGGGTTCGTTCTAGGCGACTTGAAGGAGGCTTGGATATTCCCTTCCATCCAAGTGGGTAGGTCCTCATTTCCCGAGGGCGATGCCAATATCTATCTACGGATTTGATTAGTTCTTCAGACACTTATGTTTACTCTATCTTTCATTTGAGTACAATTTGTATAAGCATATATGTGGCTTCCTTATATTGTTGTAGGGCTATGCCCAAATTGCTATTGTCATTCTTGATGGTTATGAGATGGGACGGATTTTATGACTCTATTCTATATTATATATGTATGTGAAATAAAAGTAGAAGACTAAGTAATCTTATTATACGAAGGGTCTATGTATACTCGATATTAATATTATTACGTGTATGTAGAGGTCTAGGTAAACCTCCAAATAGGTATAGTTAAAAGTTTTAATTTTTCTGTAATTTTTGGCCTATGAATTTTATGACGAATGCTAAGAGGTTGGTCTTAGTCCTCAGAGAAGACGATGACGCCGATTACTTCTAGGGGGTGCTCCCCGGATGTGACAGTGAGAGTTTCTAAGCATCACATATTCTCTTATTCATAAGTGTGGCGCGCTTCACAATTATGAATAAGACCCTACATAGATGTGGTTTAATGAGACATCAATCCTAAGAAGATTTAACTTCATACTCTAATACCAAGTTTGTTACGATCCAAAGTACCCCCTAGGCGCAACCGACGTCGTCGTCCTCTACAGGACTAATACAAGCCTCTTAGCATTCGTCATAGCAAATCATAAGTCAAAAACACGGAAAAATTAAAACTTTTACTTATATAGAAAGGAGGTTTACATAGACCTCTAATAGGAAGCATACATAGGCTTCTTGCTATAGACAACATAACAATGCATAGGAATTTAGTCTAATACATTGTCTCATATTAACCATCTAACGAAGCCAAACAATCCGGGCAATGCCCTTATACAAATCCATAATTGCCACATAGGGATTACATCAATATATTCACAAATAGGAAATAAATGAATGTCTATTAGACAATACAAGTACTACTAAGATAAAGTGTGTGGTAACATCCTCGAACTATAGGGCATACCAAAACTTGGAGAGTCTAGTCCAAGTCTTCTTGTTTTAGACTCAATGATACCTCAACTGCCCGAACCTACAATGTTGGATAAAAGGGAAGAGATATGGGTTAGTACAAAACACATGTACTAAGTATGGTCCATATGCATAAAAATAGTTAATGCATGAGAAAAGGCACCATTTAGTCAAAACTATGCACAATGACCAATAATTCAATATACTCATATAAGGAACATCATAATCATATAAACACATAAGTAACTCAAGCAACACTTGTCCAATGCCAAGAATAAATCCCTATAACCCTATCCAAAGCTAAGTATCACATTAAGCAACCCATTTCATACTTACAACATATTCTCATATATAACATGTTTCATACATCAATACTAGTCATAGCTTATCAACATATCGTAATCATAATCATAAAAAAACTCTACTAGCATCATCCTATAGGATCCCACATGTGCAATGTGTAAGAGAAGTCCTATACCCTCCCTCACACTATGTAGTAACCTTTAAGACAACCCTAATAGAAGTTCACATACATAACTTGTTCATACCTTTACTTTAGGGAAATAAGTACCATAACCGACATGAGACCATGTGAGCTACATGGAATTCGGTGTTCTATTCCCACACCAAAAAGAGAGGGTTAATACTTGCCTAAGGTTCAACCATTCGTACATAGTTATTCTAGGTAGATTCACTAAGCTAGAGTCCTATGCGGGCACATAGTTAAGGGAAAAAGAAATTGTTTCTAGAAACATTGACTAACTAAGAGTGAAGGTTTCCATCTCATGAGACAACACATATCTTTGTAATCCACACTACTAGTCGTGGCTAAACCCATGTGGGAGACCGTACTTACTAACGTGAGACCTCCATCTCATTTACATGCCCTTTCGGTTCTAAGCAATTATTCCCTTTAGTAATCATCATATAACATCATAAAAGTTCACATTAGCCTCTTCTAGACCCTTATGTAAACATTTTATCATAATAGCTCATAGGTGATAGATAAAAAGTGAGAATTATCCTTTCACTTTAGATACATTATCATAATCATGAGAAGATACATTCAATCATATAATAATCATATCATAACATGCTATACATATTTATAGACAATTCATGAATCTAGGGTTAGGGATGAGTGATTCTTGTGACCAACATCACAACAACACAATTAACTATATCATCACTATCAGATATGTAGATTTCACATTGCATAATGGGGATCAAAGGAGAATCAAGATCATACCTTATTGCCCTTCATGGGAATTCATACTTCAATACCCAAGAACTCACAACCAACATATGAAATAGGGAAATTCATGAAGTATTAACAGAACTAAAATCAAAGTACACAAGTGACATGTTCATCACCCTCAATAATTCACCTTAATCAATCCAAGAAATTAGGGATTTGGTGAAAAGGCATGGGTCAAGGGAAAACTCATAGGAATTCATCAATTAACCATTAATTCATACTTAAAAAACATTAGTTTATTATAATTCATCACAATGGATTCACAATTTCGTTTTTAAAAGAAGACCCATGTGAGGAGAAAAACTCTTGTTTTGGGGTGATTTAGAAATAATCTTTTGAAAGACCTCTTGGGGAAAGAAATTCCAAAAGTGAAAGAAACCATACCTTATGGAAGAATCACCATGAAATTGAGTAGAAACTTGAGGTATTTGGTCTTCTTCTTCAAGCTTCAAAGCTTCTTCAATGGAGGTTGAATAGAGAGAGAAAGTAGAGAGAACTGAGAGCAATTGGGTTTTAATTTGGGGTTTTGTTTTTGAGTGAGTAAAAGTGAGGAAAAACTGATGGAAAATCAATGTATAGGCCTCCCATTAAATACCCAAAAGACCCCCTCACTTAAGTTGACCCTTTAATCAAATCAAACTCGAATTCTATTTTCAAATTTTTCATCGGTGAACAAGTCCGTGTCGCGGAGCTGTTCCCGCAAGATTTTTGGAAAATAAATTTTGGGCAGTGGAATCCGCGATCTGGGAGCGGCGCTGCACTGCTCCCCCCCCCCCCCCCCCCCCCCCCCATGCACAAAACCCTGCTGCCTTGAGCAGCTTGCATGGTCCAATGTGGGGTCCCTTCGTGGACCCCTCGGGCGATCCTTGGGGGGGGGACCTTGACGTTTTAACCCTATATACTAGGTTTTATCTATTTAAAGTCATTTTATAAGTTTTGGACTCCATATGACCCTCCGAAACCTTCGTCAAACCTAGAGACATCAACTAGTTAAATTATGCTAGTTTTCGGACGTTAAGGCTTTAATAATATGGCTTCAATACTTCTCAAACAAGTTGTTTATACTTATTTAGGTCTAAAACCATCATTAATCAACATATAAGGCTCTAGTATAGGTCATGGAAATTTCCGGGTGTGTCAATACTCCCCCCTTCCCCCTTAGGAACATTCGTCCCCGAATGACACTCTAAATCTTTTATAGGAAGAAAAGACTCAAGACTAGCAACCAACGAACCAACAATACCATAATGAGTCACAACTCATAGGAGGAAATACCAACTTATTTAAACATAAAAACATAGAATAAACAAATAGGAACTTAATTCACACATAACATAACAAAAGTTAAACTTTTCATATCACATAAAGAGGTATTACCTTCTCCATTTCAATATGAGCTCAATATGAACATTAAAAGTTGACATGCTGATTTCTTATCAAAATAATATCAAACATGCTCATTATAACATTCCATGAATACTTATAGCACACAACACACTTATGTGAAAGCCAATATAATAAACATATTTCATGGAAAGAAAAAGGACTCAACTTAGACATGAATTTCTACTATAATATGCACATATATTTAGAAAAACATGATAAGTTCAACATTATTCGCAATAGTCATATAAGGAATTACTAACCTTAATCTTGGCTAGGAGTAATGGGTAAAAAATGAGGATAGCGGGTCTTCATGTCGGCCTCTGCCTCCCATGTTGCACCCTCAACAAGGTGGTTCCTCCATTGAACCTTTACGGAGGCAACCTCCTTATTCCTCAATTTCTTAACTTGGAGATCCAAGATCTCAACCGGGACCTCTTCATATGAAAGGTCCTCTTTTACCCCCAAACCTTCTAGAGGAAGAATGGAAACCGGATCGCCTATACACTTCTTAAGCATAGATACATGGAATACCGGATGAATCATGGCCAACTCATTTGGCAATTTCAACTCATAGGCAACACTACCGACCCTCTTCAAAACTTCATACGGCCCCACATAACAGAGATTAAGTTTCCCCTTCTTTCCAAACCTCATAACCCCTTTCATGGGTGAAATTTTCAGAAAGACCCAATCTTTTATTTCGAATTCAATGTCCTTTTTTCTATTGTCGGCATAAGATTTTTGTCGACTTTGAGTCGCTTTTAGTCTATCTCTTATAAGCCAAACTTTCTCGAGAGGCTTAGAAACCAAGTCGGGACCAAGTATAGCAAACTCACATACCTTATACCATCAAACTGGAGATCTACACCTCCAACCATAAAGTGCCTCAAAGGGTGCGATGGACATAGTAGAGTGGTAGCTATTGTTGTAAGAGAATTCTATCAAAGGTAGGTGGTCATTCCAATTACCTTTGAAGTCGATGACGCAAGCCCTCAACATATCTTCAAGAGTTTGAGTAGTGTGTTCCGCTTGACCATCAATCTTGGGATGCAAAGCGGTACTAAGCTTCACCTTCGTACCAATCCCACTTTGGGAAGCTTTCCAAAAATGGAAGGTAAATTGAGTACCTCTATCCGAAAATATGGACAAAGGGTCTCCATGCAATCTCACTATTTTTTTTAGGTACAATTTGGTATAATCTTCCGCCGAATATGTGACTTTGACTGGAAAGGAATGTGTGGACTTGGTCAACCTATCAACAATGACCCATATCGAGTCATTTTGCCTTCGGTTATGAGGCAGCCCAACTATGAAATCCATGTTAATGTCCTCCCACTTCCATGTGGGAATGTCTATATTTTGAGTCAAGCCACCTGGCCTTTAGTGTTTCGCTTTTACTTGTTGGAAATTCGGACACTTGACAACAAAATGCGCTATGTTCCTTTTCATACCATTCCACCAATAAGTTTCTCGTAAGTCACGATACATCTTTGTGGCACCCGGGTGAATGGAATATCGGGAGCCATGAGCCTCTTCCATAATCAATTCGCTCAACCAATCAACATTCGGTACACACAATATTCTTAGGTGCCTAAGCACCCCATCTTACCCTTGAGAGAAGGATTCATTAGCTTTACTTAGGACCATTTCCTTTAACTCCATCAATAGAGGATCAAGGTGTTGCTTGGATTTCACCCCAACCACTAGAGAGGACTCGGAGTTATGGCAAACCATGACACCACCATTTGGATAGTCTTCTAATCGGACACCCAGCCGGGCCAACCTATGAACCTCTTTTACTAGCTCTTTCTTATCGTCATCAACATGCGTCACACTACCCATGGATACTCGACTCAAAGCATCCACCACCACATTAGCATTGCCGAGGTGATAAAGAAAACTCATATCATAGTATTTTAACAACTCTAACCATCTCTTTTGCCGGAGATTCAAATCCCTTTGGGTAAATACATATTGGAGACTCTTATGATCCATGAACACGTCAACATGCACCCCATATAGATAGTGTCTCCAATTCTTTAAAGCAAATACCACGGCCTCAATTTCAAGGTCGTGTGTTGGGTAATTCTTTTTATGAGGTTTAAGTTGTCTAGAGGCGTATGCTATAACTTTGCCATGTTGCATGAGCACACATCCTAGACGAACTCGGGAAGCATCACAATAAACCACAAACCCATCACTACCCTCTGGTAAGGTCAATACCGGAGCGGAGGTGAGTCTATCTTTCAATAATTACAAGATCTTCTCACAAGATTCAAACCATTCGAACTTGGACTTCTTTTACGTTAAGGCCGTTGATAGAGATATGATAGATGAAAATCCCTCAACAAACCTTTTATAGTAATCGGCCAACCCTAGAAAACTTTGAATGTCGGTAGGACTCAAAGGTCTAGACCAACTTTTGACCACTTCCGTCTTTCTCAGATCAACCTCAACCCTTCACTAGAAACAATGTGACCAAGAAAAGCTACCGACCTCAACCAAAATTCACATTTACTAAATTTAGCAAAAAGTTGGTTATCTTTGAGAACTTGCAAAACTATTCTCAAATGATCCATATGATCATCCTCACTCCTTGAGTATATCAAAATATCGTCAATAAAGATAATCAAGAACAAATCAAGATACTTTCTAAAAACTCGATTCATGAGGTCCATGAAAGCCACTGGGGCATTTGTTAGACCAAATGACATAAAAAGGAATTTGAACTAAACATATGTTGTTCGAAATGCCATTTTTGGAATATCAACCTCCCTCACCCTAAGTTAGTGATAACTCGATCTCAAGTCAATCTTTGAAAAGTAGTTAGCTCCTTGGAGTTGATCAAATCGGTCATCAATCCTAGGGAGCGGGTACTTATTATTTATGGTAACTTTGTTTGATTGGTGATAATCGATACACATTCTCAAAGAGCCATCCTTTTTCTTTATGAATAATACTGGGGCACCCCATGGAGATATGCTTGGTTGAATAAAACCCTTATCTAGCAAATCTTTGAGTTGAGCCTTTAGTTATTTCAACTCGTCTGAGGCCATCCGATAAGGAGGGATCGAAATAGGTTGTGTATCTCGTAATAGATCTATACCGAAGTCGATCTCCCATTCGGGAGGAATTCTGGGAAGGTCATCGGGAAAGACCTCCGAAAATTCCCTCACTACGGGTATCGACTCTATTGGAGGGACATCAGATTCAAGATCCATGACTCTTACTATGTGATAGAGACAACCCTATACAATCATCTTGCAAGCTTTTACACACGAAATGATTTTACCCCTAGGATTTGAGTTTCCTCCCTTCCACTCAAAAATGGGTTCATTCATAAATTGAAATTTGACCACCCTTGACCTACAATCAATAGAGTAAAAACACTCATACAACCAATCCATTCCCAATATAATATCAAAATCTAGCATATCAAGTTCTATCAAGTCAACCAACATAACTCTATTGGTCAAGGAAATAGGACACCCTTTATAGACTCTTTTTGCCACTATGAAATCACCCACCGGGGTAGAAACCAAGAGAGGCTCATCTAAGATGTCGGGTAGTATATCAAATTTCATGGCTACAAGAGGGGTGACAAAAGACAATGTGGAACCGGAGTCCAACAAAGCATATACATCAAAGGAAAATAAACGTAACATACCGGTCACCACATTCAGGGAGCTCTCTTGATCACTTCGGGATTGGAGCGCATAGAAGCGATTCTTTTTAGGAGCATGCGGATTTGGGGCATTTGCTTGTGCTTGAGAATTTTCCCCTCCTTGAGTCTTTATCATAGGGCAATATTTCTTCATGTGACCACCTTGCCACAATTATAGCAATTACCGGTGCCCACAAGACACTTGTCATCATGTTTTCTACCACATTTAGAACAAAAAGTGCTATCAACATAAGAACGACCACCTTTTCCCTCTTGGGGCTTGGAAGTTGGCACCTTAATCTTATTAACCCTTGGAGCACTAGAAGAGCCTTGATTAGAAAACCTCTTTTTGAATCTTGGTTTGTCTTGAACTTCATACTTAGCCTTCGAAGAATTTCCATCTTCGGTTCTCACCTTGTTCAACTCCCTACTCACTTGCTTAAGCTTTTGCTCCTCAATTTATTCGGAATGAACCATGAGACGAGAGATGTCCATGCTAGGAATCAACATAGCCGACCTACACTTATTTACAACAAGATCGGTAACCCTATGACAAATTTGTTCATCTTAGCTGTAGAAATCCGGTACCACAGTAGGAGCATGCTTTGATAGTTGAGTAAACTTGAGGCTATACTCCCTCACACTCATACCCCCTTGACGAAGGTTGATGAATTTTTTCATTTTCCTCTCCCTTAATTCCAAGGTAAAGAACCTATCAAGGAAAGTCGTCTTGAAAGCATCCCAAGTAATCCGACCTTCTCTAACCGGCCTTTCATCCCTCAATTGCTCATGCAAAACTTGAGCCACACCTTGAATTGGTAGGCGGCTAGTTCCACCTTTCTTGAGAAGAAACCCTCATAGCATCAAGAACATTGAGAACTTCATCAACGAACCCTTGTGGATCCTCTTCCACCTTAGAACTAAAGAAAGTAAGGGGATTCATCCTTGTGAAATCCCTTACACTTGAAACTGTGGAGTTAGCATTGGGGTCCACTTGCACCTTGTATCCCTAGAAACTTGAGTAGACAACACTTGATTCAAGCTATGAATAGCCGCCCTTATCTCCACGTTAGACATAGCCCCTTCTTCAATAGGAACTTGAGGGTTTTGAGGAGTTTGAGGGGGAACCGTCTCATTCAAATTCTCCTCTCCAGCCCTTCGAGCATTGTTCCTCTTTGTATTCATCTCCTATGAGCACAACAAAAGGATTAGAATAAAGGACTAGATAGATTAAAGACTCTTAGGCACGACTAAGGAATAACAAGAGACATCAATCCTAGGAAGATTTAACTTCATGCTCTGATACCAAGCTTGTTACGACCCAAAGTAACCCCTAAGCGTAACCGGCGTTGTCGTCCTCCAAGAGGACTAAGACAAGCCTCTTAGCATTCGTCATAGCAAATCATAAGTCTAAAACGCGGAAAAATTAAAACTTTTGCTTATATAGAAAGGAGGTTTACATAGACCTCTACATAGGAAGCATACATAGGCTTCTCGCAATAAACAACATAAAAAAACATAAGAATTTAGTCTAATACTTTATCTCATATTAACTATCTAACAAAACCAAACAATCCGGGAAAAGCACTTATACAAATCCATAATTGCCACATAGGGGTTACATCAATATCTTCAACAATAAGAGAGAAATGAATGTCTATTAGACAATACAAGTACTAGTAAGATAGAGTGTGGTGTGGTTGCATCCTCGAACTAGAGGGCATACAAAAACATGGAGAGTCTAGTCCAAGCCTTCTTGCTTTATCCTTAATGATACCTCAACGGCCCAAACCTACAATGTTGGGGAAAAGGGAAGAGATATGGGTTAGTGCAGAACACATGTACTAAGTATGGTCCCTATGCATAAAAATCGTTAATGCATGAGAAAAGGCACCATTTAGTCAAAACTATCCACAATGACCAACAATTCAATATAATCTTATAAGGAACGTCATAATCATATCAACATATAAGTAACTCAAGCAACAGTTGTGCAATGCCAAGAATAAAGCCCCATAACCCTATCCAAATCTAAGTATCACATTAAGCAACCCATTTCATACTTATAATATATTTTCATATATAACATGCTTCATACCTTAATACTATTCATAGCTTATCAACATATCATAATCATAAAAGAATACTACTAACATCATCCTATAGGATCCCACATGTGCAATGTGTAAGAGAAGTCACATAACCTCCCTCACACTATGTAGTAACCTTTAAGACAACCCTAATAGAAGTTCACATACATAACTTGTTCATACCTTTACTTTAGGGAAATAAGTACCATAACCGACATGAGACCATGTGAGCTACATGAAATCTGGTGTTCAACTCCCACACCGAAAAGAGAGGGTTAACACTTGCCTAAGGTGCAACCATTCATACATAACTATTCTAGGTGGATCAACTAAGATAAAGTCCTATGCGGGTACATAATTAAGGTACGAGGAGATTGTCTCTAGAAACCTTGACTAACTAAGCGTGAAGGTTTCCATCTCATGAGACAACACATATCTTTGTAATCCACACTACTAGTCGTGACTAAACCCATGTGGGAGGCCGTACCTACTAACGTGAGACCTCCATCTCATTTACATGCCCTTTCGGTTCTAAGCAATTATTCCCTTTAGTAATCATCATATAACATCATAAAAGTTCACATTAGCCTCTTCTAGACCCTTATGTAAACATCTTATCATAATAGCTCATAGGTGATCACAAGTGAGAACTATCCTTTCACTTTAGATATATCATCATAATCATGAGAAGCTAAATCCTATCATATAATAATAATAATATCATAACATGCGTTAAATATTTCATAGACAATTCATGAATCTAGGGTTAGGGATAAGGGATTCTTAACACCAACATCACAACAACACAATTAGCTATATCATTGATATCACATAAGTAGATTTCACCTTGCATAATGGAGATCAAAGGAGAATCAAGATCATACCTTATTGCCCTTCGTGAGACTTTATACTTCAATACCCAAGAACTCACAACCAACATATGAAATAGGGCAATTCATGAAGTATTAACATAACTAAAATCAAAGTACACAAATGACATGTTCATCACCCTCAACAATTCACCTTAATCAATTCAGGAAATTAGGGATTTGGAGAAAAGACATGGGTAAAGGGAAAACTCATAGGAATTCATATAACCATTAAATCATTCTTAAACAACATTAATTCATCATAATTCATCCCAATTGATTCACAATTTTGTTTTAAAAAGTAGACCCATGTGAGGAGAAAAACCCTTGTTTTTGAGGGATTTAGAAATCATATTTTGAAGAAAATCTTGTGGAAAGGAATCCCTAGAGTGAAAGAAACCATACCTTATGGAAGAATCACCACGAAATTGAGTAGAAACTTGAGGGATTTGGTCTTCTTCTTCAAGCTTCAAAGCTTCTTCAATGGAGACTGAATAGAGAGAGAAAGTAGAGAGAAGTGAGAGCAATTGGGTTTTGATTTGGGGTTTTGTTTTTGACTGAGTAAACGTGAGGAAAAACTGATGGAAAATCAATATATATCCCCCCTTGAAATACCCAAAAGACCCCTCACTTAAGTTGACACTTTAATGAAGTCAAACTCGAATTCTATTTTCAGATTTTCCATCGGGGAACAAGTCTGCGTCGTGGAGCTGTTCCCGCAAGATTTTTGGAAAATAAATTTTGGGCAGTGGAGTCCGCGATCGAGGCGCGACGCGCCAGTGGTCCCCCCTGCACAAAACCCTGCTGCCTTAGGCAGCTCGTATGGTCCAATGTGGGTCCCTTTGTGGACCCCTCGGGCGATCCTTGGGGGGTTGGACCTGGACGTTTTGACCCTATATACTAGATTTTACCCATTTAAAGTCATTTTACAATTTTTGGATTCCATATGACCCTTTGAAACCTTCGCCAAACCTAGAGACATCAACTAGTTAAATTTTGCTAGTTTTCAGACGTTAAGGCTTTCTTTAATGGTAGTGCTCCAATACTTCTCAAAAAAGTTGTTTATACTTATTTAGGTCTAAAACAATCATTACTCAACATATAAGGCTCTAGTATAGGTCATGGAAATTTTTTGGTGTGTCAACATCGACATTGTTTCAGATCGTACTTCACTTGCCAACATGAGAAAAAAAAAACACCGAAAGTTTCTGAGAATATGCTATTAGGTGGAGGGAGAAAGCTTCCACCAATTAAAGAATCTGAAATGATTGAAGTTTTTCTCCAAGCACAAGAACGTGAGTAATTTTATTATTTACTATCTGTTGTTGTAAAAACATTCGGTGAAGTTATTAAGATCGTATAGATGTTGGAAAATGGCATTTAGTCTGGAAAAATTGTAAGCCAAGATACATTAAGAGCCAAGACACAAGTAATTAAAAATGGATCAGGAAATATTGGGGGAAAGTAAATGAAGGGGGATGTAGCTACTACTGTGTCGAGGACCGAAAGAAATTCAGAGGGGCCACCTTATCAATTTGCCATATATCAATTTCATCAATATCACCACATGCAAGGCACACAATACTCTATTGTCCCACCTGAATATGCGGTTTGTAATCCATATTCTTATCCATATACAACTAATTATCCTCAATGGCGTGCGCCTACGCAGCACAATGCTCGCCCCTATTCTAAGAATATTCAAGCACCTTATAATCCCCGTCCAAGACAAGGATTTGAAGGAAATCAAAGGCCTAGGAACAATTTCACACAAATTGGAGAGTCTTACACAAGTTTATTTGAGAAATTAAAATATTTTAATATGATCAAGACTATTCCTCAAAATCATGTATATCGACATACAAATGATTTTAATCCCAAAACACGTTGTGCATATCACTCTGATGCTCTAGGGCACACTACTGAAGAAAGTCAAACTTTATAAAGAGGGTGGAAAAATTGATCCAAGCAAAGATGATTATGGTCCAAAATGATGACCCTCCAAATGTTACTCAAAATCAACCGCCAGTGCCTAATAACATACATTTTATTTATATGATACGTGATGGAAAAAAATGCAACAATTCCATCAATTCTCAAGAAAAGACAATTGAAATTGGTGGACCTTCTCTAATGGACAAAGTGCAAATTAGTGGCTAAGATGTCAAGCTATGTGATTAATATACACTCTTTTTTCCTAGAAAAGAGTGTATGGATAGTTTATTTTGTCGTCATTTCTACTTCGCAATTCAGATTTCAATTTTATTCCTTTTGTCATTTCTTTTATGTGTTCATTTGTTGAGTCTTGTAATAGTTGGGTTATTGTAGGGTTATGGCCTAAAGTTTAGTTTGTTGTCTTATCGTCAAGTCTTTCCAATTTTTACTTAATATAATCTTTGTTTGTGTCACTTTGATCTACTCTATTTAGCTTTTCACTATACATATCTTTTCAATTCAGTTTTGAGGACATGATATGTAAGACAATTTAGTAAGATATTAATATCATATCTATTCATGAAATCAATACATCATAGAAGTAAAAAAAGAAATACATTCAAGGAAATGAAGACTTAAACAACTTAATACGTCATTTAGTATCGGAATGGTTAAAAGAATAAATTTCATTTAAATTGACATGTGTCATTTGTTGTCAAGAAGGTTACTCAAATGTAGAATTCAAGATGACAATTATAGAACAAAAATGATATACATATCAATCAACGCGTACGTTCAAAGAGATAATGTATGATTTTCACTTCACATCTTAAATGTAATGCTTGTATATGATATTTTTAATAATTGATATGACTAAGGCATCTGTTCTACTATCCAAACACTTTGTGATCGTTTGCTACCCCATTTGACCCTTAATTTTATTTTCTTTCATGACCCTTATTTTGAAATAAAATACAAAAAAAAGAGTAGAAAAAAATCAAAAGCAAAAAAGAAAAAGAAGAGTCAAGAAAAGATAAAAGTGAAAAAGAAAAAAAAAGAATTAAAAAAAAGTCAAAAAAAGGAGAAAAGTGAAAAAAGAGGAAAAGAAAAGTTGTAGTGAAAAAATCCAACAACAACAAAAAAGCAAACTTTATGAACTACGTTAGACCTGATTCTTGCTCTAACAAGATACGTAGGCATCCTTATTTTGAGGTTCGGTCCAACCAAGAAAAAGTCTAAAAATTCCTCACCACAAAAACTGGGCAAAAATAATAATAATAAAAGAGTCAATTTCAAAAGTTGTAAGTCTTAACCTTGTTACACAGCTTCTTTGAGCTTTCATGCCAATCCTTTCTAACCTTGTCCAAAAGCCACGTTACAATCCAAATAGAGTCCTTCTTATCACTTTTTAACAATAACAAGTTAAACAAGCTTTCTTTGTTGATTATAAAAGGAAAAATGTCATGCCACTCACACAAGGAGTGAAAATGAGGGAATCTTATCAAGGAAAATCCTCAATAGCCCTATAGGAGATCATTTGAGTTGAGAGAATTTAAAAAATGAGAGCGTCTTATTGGTGAAATCCCTAAGGGCACCATAAGACAATAGTGAGTAAGAGGTAACCAAAAAGAGAGACTTGTATGTGAAAACCTTTCGAGGCACCACTAGTCAAGAGTTAGTCATAAATCTATTGCAAAAGTTGGAGTGTAGAAATCTGACTTCAAAGTTGAAAGTTTGAGAAAGATGAAATTTAGATTGATTGGACAGACCAGACAATGTAATCCAAATTGCATGTCATGATCATTAGAATTGACCACCGCTACCAATGGAGTCCAATTTTTATTTATTTGTTTATTTTTCTTCTCAAAAGGTCAAATATTATTTCTTCTTATTTTGTGTCGCTCAATTCGATCTGGAGTTAATCGTTACTAAGCAAGCAGAAAATGATTTCAAAATTGATATCATCTCTTCAATTGCACAAAACAAAGTATGGTCAGTACATTCATCATGACATGATTCAAGAAATAGTGATGTGCATAGTAACTTGTCAACAATTGACAATTTTCAAGAATTTCTATGAAACGAGATTTCAATTAATGTTGGAGGGTGGGAACAATATGAAAAGTCCGAAGTTTGAAGTTCTAAACAATTAGAGTTGTTTTCAAGATTATCAAGGTGGGCTGACCAGAAAAAAGAAACAATCTACCCCAACTGATATGGTTTAACATTGCAATAACATGAGCAATCATCTTCAAAGCTAATTCCACAAACCGATCACCACAAAAAAAAACTCAAAATTTTTCTTTGTTTTTTCTAAACAAAAAAAAATGTTACTGCCATAAAGGTTTTCTTAGAAACCTCAAATTTGAAAAATCAGTGGAAGAAAAGAAAATTCATGCATCACATTTATTTTTCTCCTAGGAAAATCACCTCCTAGTTTGAGACATTTACTTTTTTCCATTCTCTTTTAGGATAAATGCTTACTAGTCTGAGAACTTATTATTATTATTATTTTCTTTTTTTCTCTTGGTATACATAAACTTCCTACTTTGAGACATTTATTATTTTGAAGCTTACCACTACTAATGACTCACAAAACTTTTTTGGTGCAAACTGGGGCAAAAAAGAAATGTTGTGATGATTTCATTTGATGATTATATTTAGCAGGACCTCCTGGACAATGGAATTTAGTGAAGCAGGACCCTCCTGGACAATAGAATTTAGTTTAGCAGGACCCTCCTGGACAATGATATTTAGTTTAGAAGGACCCTCCTAAACAATGGGATTAGCAGAACCCTCCTGGATAATGGAATTTAGTGAAGCAGGATCCTCCTGGACAATGAAGTTTTGTTTAGCAGAACCATCCTAGACAATGGGATTAGCAAGACCCTCATGGAGAATGGGATTTAGTTTAGCAGTATCCTCCAGGACAATGCGAATTAGATTAGCAAGACCCTCCTACATAACGGGAATAGCAGGATCCTCTTGGACAATGGGAAGCAGGATCCTTCTGGACAATGGGAAGCAGGACCCTCCTAGACAATGGAAAGCAGGACCGTCCTGAACAATGTAAATTAGTGTAGCAGGACCCTTCTTGACAATAGGAAGCAAGACCCTCCTGGACAATGGGAATTAGTGTAGCAGGACCCTCCTGGATAATGAGACTAGCAGGACTCTCCTGGATAATGGGATTAGCAAGACCTTCCTAGATAATGGGACTAGCAGACTCTCCTGAATAATGGGATTACATCATAGGATTTGGTTACTTTCTAATATGATAAATACATCCTAGTCTAGTTTATTCTTCTTAATTTATATTAGCTAATCACTCACAATATTTTTCTAGTGAAAATTGGGGCAAATGTTTTTGTTAGTTCTTTTGTTTCTGATGGCTTTTAAGTTACTTCAAGCAAAACATGGATTTGAAATTCAAGAACAAAGTTTCAACTGATTTCAGAATGATCAATCCCATGATAGTCAGAATCAGTTTCTTTAATGCATGTAGCAGTCTGACTTCCTCACATTTTTTTCTATTCAACTTTTATTAAAGATAACATGCAGTCATTCAAGAACATATTCAAATTTTCATTGCGAAGTGTGCCAAAAACTCACTCTAAATGGCAAGTTAAGCATCGAATTCAATTCAAGATCAATATACTCACCAAAAAATCAAGGTGATATCTGAAATTCAAGACTCAAGAGAAACTGTAAAGATAGGATCTTGTGCTTTTATTTTTCTTTTGACTATTAGTTTTCATTTTTATGTAATGAAGGATAAGAACTGCGATCTGAAGCCTCGAGGGAACCTCATTTAAATTCCAACTCATCGACTCATCTCTTGAACTACATGTGACCCGATTCCCTTATAACCCGGGATATATAGGATGTCCAAATTAAAACAAGGACTCGGTCTCATATTTGTCTTTTAAATAAAAGTCCCGTCAAAACTTGTCACGTTGTCTACTTCTTTGACTGAAAACTCTTCGTGTTTCCAGTCAAAGAGTGTAATATCTTACAAAAGGAAAAATCTTGAAAAATTGCCAAAGTTAAGGAAGTGAGTTTTAGTCATTTTCAAACGGCCATAACTTCTAACTCAGAATGAGTTAGAGGTAGTTCTTGATATGGTTGGAAATACCTTAAAGATATCTTTCCAATGCCGCCGACTTTTGGCAATTTTGATATCGTATCAGAAGTTGGGATGTTGAGGTAAGGAAAGTCCGAATCTGGATTTAAGCAAGGGCAAACTAGTTTTTTCACCAATTAATTCCCTATTTCATTTTAGGGGTTTATTTGGGGTAAAAACAAGTTTTAGTTCAAATTGGAAATTTAAAATTTACGCTTAGGGCTTGGAGAAGAGATTACAGAAGAATGAAAGGGAGAAAAGTTAAGAATTCTCCAAGAACGCCAAGGTGTGCGAGTGGAATTCGTCGGGGGTGATCCCTATCAAGGTACGTGAGATCTTTTAGTGTTGGGTCATTTCACCCACACACCAAGATTGTTTTAATCCTATGATTTTCGAATTTTTTGAATTAGAATAGTGAAGTTCTTGAAGGACATTATTGAATTCTTGTTGATTGAGTTGTTGAATGCCTATTGTTGATTTGTAATTCTGGTTTTTTTTTCCGAGTTAAATCTATTGGGTATTGAAGGTACTAACAATCCTAGGGGTTTGGTAAACGAACTATGGAGGTTTAAGGGGTTTCGCGTTGAAAAATGAGATGAAAAATCATTAGGCATCACCTAGGCAGGGTCAGGCGCGACGTGCCCCATCTGCGCCAAAGGGTCTGGGACAGTGCGCCAAGATAGAGCCTCAGACCAAGAGGTCTGGTGCGGCGCGCCCGAATCCAGAAACACGAATTTACAACCTTGAATCCATAACTCCAAATTCAAGGATAAGTTAGAGCCAAGTCCAGAGAAATTTCTATAGTCCTTTCATGAAGTCTTTTGCAAATACTTTAAATGTGTTTTAACACTTAAAGATCAGTTTAAGTAAGGACTAAAGATAAGAAGGACAAGTTCATTTCAAATTTAATAATTCTTTCAAAAACATTCGAAGTGTCGTTTTAAGACATAAGTTCGAGATCAGTTTAGAGTAAAGTGAGGTATTCCTTTAAAGCAGTATATGGGAATTAAGTATTCCCAAAAGAACTTAAAATGTTTTTCCATTTAAAAAAAAGGAAACTGAAATTTCCAAAGAGCATTCGGGCTAGTTTTCAGTTAGAGAGAAATAACTTTCTAAATGAAGCAAGCAGGGGAACTGAGATTTCAAAGATACCCTTTGAGGTAAGTATTTTGAACACTAATCTCAAATCATAGTATCAATATGTTTTTAAAACATAAGAGCCAGTATATTTTAGGAGTAGTATTGAGCACTGGTGTGGGGGAGAGTTCATACAACTCACAGCCCCCATAAACCATGTAACCACCATGGGTATAAAAGGGTCATACTTTTTAAATGAAACCTTTTCATAGTGGACTAGTGGATCCATTAGGAAGTTCAGGTCTTATACATTTGGTCGGGTATAGGATGCGCTAGCAGCGTGAGGTACATCGTTGTATCATCATTGTAGCTCTTTAGTGATGGTTGTCGGTTAGAGAAAATTCCACGGAAGTTAAATGTATTTATATATACACATTAGCTTATTTGTATCCTTCTATACATTCAGAATTTACAGCATGTTTCCAAACATATTTTTCTTTATATTGCACTTGTTTTTAAATTGTTTTATAATGAAATGAGTCAGTATTATTGAGTCATATTATTCATGAGTTTGGTAGAGCCAAGTTAAGTGTTCCTTCTTAATATTTTCAAGTTTAAGTTGTTTCAACATTCCAACTCGCATACTCGTACATTCAATGTACTGGTGTCAGTTGGCCTGCATCGTATCATGATGCAGGCCCAGGTAACGAGGATCGACTTTCATCGCATTGTTGATCTAGTTGAGCACTCCAGAGTCAGTGGTGAGCCTCCTTGCATTCCGGAGGACTTCTTTTACTGCTTTTATAGTATTTTCTTTATTAGGGTGTTGAGGGGTCTGTCCCAACATCTATCCCAGTTTTAGAAGGCTTCATAGATAGATAGGCAGATTTTCTTTTCATTATCTTTCTATTTGTAAAGACTTGGGTTGCCACATTTGTCCAGTTGAATGTTGAATCTTTAAAACATTCTCAGTTGTATCAGTTATTTGAGTTATTGATCATTATATAACTGTGTGTATTGTCTTGCATAGAGTTAAGTAAGTCAGGCCAAGGGTCCACTCGAGGCCAGCAATGGTCTTCGACTGCCGACCACATCCAGGGTGTAGGCTCGAGGCGTGACAAAGAGGGACAAACTGTAGACATAGAATTTTTTACGAAACATAAGAATTTACACTATTTTATTCCTTAAATGTTTCTTTTATGTCTAAGTTTGATATTTTAATTTTTGTCTTATTTTAGTAAGTTTATTTTAAAAGATTTGAAAATAAAAAAAAATATATCATATTATATTATATTATATTATATTATATTATATTATATTATATTATATCATATTATATTATATTATATCATATTATATCATATCATATTATATCATATTATATTATATAATATAATATAATATTATATCATATCATATCATATCATACCATATCATATTATATTATATTATATTATATTATATTATATTATATTATATTATTAAAAAATAATAATAACTTAACTACCCCACACCTCATTACCGACAGCTACCCATCCCACTTCACCCCCATAACCTCACGACCTTAACCACGTCCCTCTCCATTTTTATTTATAACACATACACATACAGCAACACACACAGAGAATACACAAAAAAAAAAAACAGACGAGCAAACAAAAAAAAAAACTCACATCTTTTTTATTTTTCTTTAAAAAATACATTAATTTATCCACATTTTTTTTTTCTCATTTCTTTCATATAAATACAACACATATACCACTACATAAAATCTGCAAAACGATTCATGGGTGTTCCAATCGAGGTTCCATCAAAATTTTGCGGTACTTATTCTCTTATTTAAAGTTCAACTTTGTCTTATTTATTTATTTATTTATTTATGGAATTTGATGTAATTTTATGACAACTTTCCTATTTTTATTCATAATTCAATTACAATGAACAATTTGTTAGCTATTATATCTCTGTTTAATGAATGAAGATAGCTTTAACTATGACTACTTTTTATTTTTATTTACGTCTATTCGCTAGTTGTGACCTCTTAAAATGAATAGGTCATGACATTGTTTTTGTCTTGATTTAGATAATAATGATAAAGTAGTTCTACTTAGGCTAAAATGAATTTATTATTGGTAATATAAAATAAAAGGATATAAAAATGATGTCAGAATTATATATTGTAATTTTAACATTTGGAATTGTTTTACTTTATTTGGTTTTATGTATCAAGAAAAAAATTATTTTTTAATCTAGATGAGTTTGAGGCATGTTAAAAAATATTTTATTCAACTAAGAATGTGGTTACACATATTCTTTGAGACACTATAAGAAACTCAAAGATGCAGTTACACACCTTGGCCACATTATTTTGAACTTTCATTAATTTAAATCAAGAGGTGTAAATATAAATTATTAGGTATGATGAACTCAAGAGGTGAAGACAATTATGTCTTTAAATGTCAAAAACCAAGAATGCAGTTATGCATCCGATTTGAAATCAAATAAAAGTTCAACAATAAAAATGTGAATAAGTGATTGCCTGAAAATTATATACCCAAAAATATTTTAAAGTAAGTATAAGTCAACAAAAGCGATGGTGTTAGAGGCACGGGACTTGAGGGATGCCTAATACCTTTCCCTCGGTCAACAGAATTCCTTACCCGAATTTCTATCGAAGACCAAATAGAGAGTCATTTCCTTTTGATTAGGAATTAAACAAAAAGGCAACTCAGAACATCACAACTCAATTCCATGCGGCGACTCTGAAAAAATAAAATAATTCCTTAATCAATAATGTCACTTAAATTGGAAAAATCCTCCGCCGCGCACGAAAAAGATTGTGACAGCGACCCCAAGTCATTTATGACTTATTACAACTAACAGTTGGTCACCTGATTGTCCATTTGTTTTTAATGCAATTTTTTGTATTTTGGAGCTTTTGAAACTTGCACAATTAACATTGGTCAAAACTCTAGGTAAATAGTCTCAGAATGCAATTTCGGTGTTTCTGTTAGCTCTTGAACATTGATTTTGGTCTAGTAGAACATTAGGTTTGGGTCCTAGAATTCCAACTCATTTCAAACAACGTTGTGGCTTTTGGATTCAATAGAGTCTTGGGTATGGGACCCACTTTTTGTTAAGACGACCTCTGTTGGCAGTTTTTGATATCTTTATTGAGTTTGGAATGACGAATTTTGTGGGGTAATATAGTTTGAGTATGTGCATGAGTTTCCAAACCAATCCCAAGCACCAAAGTGGAGTCCGTTTGGAATTAGATAATTTTTCTTGTGCATGATGCTAGTTTTTATACCCCAAACTTGAGGGCAACTACTATCACCTGAAGCCAAAAATTAGGCCTGAGTCGGCCTTGCTAAACAACTTGCTAATGGAGCATTGGAAGTCACAGCAAGGCCCATTTCCACAGCCCTACAAAGAAAGAACTACTCCTAACAATTTCTGTAAAGCAATAACCAACTAGCATAGAAGCATGTTTTTGCCATCGAGGCCACCATGATATATAAGAAAGCAAAAACGCTATGGGGGTCGTCAAAGACACCATGATCTCTATACAGAAGTAGAAAACAGGTATGTAACTAATCATATGTCAAGTTGTTATCAAACATCATCCAACCACAAAGCAAAGGCCAACATGGACAATAACTTGGCTATACAACCCAATACGCTAGTCTACAACCCTGTATGAATATAACATTTGGACGGTATAGGTCCCCTAGCATACCTAAAATCTATAAACAACAAAACAAGCGAACCTCTACAAATCTGAAACTCTTGGAAGAAATGGATAAACCAATCATTTGGATAGGCAGCTGTGCTACTTGGCATGTTGACCTGATCGCCACTCAATATCTGCAGGCATGAATGTAGCTCACCCCGGCAAGGAGATTCAGTACAAAATGAAGCACCGAGCATGTAAGGTAACTTGAAAACTGAAAATAAAGTATTAGTACTAAATGCAAAGGGCAGGGGTGAACGCAAGTACAATACCTTGTCTACCTGTAATAAGACAATATAAACACATTAAAAGCAATAACCTAACCAGACCTCTATAAGCCCCACTAGTACGAACATCACACAATCCCTACAAGTCTTAACGAACACAAACAATCAATATATACCCACATTAGCCCCTTATCTCGATCCCAATGATAAATTGATATGAACTATATGAATGTACATGTACCATGAATAACTTCAAGTCTGAGGCTCTGTGGTACCATACATATATGTTGCCCCATAGGTACAGCCTACCCGGTAGTTTGAAAGAATTGGTAGATTTCGAGAGAATTAGGAGTATTGCAATGGTCTTTGACAGGTAAAAGGGTTTCAAAACAAGAGGGAAACATATAAAAGGTTGAAGGCGGGGTGGAGAGTCTTGGAAAGTAAATTTACCGACTACGAAAATGAAACAATATAATAGAATGTCGTTATTAGTAGATTATCTCAATTTATGATATAACGGTCACTCAACTATTGATAATCATCTAAAGTCGTGTTTTCCTTCTTTTGTAATAAGAAGGTCACTCAACTTTGTTTATGTCTCTTCAAAAGTCACCTTATTAATATTTGAACGAGCAGAATATGATATGAAATTATATTTAATTTATATGGTCTTTCTATTCTTTTTGTTTTGAATCTACTCTTATGAATAACTCGACCTAGCTCTAACGCGTAATTTAAATTAACCATATTCACTTGGAAAAATCATGAGGAGAGCTTTAATTTTTGTTATCACCAAAACTGATGGCATAGGTATACTTTTTAAAAAAATAACATCCATGGATACTTTTACCACATTTATTGTAACATGTCAGTAATTGAAAGAACTACAAAGAATTTAATAATTGGAAAGAGTCATTTTTGGAAAGAATTGAAATCTGGAAAATTTGTTAAGTATGTTACGTTGAGTTTTTGGTCAACTTAAAATGACTGTAACTCCTAGATCAGGATGATTTAGGTGTGTTTCCAGATATCATAGGAGAAATATTAAAATTATATTTCCAATGTCTCCGAGTTTGCGTGATTTCAAGATCGTATGGGTGAGATATGCAAATTTGAAGTTTGATTGTTCAAATAAGGAAGGTCTAATACGAATTTTTTAAGGGTAGTTTAGTCTTTTCCTTGCCTAATTATATTTTTTCTTTTTTAGTAAGTTATGTGGGGTCTAAACTGAGTTAGTTCAGTTTATGCAATTAAGAAATACGCTAGGTCTTTGTGAGAAGAAAAAAGAGGAGAAAAAAAGAAGAAAAACTCAAGATTTGTCAAGTTCTTGCAATTTTGGTTGTGGAATTTGCCAAGGATTCAATCCTACGAGGTATGTGCGACTTTCATACCGTTGGGTTCATTCACCCACGCGCCAAACATGTTTGTTCAGCGAAATTTGTTTCTAGAAAGTTGAAAGTATGATGTTCTTGAATTATGTTCTTGAAGTTTGCTTTAGTTCCAGAGATTTGATGGTATTGTGGAGTTCTTCATGAAATCGTGTCGTTTTAAGGGTTGTTTTGGGTTAGATTCTTGTGCATATATACTGGGTTTTTAAATCTAAAGATGGTTGAGAAAAGAATTGTATTTAGGCGAATTGTGGTGACAAAATGAAGAAGGAAAAAGTCGAGCAGGTTTTGACACGCATGTCCGTGTCATGAACTTGCTCCCCTAGTGTAAAAAAATCACCTCCGCGTCGCGGTTAGGACGCAGACTCCTCTGTTTCAACATAAAATTTCACGATATAATAATTAAATACATCTCCACGTCGCGGGCTAGTTTTTAGACAGAGATTTCTTGATATTTTCTCATGATTAACTACCTAAAAACACTCCTAAACATAATAAAATCTTTTCTGTCACAAATCACAATCCTTGAATACATAAATTCAATTCAAGGAAAGTTAAGGAGTTAAGAATCAAGTCAAGAGATATTCATAAAGTTTTTCAAAAGTCTTTTACAAGCTTTTTAACTTTGTTTTAAGACTCAAGTTTGTAGACACATAATTTTTTATCGAACATAAGATTTTACATTATTTTTTATTCATTAAATATTTCTTTTATGTCTAAGTTAGATATTTTAATTTTGTCTTATTTTAGTAAGTCTATTTTAAACAATCTGAAAATAACAAAACAAAATGTTTTAGCTTAATTTTTGTTTAATAAGAAGTTGGTATTTTCAATTATAATTTATTATTAGGTACTCAACTTTTATTAGTTTAAAAGTATTTAAATATCATAATATTATTGGGGAAAAAATTACCCCACTACCGATTACCCCCTAATCTACCCACTTCCCTCACACTACACCCCCACCCACACGTATACACACACTACTACAACACAACACACACTCTACCTATATTAACACTACAATCAACATACTACAAGGAGGATACCCACACATACAGAAACACACACGCACAACAACAGAAAAAATCTGCAAAAACAAAAATCAGCAAACAAAAAAATAACACTACACTTTATCAACAAGAGAAAGAAAAAGAAAAAACACAACACACGCAGCCAGCAAACAAAAAGAGAGAGAAAAAAAAATCCAAAAAAGCTCACACGCAAGAAACAAAATAATGTCTTCATATTTTATTCTCTTTTTCACACACAAACAAAAGTTGAGGTCGAAGGTCACTTCCTGATTTCGAGTTCGTGGTTCCTTATTTGAATTGTTTTCTTTTCATGAATTGAATTATTCACAAGAGGTACCATTTCATTTTATTGTATTTTTTTATAATTATATAATACTTGGTTCCAATGTAATGAAGGTTGCTCAAATTTTATGTGTGTTTAATTTACAATAATATTAAAATATTTCCGATTTGTTCTATTGTACATTATTATTCATTTTTATACCTTATGTTGTTATCAATTAAGTACCTCCTGTGTCCAACCCAAAATCAATTAAATATCAAAAGAATTATTTTAATTCTTTTGTTTAGTCAACTTTATTTAAAATGTTTATTTTATAAAAATTAAGAGATGAATGAGTTTTAAATTCTTACTTTTTAGTTTAATTGTCTTTTGTCATAACTTAAAAGTAAACTAAAAATATAAATGTATCTATATCGAATTTGAATATGAAATAATTAACTATTTGTTTAAGATTTTAGACTTTGATTGTTTATAAATATAAATAGTAGAGGTAGTTTATAACATTAAAAATACACATAAACTTTCTAGTTATAGGTAAATTATTAAAATATATGACCCTTTTTCAAAGTCGGTTTCAATTAAGAATGTGGTTACACATCTTTTTTGAAACATTAAAATAAACTCAAGGATGCGGTTATGCACCTTGGCCGAATTCAAGGATGCAGTTACACACCTTGGCCAAATTATTTTAATATTAAACTTTCATTAATCTGAATCAAGAGGTGTAAATAGGAATTATTAGGTGTAAGATACTCTAGAGGAAAAGACAGTTTTACTTCTAAAGGAAAAAACCAAGAATGCCGTTACACATAGGTTCAACCTAATAAAAATTCAAAAATAAAAAATAAGTAAACCATATCATATACACATAATATATCCAAAAATAAAAAATAAATAGAAAAAATAAGTATAAGTAAAAAAAAAAGTGATCGTGTTAGAATCACAGGACTCGAGGGATGCCTAATACCTTCCCCTCCGTCAACAGAATTCCTTACCCAAATTTTTAGTTTGAGAACAAAACTAAAAAGTCATTTCCTTTTGATTAGGGAAACAAAAAATGTGACTTGAAACACCACAACTCAATTCCAAGTGCGACTCTGAAACAAATAAAATAATCCCTAAATCAATATTGTCACTTAGACTGAAAATGGGTCTGACATATCTGGCGATTCTGTTGGGGAATAATCAGAATTTGAACTTTGTTATATTGACTTTTACTTAATTTTATTATGGTATTTTTTTAATATATTGTATATAAAGGCCTAATGTGCTACTTGCTGTTCATTTATTGCTTTTGATATTGTTGAACTATGTTGAATTATTTTCTCTCGCGTACACCTTATGAGTCTCTGAAAACACTTCACACACATTCACAGGAATGCAGTTATGCATCCTACTTTCCCTTGAGATAAAGGTGGAGTGTCTTGACACACAATGAAAGATTTTTAGTAACACATGTTTGGCGGAGTTGGATCAGCAATAAAGTCAAAAAAGCGTTGTTACCGATAAGTTACCCTTCCCTGTGTCCACTCAGGTAAGCCTGTCTAGATACCTATCTTATTCAAATTGAACCTGGTAAAGCTAGATCATAGATTTGGTTATCCTAGAAGACTCCGCTTATTTGTATTATTTGTATGTGACTCAGTGAACCTCAAAACAAGAGTTGGTCCATTCAGGACACAAGTATCCCTCTCTTACTTGACCACTTAGATCATTTTATGTGCTACATGAAAATGCATTTATTTTGAAATGCTCTATAAGTTGATTCATTTTATTGTGATTAGTGTCATGAAAAAATGTTATCTTTTGATTATTACCAGAAAAAAGAAGAAGGAGAAAACATAAAAATATTTCTTCTTTTATGAGTTATTATACCTTTTTAAAAAATGAAATGAAAGATTTTTCACTATTAACTAAAATTAAAAAAATCAGTTTCCTTTGTATAATTAATTTTTAAAAAATCAAAAAAATTTAATGTCTTAATGCTTTGAGAAATATTGCATTTGTCAAGTCAAGTGTTAACATTTAAAACATAAAAATAAAATTGAACCGTTCAATCGAAAAAGTCAATATAACAAAGTTCAAAAACAAGTTTTTCTTAATTTTCTTTTAATAATTCAAAAGAAAACTAAAGGATTTTATTTCAAAGATCTTAAAAAAATAGTTATTGAGTTTTAGAAAAATTATGCAATGATTTTATTCATGTTCTCAATCATATTACGGATTTGATCAATGCATTGTAAATTTTTTTAAAATTTTTATTTTTATTCTTTTTTTTAAAAACTAATAATTTAGTAATGGATAACCCTTACAAACTTTATCGCCCATACACACAGTTAACTTAAGGTGGTTGATTTGTGGTTAAGCTGGCATCCCATCCCTACAATACAAGATCAAACGGGAAAAAGAAAATGACTCACATAGACATAAATGAGTCGTACAATGATGAGGTCAGAAATCAGATGACCTCACAAGAAATAGTGTCAACAGAAGAGGTAAAGGTGTTAAGACAACAAATGACAGAGATGTACGAAGCTTGGATTTGTGGACAAGCTCCACCATCTTTAATCCATAACTATCTAAATACAAATATGTCACCCCCTATCCAAGTATCGATAAATGATCCAATTAATCCACCTGGATTCGGCCCCTATGCTAACTCATCCTACGTAGTTGGAACTTCTACAGTGTGCCCTTCGAGTACACCAATGACGAATAATCCACTCTTCATATCGGTTGCGCTGACTTTTAGCGTCTCGCAGCCTATAATGGAGCTGAAATCAAACAGTGATCCTCAACCTAAAGTTCAATATGATCGTGATTATACCCTTGATTTGACTTTTAAAATTCCAGGCTCTTACGCTCACACTCATCAGTATAGTTCCCTTGTTAAAGCTGGAAAAACTATTAAGAGCGAGGAACATGAAGAAATATGCTAGAAAAATGAAGAGTTTGGAACAAAGTGTAAGAGATATGCAAGGATTGGAGGATCACAAAAGTGTCTCGTTCAATAATTTGTGCATGTTTCCCCACATTCATCTACCCATCGATTTTAAAACTCCAAAGTTTGAGAAATAAGATGGACATGGAGATCCTGTAGCTCATTTAAAGAGATATTGTAATCAACTGAGAGGGGCTGAAAGATAAGAAGAATTTCTCATTGCTTATTTTGGGGAAAGTTTGATGTGAATTGCCTTAGAATGGTTCAAAGATGAAGATACTTCTAACTGGCATACATGGGATTATTTGGCACGATATTTTGTTCAACAATTTCAATATAACATTGACATACTGCCAGATCATATTTCACTCGCCAACTTGAGGAAAAAAACCATCAAAAATTTTCTTGAATATGCTATTAGGTGGAGAGAGCAAGATTCTAGGGTTAATCCACCAATAAAGGATTCATAAATGATGGATGTTTTATTCCAAGCGCAAAAATATGACTACTTTCATTATTTACTTTCCGTTGTTGGAAAATCATTCACTGAAGTTATTAAGATGGGTAAAATAGTGAGAAATGACATACAACGTGGAAAAAGTGTACGTCAAGCTGTCTTGAAGCCACCACACAAGTGATTGAAATTGATTAGGAAATCTTGGGGGGAAGAAAATGAAAGACGATGCATCAAATATTGTGTCTGACACACAAAAAGGTCCAAGGGGTCAGTTTATCAATATGCACCACCTCAATTCTATCACTATCTCCCCATGCAATACACACAATACTTTATGGTTTCACCTCAATATGCAGTGTATGGTGCACAACCATATGCATATCCATCAAAATATCCTCAATAGCGAACACCAACACATGAAAATGTGTGTCTATCTTCTCAAAATTTTCGAGCACCCTATTATCCCCGTCTAAGACAGGGATTTGAAGGAGATCAAAGACTTGGAAATAATTTCACACCAATTGGATAGTCTTACACGAGTTTATTTGAGAAATTGAAATGACTGAATATCATAGAGTCGAATCCTTAAAACTTTGCAGATCCAAGTTCAAAAGGTTTCAATCCTTTAGCACGATGTGCATACCATTCGATGCCTTAGGGCACAATATCGAAGATTGTCGAACTTTGAAAAGTGAGGTGGAAAAGATGATCCAAGCAAACATTGTGGTACAAATTGATAATCCTCAAATGTTACTTATAATCCTCTACCAGCACCTAATGATGTACACTTCATTGAGATGATATGTGATAACAATTTTCTCAAATCTGAAGAAAACACAATTGAAATTGGTGGAGCTTTTACGAAGGCTAACGTGTAAAGGAGTGGCTAAGAAGTCAAGCTTGGTGATTGGGAGACACTCTTCTTTTCTCGAAAAAGAGTGTATAAATAGTTTATTTTGTCATCATTTCTGCTACGCAATTCTTTATTATTTTATTTTAGTAAGTCATACCTTTCTATCATTCCTTTTATGTAATTATTTGTTGAGTCTTGTCGTGGTTTGGGTTATTATAGAGTTTTAACCTAAAATTTAGTTTGTTATCTTCTCACCAAGTCCTTTTATCTTAATAGATATTTGTTTTGTGTCACTTTGATCCGTTCTTTGACTTTCCATACATACATCTCTTCCCAATTCAATTTTTGTGACATGATATGCAAGAGGATTTTGTCAAATCTTAAGATTACATCTAGTCATGGAATGAATACATCAAAAAGAAAAAAATATATATACATTCTAGGAGATGAATAATGACTTAAACACCTTGATATGTCCTTTATTATCGAAAAATGATTGAAAAAATAAATTTCATTAACACATGTCATTTGTTGTCGAGAAGGTACTACTTGAATGGAAATTTCAAGATGGCAAAATGATAAACATATGCATCAATGCATAAGTTGCACAGAGATAATGTATGATTTTAATTTCACATCTTAAAGGGCATGCTTGTATTGGACATTTGTAATAATTGATATGATGAAGGCATTTCATTCTACTATCCAAACACTGTGTAATCTTTTGCTACCCCTTTTCAGTCTTAATTTTATTTCTTTCATAACCCTCTTTTGGAATCAAAATACAACAAAAAAGTCAAAAAAAAAGTGAAAAAGAAAAAAGAGAAGTAAAAAAAAGTCAAAAAACAAAAAGTGAAAAATGGTTTTAAAAATCAATAACAACATAAGAACAAACTTCCTGAACTACGTTCGACCTGATTCTTGGTTTGACAAGATACATAGACAACCTTAGTTTGATGTTCGGTCCGACCAAGAAAAGACTAGAAAATCCTTATCACAAAATCTGGAGCAATAATAATAATAATAATAATAATAATAATAATAATAATAATACTAATAATAATAATAACAATAATAATAATAATAATAATAATAATACAAATAATAATTAAAAATGATAATTATTATTATTATTATTATTATTATTATTATTATTATTATTATTTTAGTTTTTGTTTTTATTTTTGCAAAAAATGAGTCGATTCCAAAAGTTGTAAGTCTTAACCCTATTACAGCAATATCTTTGAGGTTTCATGCCGATCATTTTTTTGTAACCCTATCCAAAAGTCATATTACAATCCAAAAAAGACCTTCTGATCAATTTTAACAATGACTAGTCAAACAAGCTTTCAGTGTTGATTATATAAGGAAAAATGTCATGTCACTCGCATAAGGAGTGAAAATGAGGGAATCATATCGATGAAAATCCTTCAAATCCCTATAGGATATTATTTGAGTTGAGAGGAAGTAAAAAATGAGAGAGTTTTATTGGTGAAAATCCTCAGGGCACCGTAAAACGATAGTGAGTGAGAGATAATAAAAGAGAGAGGCTTGTATGTGAAAATCTTTTGAGGCACCACAAGTCAAGTGTTAGTCATACATCTAGTGCAAAAGTTGGATTATAGAAGTCTGACTTCAAAATTTAAATTTGGACAAAGATTGAGTTTAGATTGATTGGACAGACCAGTCCATCTAATCCAAAATGCATGTCATGATTATTAAAATTGACCACCACTATCAACACAGTCCGTTTATTTTTATTTATTTATTTATTTATTTATTCTCTCAAAAGGGTCAAATATTGTTTCTTCTTATTTTGTGTCGCTCAACTCGATCTTGAGTTAGTCTTTCTTAAGCAAGGAGAAAATGATCGAAAAATTGATACCATCTCTTCAATTCTACAAAACAAAGTTTGGTCAACACATCAATCGTTACATGATTCAACAAAATAGATACCATCTCTTCAATTGAAACAAATAAAGTTTTGTTAGCACATCAATCGTGATATGATTCAAGAAATTGATATGCATAGTAACTTGTCAATAATTGACAGTTTTTAAGAATATTTAGGCATACAAGATTAAATTATTTGTTGGAGGGTGTAAACAATATAAAAAAATCAGAAGTTTGAAGTTCTGAACAATTAGTACTCTTTTCAAGATTATCAAGGTGGACTGACTAACAAAATGGAAACAGTCTTTCCCATTTGATATGGTTCAACATGGAAATAACATGAGGTATCATCTTCAAAGCCAAGACCAAAAATCAACCACCAATTTAAAACTCGCAATCTTTTTTATGTATGAGGCTTTCTTGCTGAAATAAACATTGTTTCACATGTTCAAAATTGGCTAACAGAGTTGCAATAAAAACCTATCACCATTTTTACTCTTATGCTTGCACGGACCGTTATTTTTATTTCTCCTAACATAAACACTTTCTAATTTGAGATTGTTATTTTATTTTTCTCCTAGGATAAACATTTCTTACTCTGAGATTTTATTTTTTATTTTTACCTAGGATAAACACTTCCTAGTCTGAGAGCATTATTTTAATTTTCTCCTACGATAAACACTTTCTAATCTGAGACTTTATTTATTTTCTCCTAGGATAAATACTTCCTAGTCTGAAACCATTATTTCCATTTTCTTCTAGGATAAATACTTCCTAGTTTGAGAGCATTATACTTATTTTCTCCTAAGATAAGCACTTCCTAGTCTGAGACTTTATTTATTTTCTCCTAGGATAAACACTTCCTAGTCTAAGACTTTATTTTTTTTCTCCTAGGATAAACACTTCCTAGTCTGAAAATATTTAGTTTTATTTTTTTCTAGGATAAACACTTCCTAGTCTAAGACCGTTATTTTCATTTTCTCCTAGGATAAACATTTCCTAGTCTGAGATTTTTTTTTTCTCATAGGATAAACACTTCATAGTCTTACACTGTTCTTGTCATTTTCTCCTTGGATAAGTATTTTTGGGACTTTTTTTAAAATAATTTTCTCTTAGGGTAAACACTTCATAGTCTGATACCGTTATTTTTATTTTCTCCAAGGATAAACACTTTCTAGTCTGAGACCGTTATTTTCTTTTTCTCCTAGGATAAACATTTCGTAGTTTAAGACTTTATTTATTTTTCTCCTATAATAAACACTTCCTTGTCTGAGATTGTTATTTTTTTTTTCCTAGGATAAAAACTTCCAACTCTAAGATCGTTATTTTCATGTTTCTCCAAGGATAAACACTTCCTAGTCTGAGACTGATACTTTTGTTTTCTCCTAGGATAAACACTTCCTAGTTTGAGACTGGTACTTTTAATTTCTCCTAGGATAAACACTTCCTAAGCTGCGACCGTTATTTTTCATTTTCTCATACGATAAATACTTCCTAGTCTGAGACTTTATTTATTTCTCGCTTAGGATAAACACTTCCTAGTCTGAGATTGTTATTTTATATTTCTTCTGGGATAAACACTTCCTACTCTAAGACGTTATTTTTATTTTCTCCTAGGATAAACACTTCCTAGTCTGAGACCGTTATTTTTTATTTTTCTTCTAGGATAAGCACTTCTTAGACTGCGATGTTATTTATATTTTCTCCTAGGATAAACATTTTCTAGTCTGAGAATGCTATTTTTTCTTTATCTCCTAAGATAAACACTTCTTAATCTAAGACGTTATTTTTATTTTCTTCTACGATAAATACTTTCTAGTCTGAGTTTATATTATTTATTTACTTTTGCTAATAACTCACAAAACAAATTCCAGTGAAAACTGGGGCAAAATTTTATTTATTTCTTTTGTTTGTGATGGTTGTCAGATTTCCTAAAGCGAAACATGGATTTGAAATTCAAGAATAAAGTTTCAACTCTTCTTCAATACCATGATAGCCAGAATCAACTTTTTCAATGCATGTAGCAACCTAACTTCCTGACATCTATTTTTGTTCAGCTTTTGGTCAAGAAAACATGTAGTCATTCATGAACATATTCAAATTGTAATTTTGAAAAATGTCAAAAACTTACTCGAAGTGACAAGTTAAGCATCGAATTCAATTCAAGATCAAGATACTCACCTAAAAAATAAAGGTGATAGCTGAAAGTCAAGACTCAAGTGAAGACTCAAGAGAGATAAGAGCATGTACTTTTATTTTTTGTGACTATTAGCTTTTGTTTTATTATGTTAGGATAAGAATCGCAACTTGGAGCCTTGATGGAACCTCACTTAACTTTCAACTCATCACCTCATCTCCTTGAACTACACGTGACTTGATTCTCTTATAACCCGGGATATGTAGGGTGTCCAAAACCAAGACTGGATCGCACAAATTTTTTCATTCAAATAAGAGTCCGGTCAAAACTTGTCACTTTGTCTACTTCTTTATCTTAAACTCTTTGTGTTTCCGGTCAAAGAGGGCCAAACTGTAGACACGTAATTTTTGACCGAACGTATGATTTTATATTATTTTTTATTCCTTTAATGTTTCTTTTATGTCTAGGTTAGATACTTTAATTTTGTCTTATTTTAGTAAGTTTATTTTAAAAAATTTGAAAATAACAAAAACAATATGTTTTAGTTTAATTTTAGTTTAATAAATAAGTTTGTATTTCATAATTATAATTTATTATTAGCTACTTAACTTTTATTAGTTTAAAAGTATTTAAATATTATATTATATTATGAAAAAATTTACCCCACTACCCATTACCCCGTAATCTACCCACTTCCCTCACACTACACACCCACCCACACGTCTACACACTACTACAACACAACACACACTCTACCTATATTAACACTACAAGGAGGATACCTACACATGCACAAACACATACGCACATCAACGGAAAAAATCTGCAAGAACAAAAATCAGCAAACCAAAAAGTAACACTACACTTCATCAACAAGAGAAAGAAAAAGAAAAAACACAACACACGCAGCCAACAAATAAGAAGAGAGATCAGAAAAAAAATCCAAAAACAGTCACACGCAAGAAACAAAATAATATCCTCATATTTATTCTCTTTTTCACACACAAACAAAAATTGAGATCGAGGTTCACTTTCATGGTTTCAAGTTCGTGGTTCCTTATTAGAATTATTTTCTTTTCATGAATTGAATTATAAACAAGAGGTACAGTTTAAATTTATTGTATTTTTATTTTTATAATTATTATAATACTTGGTTCCAATGTTATGAAGGTTCCTCAAATTTTATGTATGTTTAATTTTGACACAATAATATTGAAATATTTCCGATTTGTTCTATTGTACATTATTTTTCATTTTTATACATTATGTTGTTATCAATTAAGTACCTCTTGTGTCCAACCCAAAATCAATTAAATATCTAAAAGAATTATTCTAATAATTTGTTTAGTCAACTTTATTTAAAATGTTTATTTTAGATAATTAAGAGATGAAAGAGTTGTAAATTTTTACTTTCTATTTTAACTTTCTTTTGTCATGACTTGAATGTAAACTAAAAATATAAATGCATCTATATCAAATTTGAATATGAAAACTATTTGTTTAAGATTTTAGACTTTTATTGTTTATAAATATAAATAGTAGAGGTAGTTTATATCACTAAAAATACACTTAAATTTTCTAGTAATAGGTAAATATTAAAATATATGACCCGTTTCAAAATTCGTCTTCAATTAAGAATGTGGTTACACATCTTTTTTGATATATTAAAATAAACTTAAGAATGCGGTTACACACCTTGACCAAATTCAAGGATATGATTAGGAACTTGGCTAAATTACTTTAATAATTAAACTTTCATTAATTTAAATCAAGAGGTGTAAATAGGAATTATTAGGTGTAAGGTACTCGAGAGGAAAAGGCAGTTATGCCTCTAAAGGTCAAGACCAAGAATGTGGTTACGCATATAGGTTCAAACTTGTCACACCTTGAGCCTACACCCTGGATGTGGCCGGCACCCAATGACAATTTTTGGCCTTGAGTGAACCCTTTTCCTGGCTTACTTCACTCAGCGGAAGACTTAACTCAATGATAAAATAAGGCACATCCTCATGAATACTTAAATCAAAGTCTTGGCTAAAATGGCATTTAAGTCTCAAATTATAACATCTGAAATAAAACGTACTCTGCTGAGCTAACTGACTATCCGTCTATGAAGCCTCTAAAAATACTATGATGAATGTTGGGACATACCCCATAACATTCTGAATTTGAAAACCTGGAAAGCATAAAAAGGATCCTCCAGAATGCAAAGAGGCTCACCATTGACTCTGAGTGCTCAAACTGGATCAACGATGCGCTGGATTTTATTCCTGGTTACCTGCGTCTGCAGGCCAACTGGCATCAGTACATTAAATATATGAGTATGCGGGTTGTAATGGTAACAACAACTTTAGCTTGATGGGAATAAGATGAACTTACCTTGGCTCTGCTCAACTTAAGGATTACTCAACTCAATGTATCTATATAAAGCAATTTAAAAACACATGCGATACATATAAAGCTTGTAAAACAGTAAACAACTCCTTTTAACAAATTGCTATAGCAACTAAACTTTACTTATGTATGAAAGTAATATAGTTTTGTGGAAGATTCTCTAACCGACAACCATTACTATGAGCTTTAGTGGTGATACAACGTCTTTCCCACGCTGCCAGAACTTTTCTATACTTTGTCATCATATAGGAATCCTTAACTTAGTGGATCCACTAACTTAACTTACGTGATCATCTAAAAAGTATGACCCGTTAATACCCATGATGGCTACATGGTTTACATGGAGACTTGAGTTAATATGAACTCTCATCCCCACATCGGTGCTAAATAATACTCTCAAAATATACTTTAGCTCATGCTTTTAAAATAACTTCCTTCCTTTGGGTTGAGATAAGTTGCTCAACCCTTTTAGCTTTAAAAATCCCTCTTGGAATCAATGTTCCATTTTCTTGTTCAAAACTCTGTTGGGAAATCTTAGTTTCCTCTTAACTTAATTAAAAAAACATTTATAAACTTTCTAGGGAATACTTAGTTCCCTTATATCTTTTGAGAAATTGACACAACTCTTTACGTTTTGCTTGACTTGAAACTTTTGATCTTAATCAACTGTTTAGGGAATACTTAGTTCCCTTATAGTTTTGTGAAGGAAAGACTTCAACTTTTAATCTTTCTTTAACTCAAAAATTAAGCCTTAAAACGAAGTTAAAATATTTAAATAAGACTCTTAGAAACTTTAAAAATCTTTAATGTAACTTACTTCATAGCTTTAGACTTGACTTCTTAACTTCCTTGACTTTGATCCTAACTTTTCTTGAATTGAATTATGTATTCAAGGTTCATGATTCATGTTTATGGATGATTTCATGATGTTTATATGTACCTTAGAGTATTGGAATCGACTAGGAATTTTAGGTACATCACTTAGGAACTAGTACGAAAAGATGGGGAAAAATGGGGTCTTCAGGCAACCCTGGAGCCTTTGAGAGGTGCGGGGCGATAGAGGCATTCCTGAGAGGCTCTGCCTGGCACGGCACGTCAGGCTCTGTCAGACAGAGCTCTGAGGGGTTCTGGCAGGTGCGGCTTCCCAGGGTATGTCAAACGTGACTTCTGACTTTTATTCTCCATTTTTAATCTCTAAACCTTCTAAACTTCCATGGATCTCACCCCAATGACTTAGTATCACTAATAACCTCAATACCCAATATATTATACACGAAAAACAACCCGAAAACACGAATCCAATCAAGTAAAACATACTACAACTCAACCGACAAGAATTTAACTATTGTTCTTCAAGAATTTCAATGTTCATCATTCAATCAATTCAATCTTCGCTGAATTAAACAAATTTGTGTGTGGGTGAACTAACCCAGCAAAAATATCTCACATACCTCAATAGGGATCACCCCCGATGAATTCCACTCAACGATCTTGGCATTCTTTATGAATTCTTTGTCCTTTTTCCCTTCGCCTTCTTCTTTTCTGTTTTCCTCCCAAGACCTAAACGTGAATAACTATTCCAAAACTAACTTAGGGCTTAGTTTTACCCCTAATATACCCTTAAAACGAATTAGGAAATAGATGGGTGAAATGACAAGTGTACCCTTACTAAAATCCGGATTGGGACCTTCCTCAATCCATCAGCCCAACTTCCGATAGGCATCTCCCTCATACGATATCGAAAATGTGCAAACTCAGTGGCGTTGGGAAGCTCTCTCCAAGGGATTTCCAACCATATAAAGAACTAACTCTAACTCATGCTGAGCTAGAGTTTTTAGCCGTTTGAAAATGGCCAAAAACTCACTTTTTATAATTAGTAAAGTTTTTCCAGATTTTCCTATTCTTTCCAAAATTATAAATTTTTGTTTCTTAGCTTATTCTTGGCAATTACGAGTTACGAAATGTTACAAAACTAATAAAAATTCAACAATAAAAAAAAAGTAACCATAGCATGTAGACACAATATATCCAAAAACAATTAGTAAAAATAAGTATAAGTCAATAAAAGCGACTATGCTAGAACCACGGGACTCCAGTGATGCCTAATACCTTTACCTCCGTCAACAGAATGCCTTACCCGAATTTCTAGTTCGTAGACCAAAACTAAAGAGTCATTTTCTATTGATTAGGGATACCAAAAAGGTGACTTGGAACACCATAACTTAAATTCAAGTGGCGACTCTGAAGAAAATAAAATATCCCTAAATCAATATTGTCACTTAAATTGGAAAAACCCTACCACCGTGGTCGGAAAAAAAGGGTGTGACCAAGTTTTGAGTTAAGAAAAGAATAAAGACTTGAGTTCATTTCTTCAAAAGTTATAAGGGACTAAGAATTCCCAAAAGTTTAAAAAAATTTCACATTGGAACAAGAAAGGGAAACACCAATTTTCAATAGATATTTTAAGCTACGTTTTGATTAATTATCTCAAACTAAATAAAGATATTTGCTTAAAAACATATGCGCTAAGTATATTTTGGGATTAGTATTAAGCACCGATATGGGGTCGTGAGTTTGTAATAACTTAAGTCTCCATAAACCATGTAGCCATCATGGGTAGTAAAGGAACATACGTTTTAGATGATTCCTTAGTTCTTTTAAGCATAGACTAGTGGATCCACTTAGTTAGATGTTCTATACGATGACAAAGTGTAGGAAAGTTCTAACAGCGTGGGCAAGACATTGTACCACCACTTACGCTGATAGTGGTGTTTGTCGATTTGAGAATCTCCCATATAAACTATATTACTTTATTATATGAGTAAATTTGAGTTTGTTATTGCATTTATTTAACAAATTGAGTTTTTATTTACTGTTTTCATGCTTTTATAAATTGCACTATTATATTTGTTTTGCACTGCGTTTTAGTTGATTTATTCATGAGTCGAGTAAAGCCAATGCAAGTCCTTTCAAGCTTATGTTATGTTTAACATTCCACTCACATACTCGTAAATTCAATGTACTGATGTCAGTTGGCCTGCATCGTCTTATGATGCAGACACAGGTAACCAGGATTATCATCCACCGCCTCGTTGATCAGGTTGAGCACTCAGAATCAGTTGGTGAGCCTCCTTGTTTTCCGGAGGATCCTTTTCATAATTGTTTCGTTTTAAGTTGTTAGGATGATAGGGGGTCCTATCCTGACATCCCTCCTTGTCTTATAGGCTTCATAGACAGCTAGTAGTCACTTGTCTTTACATATTATTATTTCATATGCTAAGACTTGACGTGTCATTTTGGCCAAGTTGAATGTTTGACCTTTCAACATTCTCGTTAAGTTATTTTATTAAATAGTTGAGTATAAGTGCCTTTGATCTTTGTAATAATTATAAGAGTCTTATGAAGAGTAAGCAAGTCAGGCCAAGGGTTCTTTTGGGGCCAGTAATGGTTTTCGAGTGTCAGTCCCGCCCAGGGCGTGACATCTATGACTTCTTAATTGTGTATCTTTATTTCGATGTAAGATGACCATTTTTTATAACAGAATATGTTCTATTCTACTGATGTATTTATATGAATCAATATTTTTCTCTTTTTGAATATAACGGTTAATTAATTTTTATTCATAAAAATAAATACTACTCCTATAAAAATTACAAGTTATTGCAATTTCTTAAATACATGGGTTATGGTTAGGGTTGGATCATACATTGGTTTATAGTTACGTGAATGTGAGCAAAATAAAATGTAAGATTATTAATATTTAGAAAAAAAAGTGGTAATCATTGTGTAATGACCCGACACGTCGTACTAAGGGGATCCTCATGTGAAGTCCCAAAGTTTCGGTAGTGTTGTGCAAGAAGTTATAACATTTGAGCATGATATATTTTGGCCTAGATTATTTTCTAGGTTGGGCTGATGTCATTTAGTCATAGCAGAAAGTCTTTCTCTATGGCGACACCACTATTATGAGAGCGAGAGGTCAAATAAAATTAGTTATCTAATTAATCTATCATCTTTTATAATCCTCCCACTTTTTTAAGGGAAGAAATAGATGAGTACTGCTCCAAGAAACCATCCAAAAGTACCTTGGGCAAGGGAGCAATGGAGGAGGGAGAATCCCTCATAAAGGTGGTGTAAAGTCTACAAATATTTCCAGCCGTTCACCAAAGTGTGATTATGTGGAGTGGTATTTTGGGAAACGATTCACCAGCGGCTGATTGGCGCCCAAGTAGACTAGGTTTTCTTTCAATCTTATAGTTAGATCTACTTTATCGCATCAAATCTTATAAGTATCTGGATTGTTCATGCCTAGGCCTTTCGGCACAAGGTCTGGATGGTTGAATGTTGTTGTTACTGCTATTATGGGGGGAACATATATAGACTAGGGGTACTTCTCTAGTGCTTATATGTAAATCTTGAATTTCCTTATTGGGGCAACTTTTTGTGGATTTTAAGGCTTGGTGTTCATGAAAATTTTAGGTTATAGACATTCCGGAACACGTTGTTATCAAGGGAAACTTGTGTGTACTCATAATCTGGCTCAATCTTGGTACATTAATATATATGTGATGTTTTGTGTTTCAAGGTTTTGTTATGTATACTTGTTTATTGACTATAGTACCATATTATGCAATGTATGATAGGAAGCATATGAAATGAACTGGCGACTGTAACTTGTGGGTTCAAGTGGTTTATTCGTTTTGCTATGTGATTATGCATTCTTGATGTGTTTGCTTGTTAGCTTCGCTATCGCATCAGTTAAAGATATTTTTTGTTAGCTCGGATGCCTTGCATAGTATGGCTATATATGGTTGGCTTAGATGTGGTAGATGGTTTAGGTTTCAATTGGGCCCCATAAAAGAACCAATATGTGGTAGTGGTTCCATTAGAGGACCCAATATTGTGTTGTGATCACGTGAGTCATTTAGCTAGGTATTATTGATTCAATTGTTATTATTTCCTATTTTTTTGAGTGGGTTTATATTCGAGGTTGTTGTTCTAAGTGTTTGACCCATGGTTGTGGTTTCGTGGGTTGTGCATATAAATCCAAGGTGGGACTAGCAACCCAAGTTAGGTGATGCTTGTGATGGTTGAGGGATATTACTAACTACACACTTATGAGCTATTCTGTATAATGGTTTACTTGACTAGTTGATTGAGTTTATGGTGACCTAATTCTTTAGTGGTCAAAGACATGGTTCTATTAATCAGGGTGGTCTTGGTTGGTGGGGGTCCTGGGCTTAGTCTTACCAAGGATAAATTTAGCTGAGGTATCAGTTTCTATTCTAGCAAAGGCTAAGGAGTTGTCATCAGTAATTAAAAGAGAGGATCGTTAGCCGGTTGGACTAGTGATGGCATAATAGTTAGTGTATTAATATGGTAGATGGGCTAGGTACCTATTGTGTATCAATGTGCTATAATAAGCTTGGAAGCCTTGGGGTGGCATATTTGAGGTGCTTAGTCGAATTTTTACTAGGGAAGAGTTGAGGCAAGGTAATAATGGAGTGGCGTGGTATAACTTCCTATTACATGAATTTATCTCTATTTACTCGATATTATGTGGTAGGTTCATATCGAACGATGATGCCTACCATTAAATATTGTGTTTACCTATTCTACTCTTGGCATGCAACTTGGCATAGTCTAGTTGCAGGGTCAGTGATGTTTCATAAGTACATACAACAATGATCTCCTACACCTTCGATGTTTCTTTTCCTTATGGCGGGAGTATGTCTTATGTTCTTGTATAAAATTGTATTTATTTAGTAGCTCTTGTACCTGTTTAGATTAGTTCCTTGGGGAGGGTTTTCAGTCATTTATAAAGGCTTTATTTAAAATTGTTGCTCTCATGAAATTTTAAGGTATTAAATGAATTTCACAGTATTTTGTTTATTTCTGTATTGCTCGTTTTAACATTGGTCGGTAAGGGTTCTCTTATCGTGGTGTTGGAGTAGGTGCCCGCACGGCCCGGTGAATTGCGTCGTGACACATTGAGAAGTTTTATTTCTATATTCTGCAAATATATATATATATATATATATATATATATATATATATATATATATATATATATATAGATATATATATATATATAGAACTAGATTTATATGCAATTAATAAATTTATCTGAACTTCGCGTGGTCAAAGTATTTTTTATTGAATTTACAACACAAACTTTTTTTATCTGATCATTAAATAAAAATAGAATAAGACTAAACTTTGTAAGGAAATAAATATTAATAATCTAAACGTAACTAGTAATAAATATTAATGTTTACCTAATATTGATTAGCCCCGCACTTAAAAGTGGCTATGTTGGAATTTGGAATATTAATTATAACAGTGGCTAGCTATTTATGGTTGGGTCAGATGTTGTAGATTGTTTAGGTTTTTATTGTGTCCCACGAGAGAACCAATATGTTCTAGTGGTTCCATTAGAGGACCCAATATTGTGTTGTGATCATGTGAGTCATTTTGCTAGGTATTATTGATTCTATGTGTTATTATTTCATGTTTTTATGAGTGGGTTTATATCGAGGTAGTAGTTCTAAGTGGTTGACCCGTGGTTGTGGTGTCGTGGGTTGTGCATATAAATCCAAGGTAGGACTAGGAGCCCAAGTTAGATGTTGCTTGTGATGGTTGAGGGATATTTCTAACTACACATTTATGGGCAATTCTGTATAATAGTTTACTTGCCTAGTGGATTGAGTTTGTGGTGACCCAATTCTTTTGTGGTCTAAGCCATGGTTCTATTAGTCAGGGTGGTCTTGGTTGGTAGGGGGTCCTGGGTTGAGTCTTACCATGGATGAATTAAGCAATGGCTAAGGAGTTGTGATCAGTAATAAAAAGAGAGGACCAATAGCCGATTGGACTAGTGGTGGCATGATAGTCGGTGTATTAATGTGGTAGATGGGTTAGGTATCTATTGTGTATCAATGTGCTATAATAAAAAGAGAGGACCAATAGCCGGTTGGACTAGTGGTGGCATGATAGTCGGTGTATTAATGTGGTAGATGGATTAGGTATCTATTGTGTATTAATGTGCTATAATAGGCTTGGGAAGCCTTGGGGTGGCATATTTGAGGTGCTTAGTCGTAGTTTTACTAGGGAAGAGTTGAGGCAAGGCAATAGAGGAGTGGCATGGTGTAACTTCCTATTGTATGACTTTATCTCTATTTACTTGATATTATGTGGTATGTTCATATCGACCGAGGCTGCCTACCATTAAATGTTTTTTTACAGATTCTACTCTTGGCATGCAACTTTACATAGTCTGGTTGTAGGGTCAATGATGTTTCGTAATTACATACGACGATGATCTCCAACAGCTTCCAAGTTTCTTTTCCTTATGGCGGTAGTTATGTCTTATCTTCTTGTATAAATTGTATTTGTTTATTAGCTCTTGTACCTGTTTAGATTAGTTCCTTGGGGAGGGTTTTCAATCCTTTATAAAGGCTTTATTAAAAATTGTTGCTCTCATGAAATTCTAAGGTATGAAATGAATTTCACAGTACTTTGTTTATTTACGTATTGCTCGTTTTAACATTAGTTGGTAAGGGTTCTCCTATCATGGTGTTGGAGTAGGTACATGCACGGCCTGGTGAATTGGGTCATGACACATTGAGAAGTTTTCCTTCTATATTCTCTAAAATTAATGTTATCAGATTTATATATATATATATATATACATATATATATTATAATAATAAATTTATAAGCACTTCGCGTGATGAAAGTGTTTTTTATTGAATTTACAACACAAACTTTTTTAAAATATCTGATCGTTAAATAAAAATAGAATAAGACTAAATTTTGTAAGGAAATAAATATTAATAATCTAAACGTAACTATTATAAATATTAATAATCTAAACCCATAAATCGGAATAATAAATACTTGAAAAGTTGTATTAATCTACTGCAAAAAACTACAACCAAATAAATAACTTACAAGATAAAGTATTCAACTTTCTAATTTCCTTAAATCTTCCATGTCTAAACTGTTTGTATACTAAACGAGTGCTAATAGTCTCCTTTCTCTTGTTGGGTGTAGGCTTTAGAGATGTGTCATCTGCCACATGATTGGATTCACCAACATCAGAAGCATGATTCTTTGGAATGCACGAAGAAGTTGAGGGGATAACCAGATTTACAAAGGGTTTGTGGATTTGTATATAATCTGTAAACCATAGTGTGTGTTTCTTCGCATAAAAAAAATGTACGCCTGCTCTGCCAAAACATGATCTTCGTGAACCCAATGAACCTATGAAAAAATCAGGCAAATATCAAGTTAGGTTTCGTAAACTCAGAACGTATCTAAAAATATAAGCAAATTCCAATATTTGGCATACCTGCTCGTCATCAAATTTGTACCATTCATTTGGATTACAACGAATGAAACTGTAATAGTGTCCAGAAGAGATTGAAAACCCTGAATGCACTATAACTGCGTACAGATCATATTTCATTTCTTCCTGTTGAGAAAAGGAAACAACATCATGTAATGGTTAACAAAAGATAAAATGTACATAAAAATTCAAATGTTGATACTCACATTATTTATTTTGTTGGTATAATGAAGCATGTCCAATTCCAGTGGAAATGAAACATATTTGTCCAACTTCTGAATATCAAACCCGTCATTTATGAATATCTTCAAACAAAGGGTAGCAACAGAAGGGGCACAATCGACGAGGAGCTGCTTCTCAAATGGCCCTTGTGTCTTGCACTTTTCACAAGAAAACTCAATATTCTCGATTTTAGTGAAAGACTCCAATGCTTTTGGTACACTATCAACGTCCACAATCTCCAAGCTTAGGTCTATTAGAGGATCGTGTGTGACAGATAAATGACAACAATTGAAACAGCGAAGCTGCGAATTCAGAAAAAACAGGCTAACAACATAAATTCCATAGTTACAAGTAGGGCCTGGAGAGGATAGAGTATACACATACCTTACCCCTTCCTTGGGATGTAGAGAGGGTGTTTATGATAGACCCTCGGCTCAAGTAAAGACATTACAAAGCACTTAAAAAATAAAAACAACTAGAGTAAGAAATTAAGATAAAATCTAGAAAACAAACATGCAATGCATACCATGCTCACAAGGCGACCACCAAAGGACGACTTCACAATGTTGTCTCGTGGCTCTAAATTGTAACAGCAAATTTCAAGCTTATTGAGAAAGCATTGTAAGAATTCGTGTGCATCTTCTTGTTGATTCGGACGGAAAGTAGGCGAAAAATCTAATCATTTCAAAAAGTAAAGTAATACAAAGATATGTAAGGTACATAGTTGGCACATATGCACAAAGAACAAGTTCACAACAAAACTATAATCAGTGCTACTATAAAAAAAGTATCGTTCATTTTATAATTGTCCTCGATGAGTTTTTCTATTTTAAAAACAATTATATTACTCAAATTATCGTTTATGTACTTCATTAATGAGAATGTTATTATAACCCTTGATGTATAATTAAGGTAAACTTCAAAAGAAAATAAATAAATGACTAAGGTTACCTATAAGTGGTTTAGAGACGGGAGCATAGGTTCGTGTGAACCCACCCATTTCCATGTGTGTCTCACTGTCTCTAAGAGGGGGAGGGGGGATATATGTCATTTTAAATCATGAAACAAGATATATTAAAGCATACCTTTCAAGTGGCTAAAAATTTGTTTGACGTGACATTATCAGAGCCACCAGACATAGAAAGGTCAACTATCTGTCGAATCATGCACACTACGCAAAATCCGGTTAAGTGAGCTGCAACAAGAAATGACATGAATCAGCTAAGGTATAAAAGCCATTAAAATAGATTTTAAAAAAAGGGAAATCATAAGTTAATACTTACTATCACATGGTGATACATGATCAGACGATGCAAGAAGCTGAAGCAACACCACACTGAGCATAAAACATTGCACAACCGCATTCAAGAAGCATGTGTTGCCTAAGTTACACATGCCAACTCCCTAAAACAAGACAATAGCATAAGTACTAGATACAATAACAGTTGATTAAATACACACAAGAAACACTTCATTTAACTTAAAAGACAAATTATTTACTATTGAAACCTAACATTCTTAAATATAGGATATTTCTCAAATATGTATAGCATATCAATACCACAACAACAAATTAATGTAATCCCACAGGGATAGTATGCGCGACACTATATGTAATGTATGAATCTCAATGTCTACCTAATATTGATTAGCCCTGCACTTAAAAGTGGCTATTTTGGAATTTGGAACTTTTATTATAACAACGGCTAGCTATATTTTCAATTACTGAGCTGAAAATTGGGCCCCATCTATTTAACTAGATAGTTTATTGATTAACATGTCATAAAAAATAAAGCTAAAATTATGACTCCTTAAAAAAGTTAAAGTGGATAGCCTGGTTAATTTGCTACAATAGTTGATTGATTAAGATGTAATGAATATATGCTAAAAGTATAAATTGTATCACTTAAAAGAGTTAAAAAGGTTAGTCCATGCTATTTCACTGTAAATTGTTCCACTTAAAACGAGCTTAAAATTTTAGCCCGCAATATTTCGCTACATAGTCTATTGATAAAGATGACATAAAAGTAAGCTAAAATAGTAAATTTTATCACTTGAAAGAGGTTAAAGTAGCTAAATCATGCCATTTCACTACACAATTGAATAAATTAAGAATTGAGATGTCATAAAAATAGGCTAAATTGTATATGTTATAGCTTAAAAGATGTCAAAAGTGTGAACCATACCACAATTTTAAGAGGCCTATGCTCAGTAGGCGTAGTTCTTTCATCCGACTCTTTGAAATCCTTAGGCTCAATAAAAGAAATAGGCACAACTGCTAAAGGTGGCAATTCGACAAAATATGAAAATGAAAGCTCACTACTATTAGAAGAAGTAGTATAGCCCATTGACTCAGAATCAGATTCCACACTAATGATCAATGAATCAGGTTGAACCCATGCCGGTGACCATTCATTCAAACCTGAATCCTTTTCTTTCGATTTTTCTTCAACTTCAATTTTTACTAATGAGTAATCCACATTGTTTTTTATGATTTCTTCGGTTTTCAGAGCTTCACGATCAGGTGAATTTGGTAGATTCTCCGTAGTTGCCTTTTCCATTGAGATGTCAAAAATAAAAAACAAAACCAAAGAGAAATGAAGAATGGAGGTATGAGAACTCTAGGTTTATGAAGGATTTTCGGTAGATAAAAATTTATGAAGAATACAAATAAAAAAATGTAAAGAAAGATTTTTGTAAGGATTTCTAAGAAAAGGGTATGCTTTGAAATGATGTGAAAAATCACAGATTTAATAAAGATTTTTTCTTTGAAGATGAAACGAAGAAAACCAATTGTGTTTTTCTTCGTAAAGATTTGAACTTTGAAGAAATTATTGGATGTTTTTTTTCTTAGGAGTTTTGCGGAGGCTTTTGACAGGTAGGAGGGTTTCGAAATGGGAGTAAAAGATATAAAGGGTTGGAGGTGGGGTGGAGGTGGGAGTGGGGGACTTGGAAAGTAAATTTTTCCAACAAGGAAAGTGATATAATTTAATAGATTATCTCAATACTATAATGTAACGGTCACTCAATTACTTATAATTATCTAAGAAGGTCATAATTTTTCTTCTTTTATGATAAGAAGGTCACTCAAGTTTGCTTATATATCTTCAAAATTCACTCTATTAGAATTTGAATTACTAGAATATGTTATGACATTATATTTAACTAATATAATCTTTATTTTCAATCTACACTACAATAATCAATGACTCGACCTTATCCTAATTCGTAACTTGAATTTACCGTATTTGCTCGGAAAAAATCATGAGGGAAACTTTAATTTTTTTCTCTCACCAAAACTTATGGCATGTGTATACTTGTTTGATGTAAATATCAGTGGATACTCTTACCAAATGTACCACTTTATAATTGCTTATCATTCTTTCAGCGTAGAAGGTCCATTTCATTGAATCCAATATTTTCCTCTATAGATGCATTTATATGAATCAATTTATTTTTATCCATAAAAATTAATACTACTCCTATAAAATATATATGTTATTGCAATTTCTTATTTATTTGTGTTACTGTTAAGATTGGATTAGACGATGGTTTATTATTTCATGGATTAAAAAAAGAAATTTAAATAAGACAACATATTAGTATTGAACGGACTAATTATCTTAAATATCATAAATGGTCAAGATCTTAACTGAAATTTTGTTTGCTACATGTTATCCTTAAGAGCTTAACATACACTTCCCGTCGAATCAGGTAGACGGGAATCTCATTGAGTTCTTAGATTTTTATGCTTAGATGTTACTAACTCAACTTATTTGGTTACAACAAGGATGACCCTAATTTGAAATATGATTATATGAATCACAAAAAATATATATTAAATCAATCACATGAATAAAAGTTATAATACGAATTATCCAAAATGAAATTCTTCGAATAGTATTTGTCATTTATCTAGTGGTTATGTTAGACACAAAAACATCATTGATAATTAAGTTATGAGATTATTTCAAAATGAGATAAGATAATACTTCTTTTTTTAAGAAAATTGAAGAAATAATTGAAAAATAATACAACAAGCTCAAAATGAATAATAAACCTACTTTTGTGAAGATAGATAATATTCTCAATTGACCCTCAGTTGAACGAACAATGACTTATTTCGGATATTACCTCCTATCATAAAAATTAAAATTTATGACTCTAATAATAAACCCAAAAAAGTAACAACGAAAACACTATTTTCTACTTAACAATAAGGATTATTCCATAAAAAAATATTTGCAAATAGAAAAAATATACAACTTCATGAATAAAACTTTGAAAATAAATATCAGAAGAGGAGAAATTATAGAATAATAAATATTCAAGTCCTTCAGTCTGAATGCTACATGAAGAACATAAGCCAGATAATGGAACGAGAAGACCTAGGATGTAGAAGATTTATATATAAGATCCATATTTATAGATATCATCATCTCTCTCATATCTCATAAACCAATCTAGTCGTAGGGACTCAGAATCATTTGTGTAGCAGTTGTTGTTGTAAGGAGGTTATTCCTCCACTTTCTCTTCAGTTGTAGTAGGAAGTTATTTCCTTGTTTTTAGATGAGTGGTAATAGTGTACTTGAATTCAGTAAAATACTATGCACAAAATTATTAAGTTTTTAAGTACTTCAAACTAAAGAGATTGAAAGTTATCTCGTAACGAACCAATACTATAGGTCGTAGGAAGAAAACATTTGATTTTTAGTTCAATGGGTTTGTTTATATGTTTGGCTCTTTGGTTGTTATAATGCATGGTGTTGGTGGTAGTTTCTACAATCACGACTAGTTTATTCTTGTAGTACACAAATTGTTGTGGTTAGGTTATTGGGATAGCCCCTCTAGGTACATTTGTTCACCTCGGTTATTTGTCTGTTTTATCTTATCTTCTTTATTTCCGCTTACTTGCTTGACATATTTTCTCTTTTGTAATTGCATATTATGCATAGTCCTTCTTTACCTACTTTCTTTTTTACTTTATCTTTGGAGCTCATTCAACTTATGACTACTAATTAGCATTTCTTTGTAGGACCTTTTGACGGAATCACTTTTGGGATTCCCGGTGCGCCCCCCCCCCCTTCACGTTTTGACCTCAATTTTTGGGTCCATTTCTGATTGGTGTCAATTTAGTATGTAAGTTTCTATAATGTTGTCATGATCGATAATTTGATTCTGTAGTGGTTTTTGAGGTGTTTTGAAGTGGGTAGCCCTTGTGTGGTGGATTTGGAGTGCTCATTATCAGCCTTAGGTAGGCTGGAATCTACTTTCTTCACGAACTTCTTAGATTAGGCATAGTATAATTTTATGTACTTTTGGATAATAATTTCCTGGTATTTAGCTTTCCTTTCTTATTTCATCTTTTCTTAATTTCGTATGAGTTGTGGGCTTAGTGTGAGTGTTGGGATCAGTAGTTAGGCTAGTAGCTTCGCTTGCGGTGTAGATGATCGTGTTTACCCTTGTTAGGATTGATGTTTGGTTGCCTTAGACTAGGTTGGACCTTAGGTACTTTAGATTGAATTTTACCGCCTCATAGTTAGAATTTTCTCCCTATAGGGCTAGTATTGGGTTGTTCTCCTTGTGTTGGTGCTTCTGATCTTGGTCGCTCTTCATAGTCATGGGTTGGTCCTAGTTATGCTGAGTCACGGACTGAATTGTTATGATTGGGGTAGGTTGTTGTCCCTTGAGTTGGTTCTCCTTTATATTTATTTATAATATTTTATTGATCCATTCACTTATTGTATAATGGTAGTCCTATTGTATCCTTATTGAGCTTATGGTTATATTGTTAGGCCCGAGCCATGTGTGTGGAATTATTGGATCCAAATTAGTCTATACCTTTATAGTGTAGTTTTGTTGCCTATATATTTATTTAAATTGGAGTGCCTTGGTAGAATGATATTAATGGAATGGATTGCATTATTTGTTAATTCTCACAAATTTCTGGTTTGATGTCGGTGCATGCATTGGCATATATTTTTCTTTCATGCTGAAACACTATTTTACTTAGATCTATTCTAAATTTGTTTTACATGTAATTGTACTACCTTGATTACATGATTTCTAGTTTTTGAGATTACGAGGCATTAGGGGTGTGCTCCTTTCCTACTTGAGATATTAGAGGCATCAGCGATGTGCTAAATTATCTCTTCACTACCCGGCACGTTGACACCCTCTCTTGCACATTTTTGGTCTTACTTACACCGTCCAACCATAAGCATCATAAGCCTTACTTATGCTTAGAAATTCATAGCATAAAAGAATTATTCTCAAGTAACCTCGAAGTACACTTGTGCAAGGAAAGAATAGCACCCCATAATACCATCCAAGCTGAGTATCCCTTTTTGGTCATCTTAATCATAGACTATATTCATTATCAAGTCTTAAAGATTTTCTACCATAAACGAAACATACTCCTAAGTAATCTCAAAGCACACTTGTGCAATGTATGAAATGCATCACATACTACCCTTCACACTAAGCATAGTCGTGAAGTCACCCTTATCTTATTTCCCTCATTTGGTATTATTATTAGCTTACTTCATGTAGACAAGGGAACTATCACGTTTATTCAATCATATCTTGGAAGGAAACTATAGAAACAACCATAAAGAATAACTCATGTAAGACAACACTCATAAGGCAAACTTAAGTCATACTTGTGCAATGCATTAGTAGTATCCCATACTACCACTCATGCTAAGTACTTCTTCAGGTCATCATACTTATGTTCCTTGGTTGGAACATAGTTCTTCTCTTTAGACCTTGGAACACTATGAGGTACTCCCTTAAGAACATCTTAGTTCATTATGAGATTGAACCCTATGAGATACTTCTTTTATCATGTCTAGGTTCATTATTATCATGGACCCTATGAGATACTACCTTAAGCATGTCTAAGTCCATTTACACTCTTGAACAATATGAGGCACTTCACTAAGCCTATCTTAGTTCCTCATCATTTCAAACTCTAGGATATACTACATTAAGTACATCTTAGTTCATCAAGCTTGAACTCTAAGAGATACTACTTAAAGCATTGTCTTAGTTCACTAAGGTTAACCTCTAGGAGATGCTTCCAGAAGCATTATCTTATTTCATTAAGTTTGATCTCTAAGAGATGCTTCCTCAAGCACAATATTAGACCATTAATTGTGTTGGACTCTATGAGATGCCTTCTCAAGATTAATCTTAGCCCTTTACTTGAGATGGGATCTAGGATATTCTTTGTGAAGCATAATTTTAGAACATTAACCATGTCGGACTCTAGGAGATGTGACATTAAGCATAATCTTATCCCATGAGGTGTGAGCTCCAGGAGATGCTACCTTGAGCATAATATTAGTTCACTAAGGTTTGAATTCTAGGAGATTCTACCTTGAGTATAATCTTAGTTCATCACTAATATTTTTAAATTGGTATATGTCCTTAACCGACATGAGAACATATAATCTATAACATGACTTCTCATGGTGTTACCCACTCCGTCAAGGGTTGGTCCACATGGCTAAGGTTGAATCGGTTTGTTAGCTTAGTTGGATGCAGTAGCTAGCTAACTTTCCTACGGGGCACGTAGTTATGGAATGCATAAATTGCTACTAGAAATCCAAAATTCTACTATGTGAATGCTTCTATCTCATGAGACACACTTAGGAAATTCAGACTTTTCTAGGTGAGAGATTCCACGTTGGAAGCCCAAACTCAACTAGGTAAGAACCTCAATGAAATCCCAAACTCAACTATGTGGGAAACTTAATATCATTTCAATATACATTTGGTGCTAGACCTTAATCCCATAATATAATCATTAAGCCTCTACTTTGACTGAAGTTTATGGAAAGATGTTCTTAACCACCAATCCATGATAATACCTCTTTTAGACCATGTGTGAGCAACTATAACCATCCATTACCTAGGTATGAAAGATCTATAGTTTTAGGTTCAATTAGGTAAGAGAAGCCCTTCAACCCTAGAACATTACTATGTGAGAAGCCTTTCATGTTAAGTTGATCTTCATGTCTACCATCATGTCCATAATTCTACATTAGACAAGGATATCATCATGACTTAAGTGATTCTATCACTTCCTACCTTTTAGTTCATGAGGTGAATTAGGTACGCAAAGATCTTTAATTACAACTCTATTCATAGGCCCTGTATTCACATGTAAATTTTACTCTCAACGCCTTAGCATCTTTAGTTAATTATATTAGCTCAATCTGAAGCCCTAGTGATCAACATGCACCACTATGAGTCTTCGTTCTCAATAACTCTATATCATGAAAGCATAATATGAACCTAGATTAGAAGGCAATTAATCACATTCTTCATTATTAGGTGATTCTAGCCACAATTCATCTTAAAGGTTAAATTTAAACTTTACAAGTCAAGATAATCATATTCCATAAGGTCTAGTTCAATTGATGATTATATGTTCCTAACATTGAACAATTACTACACATGACACTGAGTCAAGAGGATCACCTATGAAACTTCAATTTCACCTCTAATGGCATAAACCCACAAAAAATCACATTCGTCAAATATACTAGGGTTAACCATACAAATCACATGAATTCATCATAATATCATAATTCAAATCAAATAAAATCATAATTAGTTATTATCCACTAGATGAGAATCATCCTAAACATACCCACAGTTTAGAAGGAAGCCTAACTATATTGAGTTTTTTTTACTTTACAATTGGGGAAAAACTAAGGGGCTCTATGAGGGAAGAACCCATAGTTGAATAAGATAAGCATACTTCAATTCAAAGCCCCTTGTTGTTGTTGTTGTTGTTGTTGTTGTTGTTGTTGTTGTTGTTGTTGTTGTTGTTTTTACTTCACAATTAGGGGGAAAACTAAGAGGGCTCTAGGGGGGGGGGATTCATGGATGAATAAGCTAAACATACCTCAATTCAAATTTTCTTCTTCTTCTTCTTCTTCTTCTTCTTCTTCTTCTTCTTCTTCTTCTTCTTCTTCTCCTCTTCCTTCTCCTTCTTCTTCTCTGTATTCTCCTTCTTCTTCTTCTCCTCCTTCTCCTCCTCCTCCTCTTCTTCCTTCTTCTACTAATCCTTCTTCTCCGTCTCCTTCTTCTCCTAGTTCTTCTTCTCATTCTTCTTCTTCGACTCCTTATTCTTCTTCTTCTTCTTCTTCTTCTTATACTATTCCTTCTCCATCTCCTTCTTCTCCTTATTTTCTTCTCCTTCTTCTTCTTATACTATTTCTTCTCCATCTCCTTCTTCTCCTTCTACTTCTTCTCCTTCTCCATCTTTTCCTTCTTCTTTTTCTTCTTCTCCTTCTCCATTCCTTGTTCTTGTTCTTCTTCTACTACTTCTTCTCCTTCTCCTTCTTGTTCCTCTTATCCTTCTACATATTCTTCTCCTTTCCCTTCTTATCTTTCTCCTTCTTCTTCTTCTCCTTCTCCTTCCCCTTTTTCTCCTCTCCTTCTTCTACTTCTCCTCCTCCTGCTTATTCTTTTTCTCCTCGTTCTTCTCCTTCTCCTTCTTCTTCTTCTTCTTCTTCTTCTTCTTCTTCTTCTTCAACTTTTCCTTATCCTCCTTATTCTCTTTGTCTTGATTCTCCTTCTTCTCCTTCTTATTCTCCTCCTTCTTCTTCTTTTACTCCTTATCCTTCTTCTCCTCCTTCTCCTTCTCCTCCTTCTCCATCTTCTCCTCTTTTTCTCCTTCTTTTCCTCTTCCTCTTTCTCCTTCTTCTCCTCCTTCTCCTTCTCCTTCTCATTCTTCTTTACCTTCTCCTTCTTCTTTTGATCCTTCTACTTATCCTCATGATTCTTCTACTACCTCTCTTTCTCCTTCTCCATCTTCTCCTTATCTTCCTTCTTTTCTCTCTTCTTCTCTTTCTCCTTCTCTTTCTCCTTCTCCTTCTTCTTCTCCTTCACCTTCTTTTTCTTCTTATCTTCTTCTAGAGAAAGAAAATTCTTGAGAGGAAGTGGATTCTTAGATGAATGAGTTAATGAATTAGTTTAGGGGTCTTATTAAGCTTATATAGGTTGTTAAATAACTATATAACTAACTTTCCTTAACCCCTAATTAATTACTAACTTAACCACCAAACTCCTAACTAAAACTAAAACTTAAAATCTGTTTGGACCCCTCCACCCACAGACCGTGGGTGGACCTACTTATCGTTCTGCACCTCCGTTGGTGAGGTATGTACCTCAAAAGTTTAAGGCCTACACAATCCTTGACCCACAACCTCAACCTACGGGGCGTGGGTCCACCTACAGCTAGTAAGTGCTACATTTGGGTGGCTGAAAATTTGACAACTTTTGGGCTGTCTTAAGGATCCTCTGAAAGGACCCCTTGGGTGGTCCTTGGGTGGTCATACCTTGATGCCCTAACCCTGAAACTTCCATTCTAAGTACAGAGTCATTTCTTGTGATTTTAATCGACAAACCATACTCAAAAACTCTTACGAAAAGCTCTAGAACTCATTAGTTCAACTTACTAGTTTCCGAGGAATTACAACCTAGAAACTATAATTCATAAGTAAAGATAAATAATACAAGCTAGGGTCTTGAATTCTATACATGGAACAATGCAAATTTTCAAAGAATTATGTTATGTAGAATTGTGGAACTATAGCATCTAAATTCAAAAATGAATCTCCAAGATTTTGAAAACCCTGGGTCTGAACAATTTATGAGAACTTGAAGAAATGACTGAATTATAGGGATATAATGTGTTAAAGGAACCACTCGTGAATTCCTACATACATGGTGACAGTAACTATGGAGAAATCCTTTAAATTTTGGGGCTGAACTTGAAGAAGACCTCTGCTTGTTCATGGGAATGTTATCGTCTTTTTTCTCTTATTTTTGTTATAAGTTAGATGATTTTAGGAGAATGAGAGTTCTGGCTAGTGTTTTACTATATTAATCGTCTTAGACGAAGTAAAATGACATAGTTTAATCGTTAAACGACTTAGTTAATTTACTAAACACATAAGGAAAAAGCAACTACCACCCTAACTTAAAAGTTGATGAAATGACTTCAAGACATGCTTCACAAGCCGTTTAGAGCACCACGATCAGTCAAGTGGGCCGTGAAGATGCTCTGACCAATAAGTCTTCACTAGTTTGAGCATAAATTTTTACTTCTAGCTTCGAATTAGCAAAACTTAGTTTCATTGGAAAGAGGATTCACAGATATTTAATTTGATAGGTAATGGCCTACCTAAATTATTTTGCGCTGAAAAATATGATTGTTGTAAGTGGACCCTAAACTCTAAGTTTGACAAGTCTCCTTCACGGACTATTTTACGATCTGTGTGGAGCTTCAAAGACTTTTTAGACATATGTGGTCCTTAACTAGTGACTTGAGGGTGCAACCTCACTTAAAAGCGGACGACGTGACTTCAAGATAGGCTTCATGGGACATCTAGACCACCACGACCTGTCAAGTGGGTAATGACGATGGTATGCCTAATAGGGCTTCACCAAAACAATTATAATTTTTCTTCGCCGATCTTGGAATTAGACAAAGTTGGTGGCGTTGGAAAAAGGACTCAAAGATCTTTAATTTGATAGATCTAAGCCAATCAATTCCATTTTGTTGTAACACATGTGATCGTTTTAAGTTCCCCCAACACTCAAGACCTGACTTGGGTGAAACCTCCTTGACTAGGTGACTTGTACGTACCCTAGATGGGCTGCCCAAGGTACCATGATCCATCTGGGGACCATCTAAGTGACCTTTCCAAGGGAACTCTTGGATGGTTACTCACGACATCCTTAATGGATCGTGGTCCCCTATATAGACCGTCTAGGAAGCCGTGAAGGGTCCATGGTCCATTTTGGATTCGTGGATTTGCCCAAATTTCCCCTTATATCCCTTTCTGGAACTCTTAGGTGTTACAACATCTTCCCATTTGAATAATTCTTCCTTCAATGAAGATTAAAAAAGATGAGTATGGAGGTAAAAAATGACAATCCCTACCACTGAGTATTAGAAACTAATATCTAACTGAATTGAGCTTCATTAACATGCATAAATGATGAAATGTAAGGATAACTGAGGGAGCGAGATATTGATACTGAATTATACAAGAGTAAACGTAGAAACTGGAGAGGAACTATTACCTCAAGGTGAAATAGAGTTAGAAGTAAAGAGGTGAGGATACTTGGCCATCATGGATGCTTCTGCTTCCCAAGTAGCTCCTTCTACGAATTGACTTCTCCACAAAACATTTACTGAAACAAATTCCTTATTTGTCAACCTATGAACCTGAAGGTCAAGAATATCAATTGGAACCTCTTCAAAAGTATGACTATCCTTCACAGTAAAATTCTCTAATGGTACTATCGATGTCAGATCACCCACACACTTTTTCAAAAAGGAAATGTGCAAGACTGGATGAACCGCTGCTAGTTGTACTTGGACTGCCTCAAAATCTTGGGTTTTGGAGTTCGAATCCTTAAATCGAATAAGATGATAGATATACCCTTTAGAAATCATTGTATGGCCATAATATATGAAATAAATCGATCTACAGGTGCTGAGATACTATCCTTTCACTTGAGTGTCACCCATAATGTATGATACCTTATATATTTCATCGAGATACTCTTGTGGATCATTCTCTTCTGACTTAGACCCATGAAACTCTTGAGGATTCATGCAAGTGAAGTCTTATATTATTGTTGCAACAATATTAATCTGCGGCAGAGCTAGAGACACAACATGCTAATTGACTTAGGTGGTCATGGATTGAGCAAGAACTTGTAAAGCATCCTTAAACTCGGCATACGTGACTTGCTCACTAATGGGACTCCTAGAGTTGCTAGATAATTTCTTGCATTATCTCTTCTAGGAGGCATTTTCTAAAATGTGAAGCGCAGGAGTTAGAATGAGATTAAATAGAATTTATAATCTGTACCACGAGTTGGAAAAGAGAGAAGGGAAGTTTTTCTTAGAATACCTCGTACCTATGATTCACATTTATAAAAGAGACTCTACTTAGTGCGACTTTCAGACACCCTAGGAATCTTGAACCTAGCGCTCTGATACCAAGTTATTCACATTCTTATAATACCCCCTAGACGCAACACGGGACCTATAATCACAAGTGACCACAATCTAACAGTAAGTCTCATATATCACAGGTGTACTCAATATATAACTATGATAAACGGAAGCATAACTAATAACTAAGTCAAAAATAAAGGACTCCAAATGAAAATATATTTATGTGGACACAACCCTAAAGCAGTTAACATTGACTCTATAGTCGAAAGCCTTTATTACAGATGAGCTACTAGGACAAGTCCCTAACTAACTCACAAAAATACTGAAAGTCTCAAAGTAAGCAAACTAAAGCAAGCATAAGAAACAACCTTGAGCAATGAGGACTCACCACTGAAGTTGCTGAGTATGGGTTAGAAATTAAACTAAGCATTTTCGGGATGTTTAGCACCTGAAGTGATATCATACAACGACGTAGCATAAAATATGCATCTCTGCTTTGAATTTACTGAACATGCAGGATATAGAAACTAAGATGAACAATATAAACTCAGCAATATTGACTGAACAATATAGATTAAACATGGAAACATGTTGTACTGAAGTATAACTGAAAACTGAACTAGATGTAATGACAAATAACTGATAATGAAGATAACATGTTGAATTGTACGCTGAAGTAAATGTCGATAACATGGTCAATGCAATAAGAGTACGAATGTGGTAGCTATTAGTAACCAGCATAAAAAACGTGAGCTAAATATAGACTCCGATGTATACTTCCCATAGAGAGGACCCAATATACCTTGCAAGGGGTATAGAAGCATTATTGTGGCATGATCACTAAACCTGATGCCCAACAGAAGGGACTTCTAAACCTACATCGCACGTAGTTCTAGGGCTGTGAGGGTACACTGAACCCTAGTCCAACTAGATGATAAGTCTAGTCCCAAATGAATATGTATATAGCTAATGCAACTGAAATAATGATTAGCTTAAAATATTGACACACTATCTGAAAATACAACATAAATATATTGAAATATATGGCATTCGAGTTTTGAAAAGCACATTTTTTGACTGATCTGCCTAGAAAGTATGATTGATGAATAATTATAATTAATACAAGCTAGGGTTCTGAATTCTATACGTGGAACTATGAAAATTTTCCAAGAAACATGTTATGTAGAATCGTGGAACTATGACAACTAAAGTCACGATAAATCTCCAAGATTTTGGAAACTCTAGGTTTGAACCATCTATGAGAACATTATGAACTGACTGAATTCTAGGGATCTAATGCGTAAAAGGAACCCACTAGTGAAATCTCACATACTTGGTGCTGAAAACTACGGGAAAATTCCTTTGACTTTCGGAGATGAACTTGAAGAAGACCTCTACTCGTTCTTGGGAAAGCTATAACTTTTTTTCTCTTATTTTTATTCTAAGTTAGATGATTTTAGGAGAATGGGGTTCTGGATAGTGTCTTACTAGATTAATAGTCTTAGACTAATCTAAACAACGTAGTTTAAGCATTAAACGATGTACTTTAAGTTTCAAATGCATAGGGAAAAAGGCCAATGCGGCCCTAACTTAAAAGCATATGAAGTTATTCCAAGACAAGCTTCACGGGCGGTATAGATCACCACGGCCGTCAAGTAGGTCGTTAAGATGCTCTGCTAGATAGGGCTTAACTAATTTTACCATAAGTATTTACTCTGAGCTTGGAATTAGGCAAAATTAGTGGCATTGGAAAGAGGATTCAGAGATATTTAATTAGATAGCTCATGGTCCATCTAATTCATTGTGTGCTGGGTCATATGATTATTTGTAGTTTACCCTAAACTCTAAGTATCACTAGTCTCCTTCATGTAATACTTCACAGTCTGTGTGGAGCTTCACAGATGACCATTTTGACATTTGTGGTCCTTAACTAGTGACTTTGGGGGTGAAACCTAACTTAAAAGTTGACTAAGTGACTTTAAGGAAGGCTTCACAAGACGTTTAGAGCACCACGACCCTAAAGTGGGCGATAAAGATGTTTTTCTCACACAAGGCTTCACTAAGACAAGCATAACTTTTTACTCCGAGCTCGAAATTCACCAAACTTTGCGGCGTTGGAAAGAGCACTCAAAGACCTTTCATTTTATTGGTCTTGGGCCACCACATTCAATTTGTCCTAAATGATGTGATCTTTTTAAGTTTCCATACAACTAAAGACCTGACTTGGGTGCAATCTTCTTGACTGGATGACTTGTACGGACCCCTAGACAGGTCATCAAAGTCACTTTGGGCCACTAGGGTGCCATCTAGGTGACCCCTCCCACAACATTACTGAATGGTCACTCAATACATCCTGAACAACTTGTGGTCCCCTACACGGATCATTAGGGATACCGTGAAGAGTCCATAGTCCATTTTGGATTTGTGGACTTGCCCAGATTTCCCCGTTTATCCCATTCTGGAAGTCTTAGTTATTACACTATCGCATCAAAAATACAGATTCGGTATCATGGTACCCTCACTCCTCTCACTTTAATTAACTACTCAGATGTTGATTTTGCAGACGACAAAAATGATCAAAAAGCACCAGTGGTACTTACCAAATATTGGTTTCCTTATTTACCACATAATTGGAATATCTAGTTGTGGGAAGCTGTCGCACTCAACTATTATGGATAATTCATCAATTACTTGATAAGGATATTTCGTATGAGTGTCCCTATTTATTGTGATAATACCAACACTATTAGTGTATACAAATATAATTTACATCATTCTAGGACTAAGAGTATTGATATTAAGCATCATTTTAATGTTGAAAATGGTTAGATTGATTTCGAAAGTTAATTGGCTGATGTTTTTACAGAACCTCTACTTGAGGATAGATTTTATTTTCTCCTTAATTGTCTCGATATCTCTTCTTTTCATTAATGTGATTTACCTACCATTTTTATTTTTTCCTTTTTTGTGTTGTTATTAATTCTCATCCCTTCGCTTTGTGCTTCCGTAATAATTACTCTGCTCCGTCCGTCCCTCTTCTCCATAAGACCTATTCTTTTTCATCTTGTCACTCTTTCTACCCCAAGTTTTCTTCTTCTAAACCCTTCTCCTTCCCCTCGTCTCTACTTATGTTCTTCATTTCCACTTCTTTCTTCATCCAAATCATAAAAGAGCTCGCTCTAAGGCTTCTCTATAAAGATCTGATCATAACTCTTTGGGATCCCTCGAAGTAAACACATGTCTTCCTCCGATTCTTCAGACGACTCTTTAGTCGCTCCTTCTCCTTCATTCATAATGAAAGCCTCCTTTGTTAAAAAAGAAGAAAGATCAGAAGAAACCTCCCCCTAATGCCTTTGTATCTCTCTCACGCGTAGACATGCAATGTTTTGGGGAGTTTAACAGAAAAACAAGTATGAAAACTTTAAGTCTCAACCCATTGTTCCTGGCAGAGTAATCAATCTAAGACAGTTATGGGATTCTCATTGTTTGGTAGGCTTCTTTCTAGAAGCTCTCTCTATTGTTTGGTATATGTGGTTTTGATTTTTTTAAGATTTTGTTTGTTTGTTTTATGAAAATCTTTGTACTTCTAATGGTAGTGGTGAGTCGTAAAGTCTTGTTATGAGTAGTTGTATTATTGTTAATGATCTATTGTTCGAGGATGTTTTTGGTACCAAGTTCTATGGTGTAATTCCTTATATTAATGTTGTCTGTCCTGATGACTTTGAGGTGTCCCTAGAAGGTTCTAAAACAGTCGTGGATGAACCCAATCTCGACTTATCTTACTTTGGTACCTTGTACCTATGTTTCAAACATCGCATTATGGCACACATCATTGCCACAATCTTCTCCCAGGAAATGTTCTCTAATAGAATCTCTACTAGGGATGTGTTCGTGCTATATTGTCTTCTCAAAAAATACTGCATCAACTGGGCTACCTGGTTCAAAGAGTACTACCTAGAAAGTGTTGAGGACTCTAATACTTCCATGAGTCTTCCATATGAATTGTTCATCTCTTGAATTTTGGTTGATCGACTGGTTGAACTCTCAATGTTCACACTTATTGGGATCAATGCCACTTATGATTCTCATAATTTCTCAAGTGTGAGATATTTGCGAGTGCGTACCAAATGGCTTAAAAGGATTATTTCAACACTAAGGCTGAAACTTAATTTCAATCCTACTAAAATATTACAGAGTCAATTTCTCTCTTGCTAAAAGAAATTGATGAACTCAAACTCGCATTCTTTGTTGTGGAACGGGGAGATGTGGTTGAAATGGACTTTCACATTCAGAAGGACACTAGTACGGATGTTGGAAAGTTGCTTATTGCAATAACTGGTATAAAAAAGGAAGGCATCTCCACGATCAACCGGCTAATCAAGCAAGTTGGCTCCTTCAAAGGTGGAGTTAGCTCCTCTAACACTGAACTTGTCATTTTTGTGAAGACATCTTAACCCAACCTTTCTAAGAATGTTGAAAGATCCTATAATTCCTTTTGTGGGAAAATTATCAACACCCTGAAATACTTTCTGAGTGATTAATAGAGCTAAGGTTGGCAACGAAATCGGTAAGTGTCGGTTCTGGTACCGTTCCATCCCGGTCTAGTTTCGGCTAGTCCCGGTAGGTACGGAGTCTAGGACAGATAACGGGACAGAAACCGGACTTTACTAGTTAGTCCCAGTCTGGTAAATCCCTGTTCCGGTCCTGATCCGATTTTATTTTTTTAAAAAATATTAATGAACTAGCCGTTGAGAGACATTGGGTGACGGGTTGTGGGGCCCACCAATGGTTCTTTCACTCAATTTACTCCACCTCACACCCCCTATCCCCCTAATTTTTTTTAATACCCCAAACTTTTAAAAAAACTACATCTTCACCCTTTTATTACCTATAAATACCCCAAAATTTTCATTCTTTTAACTCACAAAAGAATCATTTTCTATTCTCTCAACTCTCTAATCTCTTATTCTTGTTGAAATTACAAATTTGGTCTTTAGAAATTGGATTTGGAGCTTCAAAATTCAACTTTCAACTTACAATTTTTGGCTTTCGTTCATAGACGTCTACTTTTTTAAGTAGACGTTCGGTACATTCGTTCCAACTTCCATCTCATTTTTTACAATAATTATTTATTTATTTTGTGATTAATTATTTGTTTGCATTAAATTTTTGTATTATATGTAATTTACTCACTTTTAATATTTGAATATGAATTTCGGTAAAAAGGTTGTTGAAAAAGGTAAAAAAAACCATAGTTGAGATGGTTAATAATATGATGCACTTTAGATCCACCACTAATAAGAAAATCTGGTAGTTCTTCTAAATCTAAAACTAAAAAATATAGTGTAGTAAGAATCAATACGGATGATTATACACATGTTAATGATACTGTTTTGGATATTGATAATAATTTTTGATAAGATGATCATGAACATTTACAAAGAAGGTTTGGTAATTTTGATGAGGAATTGCCTGAAGATGATGAATATAATAATGTTGATTATTATACTGATACAGCTAATTTGATGATGATGATGATGATGAAACTGAGCCACCTACGACTACTAGTACTCCTAGTCCCTCTCTCAGTCCTGCTCCTAGTTCCGCTCCCTTTCATTGTCCTACTCCCATTCCCCCCTTTCATCCTAGTCCTAAGGTAGAATGTGCTAAAAAATCAGTTTTGTGGCAATTTATGACATAAAAGGAAGATAAAACACAAGTTATTTGTTCCCCTCCCCCCCTTCCTGAAACTGTAGGAGTAGGCGGCTCTAATATGATCCAAACACAATTAAATCTTTCTAATGTCTCTGGATCTAGTTTACCATGGTCATATAATAAAGAAAAAAATCTTGAAGAATTAGATAAAATGATTGTTGTGATGGTTTTGTCATATAGTTTTGCTGAAAATCCCCAAATTTATACATTATATTAAAATTGGGTATAATCCACATTTTAAAGGTTTTGCTAGAAATTCAATTAAAATGGTTGTATTTGATTATCAAGCTCAACATTTCAATATCTTCGTTATTTATTTTATTATAATAATTGTAAAATAGCTATTACTTCTGATATGGGCCATAGTGTAAACGATAATGATTATTTGACTATTACTGCACATTGGATTGATGAATATTGGAGTATGCAAAAAAGAATTTTAGGTTATAAATGTTGTCAAATGCAAAAAACCAGTTGTTATATAGCTCAAACAATTTTAGATATTTTAGAAAATGATGGAATTTGTGATAAAATAAGTACTATCACCTTAGATAATGCTTCATATAATACAATTGCTATTGAAATGCTAAAACCTTCTCTTTGCCCTGTTTATGATGATGATTTTTATATTAGGTGTGCTGCACACATATGTAAATTGATTGTTAGAGATGGTATAGAAATAATGTATGATAATGGTTGCACGAAATTTGAAAATGAATGTCATTATATATAAATGTCAAGTTAAGTCTAGACATAGAGATTTTCAAAATCGTTGTTTTGAATATAATCTTCCACCTAGAAAAATTTCAAATGAATGTCATTTTATATATAAATGTCAAGTTAAGTCTAGACATAGAGATTTTCAAAATCGTTGTTTTGAATATAATCTTCCACCTAGAAAAATTTCAAAAACAGTGACTACTAGATTGAGTTCTTTATATCAAATGCTTGTAGTAGCTTATGACTATAGAAAACCTTTACAAATTTTTGGAATGCTCATAATTCAGATATGACATATAGACTTGATGATAGTGATTGGAATGACATACAAGAACTCATAGATTTCTTAAAAGTTTTTTATTTAACTACAAAAAAGAATATATGCACTTTATTATCCAACCATTTGCTCTGTTTTACCTAATATTTGTTTGATTTTATTAAATTTTATAAATTTAAAAATAAACCAAGATTTGTACAATCTATTAACAAAATGATAGAAAAAAATTTAAAAATATATTCCTCAAATTTATTTAACCACTTGTTTGCTAAACCCTCATTACAAAGATGTAAGTGCATCTAATGCGGTTGATAAAATATATTTGAACTTGGATATTGATAGTGAAAAAGATGGAATACCTAGTTGTCAAGAAGTTGAAGATAGTATAAAAATTGAAGCCAGAAAATTGTATGATTTATATAATTCTAGTTTAAATGTATCAAGTAATCAAGAACCTCAAAATTCTAGGAATAGACTTAATGAAGATGATATTGATAGTTATTTAGATTCTTATCTTGAAATTTCTCACAATAATAGAAATGATTTTTATGCATAAGTTAATCAAAATACAGAACCTACTGAAGATGTTCTAGAATGGTGGAGAAATCGCGGTAAAGGATTTCCAAATTTTCAACCGGTGGCTCAAGATGTGTTAGATATTCAAGCATCTTCAGTAGCTTCGGAAGACGTTTTTAGTGCAACAAGGTTTCAAATTGCAGAGCATAGGCATTTATTAGCGGCAGATAGCTTGGAGATATCAGAATTTTTTAGAGATTGATTTAATGCCGAAAGAATAAAATTTGGATCGTGAACCACTACTGACCAAATATGAAAATTACGTTGACAAAATAATGCAAGATTATAGTGACGACGGCATTGAAGCAATGGAGGATTTATCTATTCAACCAATTTCCGATCATTTTACTAGAGAAATGTTAAACGATTTAATAAAAGATCTCTATAGTAACAAGAACTATTAAATTTAAATGTGTAATTGTCTATTAGTATTAGTATGAGTATGATAATTCGAGGTTTAATTCAAACAGAACCCTTCCTAGAAGGTGGCTGTGTAGATTAAATTTTTTAATACTCTACTAATATTTTTGTAGATAAAATTTTAGTATTGTACTATCTAATAAATATTATTAAAAGTCTAGATTATTCGCCTTAATTTTTTTATTGTCTGAAATTTAATTTTTATTATTGTGAAATTTAATATTTTATAGTTTTTAAAGTTTGAAATTTAAACTTTTATAACCTCAAAGTTTGAATTTTAAATTTTCAAATTTAAAGTTAAAAACTTAAACTAGAAATATAAAAATTTTAAATATTAATTCAAATTAATATTTAAATTATATATTTATAGTTTGAAAGTTTGAATTTTACGAACTTTTAAACTTTCAAACTTTATTCAAACTTTTAAAGTTAAAAATTTAAACTAGAAATATAATTTTTTAAAATATTAATTCAAATTAATATTTAAATTATATATTTATAGTTTGAACGTTTGAATTTTACAAACTTTTAAACTTTAAAACTTTAAAGTTTAAAAGTTTGAAAATTATAAATTTCTTAATTTAAAATAATAAAAGTTTTAATAATTAATTTATTTTAATAATTTTTTAAAAAAATATTGTTTTCCCCGGAATCTGGTCTGGTCCAGTCCGGTCACGTACCAGTTCGCTAGCGGATCGGGACGGGTACAACTCTGCGAATACGGAACCACCGGTACCGGTCCGTCCCGGTTCTGGTACTGTTTCGGGTTGTGGTTCCCGACTCCGTGTCGGTTCCGGTTAGTCCTGGTCCGGTAGTTCCGTTACTGGTCCCATCGGCAGCCTTGGATAGAGCTCCTCTCTTTTGCCTATTATTTTGCTACTCCAGGACAATATTTTTATGGGGTCTGTCCCTTCTTTTATTTTTTGGGTTGTATATTGAAGGTACTCTGCCTTCCTACTGATCTGGTTTTTTATCTATTACTGCTTGTTCTAATTAATTATCGTATTTTCTCTAGTCTCTCTATTTTTTATTATGTCAAAAACAGAGAACATGTCCAAACAATTTCTTAGACAGGATACAACAAAGACAGGGGAATAATTCAGCCTACAGCCAGTGGGAGCTATATAATTCCCCTGGAAAACTCTGAAAGACACATATCAAGGAAGTTTCATTATCTCTCTAGGGTTTATGCTAAACTGTAAATTATTTGTCATAATAAAAAATGGGGAGATAAATAGCCTCGTATAATCGATTACTTTTTATATGGAAATACTTATCCCTTATGTTGATAAATCTCATGCAGATAATTAAAAAAGAAAGGACATCAATGTACTATCAAAAAGGAAGAAATTAATATGCACTTACTGAAGCAATACAAGAATCGAAAGCCACCATTCAAGGGATACAAAATCATGGTCACAACAATCCTAGCTAGGATCTGCACGATAAAAAATCAAATCAATAAAGTAATAAGATCACACGACGATCTTCAATAGAAGGAAAAGAATCAAGTTACAAGAAGATATCCAAAGAAGGAAGGAATCGGTTTGCTCATGCACATATCTAAATATGAATCAATCAACCAAAATCAAGGACTCAACTCAGATACTTGATTTGAAATATCCTTGGGTTACTCCGTAAAAATATTCGTCGTCAAACACTATATAATCTTCTCCTAGCCTTAGTTGTGAAGTACGTACTTCACTTGAACTTGTATTATTGTCTTCTGCTATCTTTCATAAAAACATTGTATTCTTTTTAATATACAATTTACAGAAGAAAACAGAAAGAAAGATTTGAGTGTAGGTTATACAAGTAGAGGTTGTGACAAAGTAGAATATATAATTTTCATATCATAAGGGCTCTTAGTCATAAGTCTTTGTAACACCCAAATGTTCAACAAACTCTTGAGGAAACCCTTGTGACCCAAGTGGACTGGAAGTAGGAACCACATCGGTGTTCCGAACCAGTATAGAAACTCTCTAAGTCTTTTACTTATTGTATTTACTCTTGCCTTATAATGTTATATTATCTCCAGGTGAGTTAAATTTCTTACACATAAATTCCACTTAAGGAATTTTAATTCACCCCCACCTCTTCTTGACTTTCACCTTGTTCCACAACATCATTCCATCATCTCATTGCATGACATTGGCCTCCTTTATTGTGTTGTATAGCTTGCTTATACGTTTATTTGAGTATTATCTGTTCCCTGGTGTGTTTACTTTATTCGTGCCGTTACTATACAATTGGCGTCACTGATGTCGGGATGGAACATTTCGCATGCAGGTGAAAGTTTTTCATAGTTTATTTTTTAAGGCTTCTTAGTTGGTATACTTAGTCGATCTAACCTACTGAGTACAAGTGTATTGCACCCCCCCCCCCCCACGTCTTTAATCTTTTGATGTAGATCCTAGTCAGGATGAGCTTAGTAGCAGTTGATTGGACCTGGTGATCCTTTCTCTTTCGAAATTATTGTTAGATCCTTATTTTCGGATCACTGTTGGTCTCCATCTATCATTTAGAGTCATTAATCTTCTTTCAAAGACATGAGATGTTTTCAGAATCTAGAAATGTATTATATGCTCTTTATACTTATGCTACCATGTTTTGGGAACTTATTATTTGTTGTTTTTTTATTGGTTTTGGCCTGACTTCCCTTTGGAAGTCTCGTATGTGTTTTTCTTTCGGCTTATACATATATTTAGGGTTCTCAGGTTGCGTGCCATCATGACTTTGAATTTATTGGTTGTGAAAATAGCTACATTATTATTCTCTACAAAATGTATTCAATGTCTTTTCATTAAGAGTGACTCCAAATACAAATCTAACATTCAATGTAGTGAATTAATTTTGCTGCAATATCTTTTGTAGAAGAATTTTTAGAATAAATTACAATCACTAATATCCCAATATTCGCTAATCAATGAGACTAAAATCTTGCAATATCTTTTTCATGATAAAAAAAAAAGGAATTCTGCTACAAAATCTTGTTTCTTTATTGGTTTTGTTATATCACCAACTATTACTTGTATGACATTGATACATAATGATTCTTTTGTTATAATTTTTTTAACTTGAATACATTGATATATATATATACACATTGCTATAGCATTCTGATAATGAATATAGAAACACTCAAATACCTTGATACTGTAATTATCCACTAGGTCATTTTCTTATTTATGTGATTTCTTTTTTTACGTTTAAGGATTTTCCATTGTAACTGTAGACACGTAACTTTTTATGGAACATAAGATTTTACATTATTTTATTCCTTAAATATTTCCTTTATGTCTAAGTTAGATATTTTAGTTTTTATCTTATTTTAGTTAATTTATTTTAAAAGATTTGAAAATAACAAAAAATTATGTTTATTTATTATATTGATTATATTATTAAAAAATAATATAACTTAACCACCCCTAACCCCATTACCCACAACTACCCATCACCCCACTTTACCCACACAACCTCACTACCTTAAACCACATCCCACCCCATTTTTTTATTACGCATACAACAACACACACAGAGATTATGCACACACACAAAAAAAAAAACAGACAAGCAACCAAGAAAAATAAAAAACGTTCACATCTTTTTTATCTTCTTTCAAAAATGTTGTGTTTTAAATGTGTGAATGGAAAATGAAGAGTTGAGACTTTTATGAATAGTTGTGACTTTTATGAAAGGTTGCGACATTAACGAAAAGTTGAGACTTTTATGAAAAGTTGCGACTTTTACGAAAAGTTGTGACTTTTAAGAAAAGTTATGACTTTTATGGAAAGTTGTGACTTTTATGAAAAGTTGTGACTTTTACGAAAGGTGACGACCTTTCAGAAAGATTGTGACTTTTCCAAAGGTTTGTGACCTTTTCGGTAAGGCACAATAAGAACCTTTTCGCACTACCCTTTGTTTTCTATAAATTGAGAGATTTCCTCTCATTTTAACAATAGAATTTCTGGACTTCTTCTGCTACTTCTAAATCTAGTATTCTAAGTGTACTTTACTGCCGTTGAGTTGCTCGCTGACACCAGCGTTTTGGGTATCAATACACTGGTGATTGAGATCATTCTATCTTGGGAGGACATATTCCAAATAAAACCTCGGATACTAGAGGGGAATAATTTCCTTAAGGAGACACTGTGCATTCAGTGGGCTTGATCTTTCTTTCTGTTTTTCAAAGTTCTAGTATGTGTTACAGATTTTAGATTTGTGAATTAAGTTTTGTTCTTCTGATCTTCACTGGTTCATTAAACTTTGGTAACTTCGTGTTCTGCAAAGTTTGTTGGAATCCGTAAGATTCTTTAAACACATATTGACAACAATTCTTCTTTAAGAAAAATATTTCGTATATTTTTTCTAATCTGTTTTTGATCTAGTTTCTCTACTACTTTTAATTTTCTAGTTGTGAAAATATTCTTAAACTTTGTTGTGTATTATTAAGTTCTTCAAAGTTTTGTTCTAAGTATCTTAGGAATATAAAATGAATAACAATCTTAAGGAAATTGTTATACTGATAGTATTTTTTGTATTCTACTGATTAAGAGAATTTGATCATGGAAGTAGAAGATAAATGTATTACTTCTCCATAATTCATTGCTTTATTTAGAAAGGTCGAAGTCAGAATGTAACAGATTTTTTTTTTGGTATTCCAATTAAAGATGTAATCTTCTTATTATTCATTTAAGGAGGAAAACTGTTTCTAAAGGTTAACAATTTTGATATTTATCATGTATGCCTTTGGTAAAAGTTCTGCAAATCGTATTGTTTTCGAATGAATTTTCCTTGGCAAATATTGTTGCCTTTAAAATTCACTAGTTTCCAGAGTGAGATATGCATATTTTTGTTTGATAAAATAGTATGTCAAAATATTATAGTTGGAAGACTATTTAAAATGAAAAAAAAACATTTCTATGTGATAATCTAAGAATATGTCTTATTCTGTTTGGAATTAAAAAAAAAACTTTGTAGTTTTGTACTCACTGTCAATTTAATTGTGTCTGATTGTTGTAGACTAAAAAACATTTATAGTTTTCTACTCTGAATAAATTGGACTTTGCAATTGCTTTGAAGAATATGAAACCTTCACATGATAAGTCAGTGTTGTACTTTTTATGTTCTATAAACTTCATTGTTAAATAGAAAAAAATGTACAAAATTTTGTCTTTATTGTTAGTATTCTAAATACTAAGTGGTATGTCTATTCGTGATAGACGAGAAAGACCAGAGACTTAGAGTTGGTGTGTTTGTGCCTCTATGGAATGAACTTTGACACTATGTAAAGATTGTCAAAGAGAATTGAAACTCTATAATTCTTTTGTAGAATAATATTTTCAAAAGAGATTTCATACTACCAATGACATTTTGAGAGTCTGGAAAAATATGTGAAAAAAATTATTTTCAAATACTTGAAAAATATTTTTGAGATCACATTTAAAATGTGGGGGTTCTTTGCTTATGATTAGACTTGGTGTGTAATTTAACTTTGGAGCAAAAGATATGAAATTCAAGGATACTTTTGTATTATGTTAGACCCACAAAATTCTTGGATTATATTTGGTATTGTGGTTGTTGAGTTTCTCTATTACTAGTATATAGTATGACTAGTATGAAACAACCAAATTATATATATACTTGTTCAAAATAATCGTGTTCTTTTATGAAAAAAGTGTCACTTAAAATGTTGTGATTTTTCATGAAAAGATATGTCTATTATAATAAAAGTATTTGCATAGACATGAATATTGGTGAATAGTTATTTGTTATGTTTTTGTAAAAGTAACATTTGGACTATATTGCCTTTATTTAACCCGATGAAACTTTGTTCATGGGTAGGTCTATAACAATCAAATTGAAAGTTATGGAAAGGTCTTTCTGAAAAGGACATTTGACAAGGTGATGACTCTAATCAATGTTTGTATCACACAAAATTGTAAGAAATAGGAAAAAAATATTAGTGAGGAAAAAGCTACCTCGCGAAGAGCTTTTCGAACTGAATGTTTTTATTTGTTATTACTTGCTTGAGTCAATGTTTGTGACATGAACACTTGGGGCATGTCAATTACAAAACCTTGTAAGGAAAACTGATCAACTTAGAAGTTTTGTCTAACCTTGAGTGCAACAAATAAAAATGTCAAGTTCATGTGGAATCTAAGTATGCTGAGCATTCTTATAAATCTGTTGAAAGGAATTTTAATCACTTAAAATTGATTTATACTGACATTTGTGATATGAAGTCAATACCATCTCGTAGTGAAAAAAAGTATGTCTTTACTTTAATTAACAATTGCATTAAAAAAAAGACTGTCTATTTGCTTAATGGTAAGGATGAAGCAATAGAAATGTCTAGACAATATAATATTGAAGTTGAAAATCAGTTGAGAAAAAGATAAGAAGTGATAAGAATGGAGAGTATGAATCTCCTTGTGCAGAAATATGTTTGAAAAGTGGATTTATCCATCAAACTACTGCCCTATTCACATCAATCTAAAGAAAAAAAATCGAACGTTGAAACAAATGATGGATGAATTTGTAGAAGTTTGGGTTTACTACAAAAATTGTGTGAAGGAACTATCCTTACTGCAAAAGGGAACAACAAAAAAAATTGTCTTTTCATAAAGAAAGCAATTTTGTTTGTTCAGGACACAATCTATTCCATATGAGAAATGGAAAGGAAGGAAATCCAACTTGAAATATTTCAAAGTGTGGGGGTGTCTAGCCAAAGTCCAAGTTCCTATTCCTAAAAGGATTGAAATAGAACCTAAGACTGTGTACTGTAAAATTAGATTTGAGTAGTCTAGTGAAAGGTCTAAACGACCTTGGAAAGAACAAAAGGATAATGTACTTAATAAAAAGATTCAGAGGTGTAGTAAATGTCAAGGGACATATACTTCCTTCGAATATGATTTTGTAACATTTCTTGTGTCTTATGTAGACTCATCCTATTGGTCAAATGGTATCAATAGTGAGATTGATGTAACCTTGAGCAATCCTATTGGAAGTTGGTTGATCTTCCTCCAGGAAATAAACTTTGGGGTTCAAAGTATATCCTCGAAAGGAAAATGAAAGTCGATAGAACTGTTGACAAATATACAACAAAAGTTTGTATCAAAGACTTTAGGAAAAAAAAAAGGTTTTGATCTTGTTGATATATATACTCATTAGTAACTAGAATTATATCCATTCTGATGCTAATACTATTAGTTGTGATATATGACCTCCAAAATCATCAAATAAATGTAAAACATTTCTCTTAAACGGAAAATTGGAGAAAGAAATTTACATGAAACAACCCGATGGTTTTATGGTTCCTGGAAAATAAAAGAAAGTGTGCGAACTTGTTAAGTCACATTATGGACTAAAACAAGCACCCAAACAATGACATAAGAAATTTGACCAAACCATGTTGGCAAATTGATTTATGAATGATGGAACTAATAAATGTGTTCACATTAAAATCACAAGGTCATTGTTTGTTTGTATATTGGTGATATGTTGATCATCAATAGAGACACTAATGACATAAATGCTACTAAACATATGCTAGAAAGAAAGTTTGGAATGAAAAATTGGAGAGTTACTGATGCAATCTTAGGTATAAGAATCCTTAGAACTCCATAATGTTTAGCATTTTCACGGTCTCATTTCATTGAAAAAGTACTTGATTAGTTCAAATATTTGGATGTCAATATTGTCAAGTCTCCAATAAATGTGAGTTTTGCATTTCAAAAGAGTGAAAGCGAAAGTGACCCACAATTGGATTGTGCTAGAGTATTGGAAAGTGTGATGTATATCATGAAGTATGGGCGATCAGGTATAACATTTGCTATAAATAAACTGAGTCGGTTCACAAGTAATCCCAATCAAACTCATCAGATGACAATAAATAGAGTTTTGGAGTATTTAAAAAATACTTTAAATTATGCCTTGCATTATAACAATATCCAACTGTATTGAAAGGATATAGTGATGCAAATTTGATCACCGGACACATGAAGTAAAATCCACGAGTGGATATATACTTACTCTTGGTAGAGGATCAGTCTCTTGGAAATATTTCAAAAGAGACATGTATCGCTAGCTCTATAATGATCTTTGAGCTAGGTGCTCAAGATAAGGTCGGTGAATAAGTTTAAAGACTCCGGAATTTCTTGATAGATATTCTTTTTTGGCCTAAACCATTGGCATTAGTATGCGTGCACTTTGATAGTCAAGATGCAATAGGTAGGGCATGGAGCATGATGTATAACGGAAAGTATCGTCATATAGGACATAAACATGATACCGTTAGAAAACTACTCTCTAGTGGAATTGTCAGAATTGACTATGTAAAGTCAAAGGATAATGTGTCGGATCCACTTATAAAAAAGGCCTAATTAGAGAGAAAGTTTAAAGATCATCTAAGGGAATGGATTTACGGCTTAGGACAAGTCGTCATGGCGGTAACTCTATCTAGCAGACTGGAGATCCCAAGAACTAGATTCAAGGAGAAAAACAAAATTGTGATTGACGGTTCGGCATTGTCAACAAACTCAATCCATTCTCATGATAAAGACAATGCTCAGGGACAAGGATACAACATTAAGGCTTGTTAATGAGTTAATAAAGCTTAATGGTTTTAATGATTTGCTAAGTTTGGTAGAGTTGACCAAATAGTGTATCTACGCGATAACACGGTTAGAAATTACCTATATGAGTGTGAAGTATAAGCCGCTTCAAAGAGGATGATTGTCAAAAGCCCATATATTTATACACTCATGAAACCAGGAGGTGTTCATGGCTGAAACGAACACAACCGTAAGAACCATAAATGGTAAAGGGTTAATTGTGTGACACATGGTTGTCTAGGTATGCACCAAATCTTGACGGTTCAAAGATATCACATTTACCGATTGACCGAGTATATTCGATATATGTTCACTACGGAAAGTCCAAGGAGAAACCTACTTGTCCAGAAAAAATTAATTCTTGCTTGTAAATTACACATACTTGTCCGTTTTTTTGTCTTGGAGTCATTCCCCATTCATGCGGGGGATTGTTGGGTTTTAAATGTGTGAATGGAAAATGAAGAGTTGAGACTTTTATGAATAGTTGTGACTTTTATGAAAGGTTGCGACTTTAATGAAAAGTTGTGACTTTTATGAAAAGTTGCGACTTTTATTGAAAGTTGTGACTTTTATAGAAAGTTGTGACTTTTATGAAAAGTTGTGACTTTTATGAAAGGTGACGACCTTTCAGAAAGATTGTGACTTTTCCAAAGGTTTGTGACCTTTTCGGTAAGGCACAATGAGAACCTTTTCGCACTACCCTTTGTTTTCTATAAATTGAGAGATTTCCTCTCATTTTAACAATAGAATTTCTGGACTTCTTCTGCTACTTCTAAATCTAGTATTCTAAGTGTACTTTATTGCCATTGAGTGGCTCGCTGACACCAGCGTTTTGGGTATCAATACACTGGTGATTGAGATCATTCTATCTTGGGAGGACATATTCCAAATCAAACCTCGCATACTAGAGGGGAATAATTTCCCTAAGGAGACACTGTGCATTCAGTGGGCTTGATCTTCTTTTTTTTTCCAAAATTCTGGTATGTGTTACAAATTTTAGATTTGTGAATTAAATTTTGTTCTTCTGTTCTTCTGTTCTTCACTGGTTCATTAAACTTTGGTAACTTCGTTTTTTTGCAAAGTTTGTTGGAATCAGTAAGATTCTTTAAACACAGATTGACAACAATTCTTCTTTAAGAAAAATATTTCGTATATTTTTTCTAATCTGTTTCTGATCTAGTTTCTCTACTACTTTTAATTTTCTAGTTGTGAATATATTCTTAAACTTTGTTGTGTATTATTAAGTTCTTCAAAGTTTTGTTCTAAGTATCTTAGTAATATAAAATGAACAACAAAAAATACATCAATTCATCCACATTTTTTCTTTCTCATTTCTTTCATACAAATACAACACATATACCACTACATACAATCTCCAAAAACATTCGTGGTTGTTCTAATCGAGGTTCGATCAAGATTTTGCGGTACTTATTCTCTTTATTTAAGGTTCAACTTTGTCTTATTTATTTAAGGAATTTGATGTAATTTTATGACAAGTTTTCCTATTTTTATTCATAATGCTATTGCAAATGAACGATTTTTTAGTTATTATATATTTGTTTAATGAATGAAGATAGCTTTAACAATAACTACTTTTTATTTTATTTATTTCTATTCTCTAGTTGTGACCTCTTAAAAATGAATAGACCATGACATTGTCCTTGTCTTGATTTAAATAATAATGATAAACTAGATCTAGTTAGGCTTTATACAATTATTATTAGTATTATAAAATAAAAGGATATAAAAATGATGTCAGAATTTTATATTGTATCCTTAACATTTGGATTTATTTTACTTTATTTGATTTTATGTATCAAGAAAATAAATTGTTTTTTAATCAATATGAGTTTGAGGCATGTTAAAAAATATTTGATTCAATTAAGAATGTGATAACACATCTTTTTTGAGACACTAAAAGAAACTCAAAGATGCGGTTATGCATCTTGACCAAATTATTTTAAACTTTTATTAATTTAAATCAAGAGGTGTAAATAGAAATTATTAGGTGTGATGAAGTCGAGAGGTGAAGACAGTTATGCCTCTAAATATCAAAAGTCCAGAATGTAGTTATGCATCCGATTTGAAACCAAATAAAAGTTCAACAATAAAAACGCGAACAAGTCATGACCTGAAAATAATTCATCAAAAAATATTTTGAAGTAAGTATAATTCAATAAAGCAATCGTGCTAGAAGCACGTGACTCCAGTGATGCCTAATACCTTTTTCTTAGTCAACAGAAGTTCTTATCCGAATTTCTAGTTTGCAGACCAAACAAAGAGTAATTTCCATTTGAATAGAGATTAAACAAAAAGGTGACTTGGAACATCACAACTCAATTCCACGTGGCGACACTGAAAAAATAAATGTTACAGCCCATTTGGTCGTTTGAAGTACTAGAGCTTTTTATATCATATAATTTTCGATAGATTTGAAATAGGTATTTTGGACTATTCGTAACTATAATTAATAAATTAGTGGGTTAGTTTAATAATTAATTTAGTTGGTGGTTAAAGAAGATATAAATATTGGTCACTTTTACCACTTTTATAGTGGATTATTTATAATAATTACGGTAAACAAATAATTTGTAAAAGAGAAGGGGAAAGAGGAGAAAAACTTAAAAGAAACTAAATCTAAAAGGCGTCTTCAGGTATGACTTCGACAAACTAATGTTGTATTGTATATATTAATTGTTTATAGGATTGTATATTATTATATTATAAAATCGAATTGAAGGTCATATGTATAGTAATTACTTTCACGTGCAAACTGATGGCAAATGTTGGACAAACATTATTGACCACTGAGTAATGATATGGTAAAATTGGAATTTGGTTGGAGGTGAAATTGTTAGTATGTTTGAGGTTAATACATTAAAATAACATTATTATGGTGCATTTTGTATTGGACATGAACTGTAGGTGTTGGCTGCCACTGGTTTGTGAAACCAGCGGCTTCAGCTTTACATTATATGACTCTATTATAATATAAACTATATTTTGAAATATTAAAATAGGTAATTAAATATTAAGCATATCGATTTATTTAAATTCCATTAAAGTTATACAAATTGGAGAAAGTACGACTTACACTTAGGTTTGAACTTTAGATAATTGATTATAAAATTAGGTGAGTTATTGGGTCTAGGCTACACATAGAATAATATGAGAGCTTATAGACTCGTTCATTTAAAAATTATATGTACTTGGTAGATTTGAAAGGTTCGGAGGCATTAAGGAAAGGAAAAACATTGAAAAGTAGTTTGCTTGACTTCGGTTCTTCGGAGGAGGTAGATTATTATTTATTCTATTTAATAGATAGACTTTTAATAGTGATTGATATGCATTGAATGATATATTGAAGTCCTCTATGTACTTGATTGTGTGATTGTGTAACTTGATTGTGTGGTTTGAGATTGGTCTGAAATCCAGAGACTGTGAAATTTATAATTTGAACCCTTTCAATCAAAGTGATGCCTTGAATAAAGAAGGTTTGATGAAATATTGAAAAATGATTTTGAGAGTGGTGATAATAAATGATAGATTAATCGTATGATTGGATAGGAGTGTCACGTTTCGACAGGGTTTAATTGGAGCGGAGTTTCACGTTCTAACACGATATAATTGGATCAGTGTGTCACGTTCCGACACGGTATAATTGGATCGGAGTGTCGCGTTCTGAAATGGAATAATTGGATATGAGTGTCACGTCCCGACAAAGTATAATTGGATCTGAGTGTCATGTTCTGACACGGTATTATTGGATCAGAGTGTCACGTTCTGACATGGTAAAATTGGATCGGAGTGTCAGGTTCTAACATGGTATAATTGGATCGAAGTGTCACGTTCCTACACGATAACATTAAATGAAAAAAATATTGAATTAACTTAATGACTAAATCTCAAAGAACCCATTTCTCAAATGAGTGTGGTGTGGAGGCATGAGTCCCCATATGTGTTTGATATTGTGATTGATTGCGTACTTACTTTAGTGTTGTTGTGAGTGATTCATGTTGTTTCTTGCTTGCCACCTGTTAAGTGTCATAGTTGATTTTTACTATTATTCATTGTATATTAGTTTTTATTATGAGTTGATCGATGATACCTACTCAGTACATGTTGCCCCGTACTGAGCCCTACTTGTGATTTTCTTTGTTTTTACTTTGTGGAGTGGAGCCAGTGTACTAATGAGTTCGAATTGCCCTCAACTCTAGTCAGTCTCCAGCATATAAGGTTCCATAATGAGATATTTATTCAAGCTCGTGTGAATTCTCTTGGTGATGACATGATGTCCTTAGTTTTCAGACATTAAATATTTTATTCATTTATTTTGGTGTCTTTACTACTCTTAGACTTAGTATTTGAAGATTAGATTTCCTTGATGTGATGACTTTCAGATTTTAGGGATAATATTTAATAGACTTTAGAGGTTCATTTGATGGTTACTTTAATAAGTTTTGGAGCTTCCTCATGATTGTTGTTATTCGTAGTTGAATTATTGGTATACGTTCGGGTTTGAATTTCTTGGTCCGCCCACTTAGAAGGTTAAGTGTGAGTGTCACTCACGACTCGCTTTGGGTCGTGACAAACTTGGTATCAGAGCCTTAGGTTCGATGATCTTATCGCACAAGGGTACAAGTCTAGTAGAGTCTTGTCGAACTGTATGGGGACACCTTTACTATTCTTCGAGATGCTAGAGGACTTTAGGAAAACTTCATTCCTTCTTTCTTTCGTGCTACTACTTGAATCCAATTGGTATCTAAGTGATACAAATTGATATTTGAATTTCATCACTCTATTTTACATATGGTTAGTACTAGAGTATTAGGAATTGAAATAGCAACACCAGAAAAAACAAAAAAGTGTTCCTAGAAATGGGTATATTTTCTCGATTGACTATAGGGCCTGCATGATTTTTTTATTAAGTTCATAAAGTTGAAACCCTCATTCTTTATCGTATTGGTTCTAAAGACGTTTATACCTTCATTGTTGATTGTTTTGAGCTACTCCATAAAATGAATATAGTGGAGAGACTTAGTGTTGAGTTTGTGACATACTAGTTTCGAGGATATGCAAAATATAGTAATAGTCTCATGTTGAGTATCGATTAGTAAAGTCACTACTTATTACTTAAGGCAACATTTTTTTAGCTTTTTCATGAAAAATTATATACCCTAGACTTTGAGGGAGATGAGGAGAGAATCACAAGAGGTATATGTTGCACCAATTGAGATTAAAATCTCTACTACGATTCATAGATTGAATGTATATCGGAGAGGTTCATTGATGCCTACTTTGTTAGAATTATGAAGTGTATTACTTTTGTTTTTGACTTGATCTAAAGAAGAAAAATGAATTTCTTGGGCTAGAGAGAGAACAAATTCGATAATGTCTTGCAGTTATTCAATGAGAAGAACTGTCTTGGCAAGTTGGTAGGATTATCTCGATAAGTAAAATGTATTCTAGTGATGAATTTTATGGTCTTTCATGGTATAGTAATAGTTTTACGTGAAAACGAATACATCTACTATAAAGTGTGAATACTAACTAATTAAAGAGTTATTAGTGGTATGACATGTATAGATAATGAGACTCAGTGTTACTTTCACATTTGAGGAACCAACTAGTTTATTACTACGTTCGCTTGGATTAAGAATTATTTCAAGGAAAATTTAAGTGGTGGATCTTTGGTACGATATTAATATATTTAGGTTGTGAAATATATTTTGAGGGTTCAAATTGAGGATTGGTGATTTTATCTTAATCTTCAGAGGAGTTAGAATTGGATTTAGAGACGTGTGGTTTCATCTATTTTTCTCTTATTATTGTAATAGAATCACGTGTCCATCATATTGGTTAAAAATAATTAGAAAAGACTTGAGAAAAAAGTGTACATATGTTCGACTCGAGTGTGATGGTAAGTTATTTTGTAGTTTTGAGTTTAGTAATGAGTACTATTGAATTATTAGCGAATAATATGGTAAGATCTATGAAGAGGCGATCAATGATACGTTAAGATACATGAATTCCTAAAAATCTTCAATGTATGAGTTAATGTTGATATGTAAAAGAGTTGAATTTACAATAAATTTTTTTTCATCATACGTCTACATTTATGGTGATATGTTTTGTCAAGATATGGATCGGTAAGATAAGAAATGATTGATTGCATCGGTATTGAGTATGTGAAAGAACTTATGCATGTTTTGGACCATAAAGTTTGTTACTTTTGATTCTTAAAGGATCTAAGGAAGGGTTTCCCTCAGAGTTCTGATTTTAGAGTGTGAAGTAAATTGTCATGGGTTGTTGGTAAAAGGATGACGGTAAGCGAGCTAGAGAAACAAGTGTCTGATATATTCAAGGGTCGAAATGTTTAGAATTTTACATTATGAGAAGAATTTGAGAAAAATGAAGGAATAATACCTATCGTATAAATCTTTGGGGTGTAGTTGAAGGTAGTATTGATTTTCGCTTACAATTTCAGATATAACTGTGAGATGTGAACTAGTTCGGTACAGACTTACTAGGAGGTTATCATTGACTTTTATAAAGATTGAGTTTCAATTTGGGTGACAAACAGTGGAGTATGGAAAATTTAGTCTTTTACGTGAGGTTAAATTTCTCAAATTATGGTAAACGACTTAGGAATGATGTACAAGGTGAGATATAATTTAACATGGTTATTAAGAATTTAGAGTTTGGATTAATAATCCTCTATTGATGGGAATACATAGAATGTTAAGATACGTTTTATAGACATTTGATGGTGAATAGAGGTTATGAGTTTATAGAATACCGAGCAGTTTGAGTGATCAAGAATTTCCCTAAGTGTTGCCATGAGGTCTGTAATGGTTTAGAAATGTAGCTAAAGCATGATATGTGAAAGTGGTGTGGAGTTAATTTGGGGTGTGATTTAATAGTTTTATCTTGATGGAAAATTACGATCAAATTTGAATTTAGTGTTATTAGCTTTGTTTGAGACTCGTATTTTTCATGAAATGCTTAAATAGAAAGAGAGATAGACATAGTTTGAACATGTATTTGACAAGATACTTTGATACTAATGAAGGTTGGGAGTAAGGTAGATGATTGGTGTGATTATGATGTTTTGTTAGTATTAAAGTGTTAGACTTCAGTGGATGTGGAGTTCGATAATCAAAGAGATAGAGTCATATGAATAAAAATGTTTGATGTGGACACTCTGGACGGAGTATCTAGAGTTATTCGACCTGGGTTATGTATCGATTATGTGATGTCCTCCTTGTAGGGCGATATCCTTGGTTAGACTTGTTCATTCCAGCTATGGAAGATTTGATGTTGTTTGGGATAGTTGAAGTATTCTAGTGATTCCATACACACAACTTTACTTATGAGAATTTATAGGATAGCTACCATGAAAATTTAAAGTTGTTTGATAGACTTAAGATTTATCTCATCATCGGTATCATGTTTTGGCTATTTGAGATTGAATGTGTGGACGATTGAGTCTACTTTTGTCATTCTTAAGGTTTGTTTATAATAGCTACTAATCTAGCGTTTAGACAATGTTGTTACAGGCTATGTATGCTTGAGTGTATCGCTCGATGGGTTGTTACTTGATCATTTTCTTCTTTGGGCTAGATAAGTTTGGTTCTCCCTTGATGAGTACCTGGCGTCTAAATATTAAAAAAAAAATTATAACTTAAGCTCGTGGAAAGTATATGTTGTGAGAAGGAAATATTGATAAGATCTATGATGTGTGTGCACTATGAGTGTGTGGTGCTTGTTTCAAGTTCACTACTGATTATCGCTCATATTGATTTTGCGATTTTATCATGGTTATGTGAGAAAAGATACAACCAAATGGTTGTGCCAAGGTCCTTGAGAACATGTTGAGGATGTGAATACGATTAACTTTGGTGGTTATTTAAAATAGTTTTGTTGTTACTCTAGTTTACATACAACAATAGTTATCATTCAAGTATTGAGATTACCCCATTTGAGACATTGTATGAGATGATGTGTAGGTCTCCAATTGATTGGTTTGATACTTTTTATATGAGACCTTGGGTACTAATATTTTGAAGGAATTGTTCAGACAATTACCCTTTCTTACCCTCACTTTCTTCTGATCGTTCGAGGACGAACGATGGATAAATTGGTATCTAATGTTACGACCCATTTGGTCGTTTGAAGTAGATATTTCTATGTCATAAAATAATTTTTGATAGATTCGAAATAGGTATTTTGGACAATTCGTAACTACAATTATGAAATTAGTGGGTTAGTTTAATAATTAATTTAGTTGGTTGTTAAAGAAGATATAATTAAAATTTAAAGTGGGTCACTTTTACCACTTTTATAATGGGTCATTTATAAAACTTAGGGTAAACAAATAATCTGTAAAAGAGAAGGGGAAAGAGGAAAACAACTTAAAACGGTGTGGAAAGAAACTACATCGAAAAGGCGTCTTAAGGTATGACTTCGACAAACTAATGTTGTATTGTATATATGAATTATTTATAGGGTTGTATATTATTATATTATAAAATGAAATTGAAGGTAATATGTAATAGTAATTGCTTTCACGTGCAAACTGATGGCAAATGTTGGACAACATTATTGACCACTGAGTCAATGATATGGTAAAATTGGAATTGGGTTGGAGGTGAAATTGTTAGTATGTTTCAAGTTAATACATTAAAATAGCATTATTATGGTGCATTTTGTATTAGAGATGAACTGTAGGTGTTTGCTTCCACTGGTTTGCGAAACTAGTGGCTTCATCTTTAAATTTTATGACTCTATAATATTATGAACTATATTTTGACTTATTGAGATAGGTAATTAAATATTAAGTATATCGTCTTATTAAAATTCCATTAAAGCTATACAAATTGAAGAAATTACGACTTACACTTAGGTTTGAACTTTAGAAAATTAATTTTAGAATTAGGTGAGTTATTGGGTCTAGGCTAGACATAGAATATTATGAGAGCTTATAGACTCGTTAATTTACAAATTATATGTACTTGTTAGATTAGAAATGTTTAGAGGCATTGAGGAAAGGAAAAGCTTTGGAGAAATAGTTTGCATGATTTTGGTTCTTCGGTAGAGGTAGGTTATGGTTTATTCTATTTGATAGATAGACTCTTAATAGTGATTGATATGCATTGAATGATATGGTGAAGTCATCTATGTACTTGATTGTGTTATTGTGTAGCTTGGTTATGTTGTTTGTGATTAGTCTGAAATCCTGAGACCGTGAAATTTATAATTTGAACTCTCTCTATCGAAGTGATGCATTGAAAAAGGTTTGATGAAATAATGAAAAATGAATTGAAAAGTGGTAACAATAAATGATAGATTAATGGTATAATTGGATCGAAGTGTAACATTCTGACACAGTATAATTGGATAGGAGTGTCACGTTTCGACACGGTATTATTGGATCAGACTGTCACCTTCAGACACGGTATAATTGGATCGGAGTGCCACGTTCTGACACGATATAATTGGATCGGAGTGACACGTTTCGACACGGTATAATTGGATCAGAGTGTCACATTTCGACACGGTATTATTGGATCGCATTGTCATCTTCTGACACGGTATTCTTGGATTGGAGTATCACATTATGACACGATAGTGGATCGGAGTGTCACATTCTGACACAGTATAATTGGATCTGAGTGTCACGTTACGACACAGTAACACTAAAGGCAAAAAATATTGAATTAACTTAATGTTCTCAATCTCAAAGAACCCATTTCCCAAATGAGCGTGGCGTGGAGGCATGAGTCCCCATATGTGTTTGAAATTGTGATTGATTGCGTACTTATTTTAGTGTTGTTGTCACTTATTTCATGTTATTTGTTTCTTTCTACCTGTTAAGTGTCATAGTTTTCTTATACTATTATTCATTTTATATTAGTTTCTACTTTGGGTTGGTCGATGATACCTACTCATTACATGTTGCCCCGTACTGAACCCTACTTGTGTTTTTCTTTGTTTTTCCTTTGTGGAGTGCAGCAAGTGTACTAATGACTTCGACTTGCCCTCAACTCTATCCAGTCTCCAGCATATCAGGTTCTAGAATGAGATATTTATTCAAGCTTGTGTGGATTCTCTTGTTCATGACATAATGTCCTCAGTTTTCAGACATAAACTATTTTATTCATTTATTTTGTGTCTTTAGTACTCTTAGACTTAGTATTTGAAGATTAGATTTCCTTGATGTGATGACTTTCAAATTTTTGGGATGATATGTAATATACTTTAGAGGTTCATTTGGTGGTTACTTTAATAAGTTTTGGAGCTTCAACATTATTGTTGTTATTCATAGTTGAATTATTGGTATATGTTGGGGTTTGAATTCCTTGGTACGCCCACTTAGGAGGTTAAATGTGGGTGCCACTAAAATCCTCTGCCGCGCGTGAAAAAGGGTTGTCACATCTCTTGCAACTCCACTGAGTATAACCAGGATGAGCTTTATTATATTGACTTTTACTTGATTTTATTATTTTATATTATTGGATATATTGTGTTTGATGACTTAATGTGCTACTCGTTGCTCATTTATTGCTTTTTACATTTATATTTGTGAACTATACTAAATATGTTTCTCTCGCACACACCCTATAAGTCTTTGAATATACTTAACATACGTTCACAAGAATGCAGTTATGCATTCTATTTTCCCTTGAGATAAAGTTGGAGTGTCTTCATATTCAGTTAAGGATATTAGTCACATATGTTAGGCGGGGTTGGACCAGCAATGGAGTCAGAATAGTGCTACTACCGATAAGTTGCCCCTCCCTAGATCGAGTTGTCCACTCGGGTAAGCCAGTCTAGATACCTATCTTATTCAGGTTTGAATCTGGTAAAACTAGAATATAGACATGGTTATCCTAGAAGATTTTGCTTATTTGCATCATTTGCATGTGACTCAGTGAGTCCAAAACATGAGTTGGGTCCATCTAGGACAAGTATCCCTCTCTTACTTGACCACTTAGATCATTTTATGTGCTACAGAAAAATGCATTTATTTAGAAAGTTTCTACAAGTTGACGCATTTTAGTGTGATTAGAAATATTTTTTTTTAAAAAAAAGAAGGGAAGAACACAAATTTTTTCTTCTTTTAGAAGTTATTATGCATTTCTTAAAATAAAATAAATTTTTTTGCATTACTTAACGATAATAATAATATTTTTATTTAGATTTTTTTTCATTAAGTTTGTAAAAGAAAATTCAAAATATTTTACTTGCATCTATAAAAAAAAGAAGAAGTTTAATATCTCAAAGTTTTTTTCCCTAACTGTCCTATTTGAAAGAACTACGCATACCTGATTCTCATCTCAATGAGATACATAGGCAACTCTTGTTGAGTTCGGTGACCTTTATTCAAAAAACAAACTCTTCATCAATAAAGAAGTTGTAGTCTTTAATCAATTATTTTTTATATCTCTTTTCAAATTCGTCACTCAAACGAAAAGTCAATTTTTTTTAATTTTTTTTTCATTTCATGATGTTCAAGATCAAAAATCGATTATTTCTTAATTTTCTTTTAATATGTCAAGAAAACAAAAGATCTTATCTTTAAAAAAATATAATAAAAAAAGAAGTTTATTTTTTTGTAAAAATAATTATGCAAGGATCTTTATCATTTTTATCGAGCGAGTTATGTACGCAATCCAAATGAAATTGATCAATGCATCCTTTTTTTAAAAGAAAAAATATACGAATATAAATAATAAAAAATAAATATAGTTAAGCTAGTTAGGATTGAACATTAAACTTTCAAAACTCACTCTATAAATAAAAAAACTTGTGTACGTGTGACATGCAACATGTGATTACAACTGAAATGGTCTAAACGTAATAAGATTTATTGTCAATACACACAGTTAACTTAAAGGTGGCTGATTTGTGGTTAACCTGACATCTCATCCCTACAATACAAGGTCAAAAGGGAAAATGAAAATGCCCGAACTAGATGTCTTCACAAGAATCAATGTCAAGAGAAGAGGTAAGGGTATTAAGACGACAACTGGCAGAGGTGTACGAAGCTTGGATGAGTGGACAATCTCCACCATCTTCAATTTGTGATTATCTAAATACAAATATGTCACCCCCTATCTAAGTGTCAACAAATGATCCAATTTATTTTCCTGGATTCGGCCCCTATGCTAACGCATCCGTCGTACATGGAACTTTTACGGTGTGCCCTTTGAGTACACCTATGACGAGTAATCTACTCTTCATGTCAACTGCACCAACTAATAGTGTCCCACCACCTATAATGTAGTCAAAATACAACAATAATCCTCCACCTAAAGTTCAGTATGATCGAGATTATAACCCTTAAGTGACTTTTAAAATTCCAAACTCTCATCCTCACTCTCATCAGTATAGTTCCCTTTTGAAGCTGAAAGGCCGTTAAGAACGAGGAACATGACGAAATGACTAAAAAAATGAAGAGTTTGGAACAAAGTGTAAGAGGTATGCAATAATTGGGATGTCACAAAAGTATCTCATTCAATAATTTGTGCATGTTTCCCCACGTTCATCTACCCATTGATTTTAAAACTCTAAAGTTTGAGAAATATGACGGACATGGAGATCCTCTAGCTCATTTAAGGAGGTATTGTAATCAACTAAGGGGGGTGGAAACAAATAAGAATTGCTCATGGCTTATTTTGGGGAAAGTTTGATAGGAATTGCCTCAGAATGGTTCATATATCAAGATACTTCTAACTGGCATACATGGATGATTTGGCTCGATGTTTTGTTCAACAATTTCAATATAACATGGACATTGTTCCAGATCTTACTTCACTTGCCAACATGAGGAAAAAGACCATCGAAAGTTTCCGTGAATATGCTATTAGGTGGAGGGAGCAAGGTGTTAGGGTCAAGCCACCGACCGATGAAAGAGTTGAAATGATTGATGTTTTTCTCCAAGCGCAAGAACCTAAATACTTTAATTATTTACTATCCGTTGTTGGAAAAACATTCGCTGAAGTTATTAAGATTGAAGAGATGGTGGAAAATGGCATTTAGTCTGGAAAAATTGTAAGTCAAGTTACATTTAGAGCCACGACACAAGTTATTAAAAATGGATCAGGAAATCTTGTAGGGAAGAAAATGACGGAGGATGTAGCTACTATTGTGTCGGGGAAACAAAAAAATTCAGAGGGCCACCTTATCAATATGCCACATATCAATTTCATCATTATCACCCCATGCAAGGCACACAATACTATATTGTCCCACCACAATATGCGGTCTATATCAACATTCTTATCCACATCAAACTAATTATCCTCAATGGCGTGCGCCTACACATCAGAATGCTCGCCCCTATTCTACGAATTTTCAAGCACCTTATAATCCTCGTCCAAGACAAGGATTTGAAGGAAATCAAAGTCCGAGGAACAATTTCACACAAATTGGAGAGTCTTACACAAGTTTATTTGAGAAATTGAAACATTTGAATATGATCAAGACGATTCCTAAAAAGTATGTAGATCCACGTGTAAATGATTCTAATCCCGCAACACATTATTCATATCACTCTGATGATCTAGGTCAAACTACTGAATATAGTCGAACTTTAAAAAGGGAGGTGGAAAAACTGATCCAAGCAAAGATGATTGTGGTCCAAAATGATGACCCTCCAAATGTTACTCAAAATCAACTGCCAACGCCTAATGACATACATTTTATTGATATGATACGTGATGGAAAAAAATGCAACAATTCCATCAATTCTCAAGAAAAGACAATTGAAATTGGTGGAGCTTCTCTAATGGACAAAGTGCAAATTAGTGTCTAAGATGTCAAACTTTGTGATTGAGACACATTTTTTTTTCCTAGAAGAGTGTGTGGATAGTTTATTTTGTCTTCATTTTTGCTACGCAATTCAGGTTTTGATTTTATTCCTTCTGTCATTTCTTTTATGTGTTCATTTGTTGAGTCTTGTAATAGTTTGGGTTATTGTAGGGTCATAGCCTGAAGTTTAGTTTGTTGTCTTGTCGTCAAATCTTTCCTTCGTTTACTCAATATACTCTTTGTTTGTGTCACTTTGATATACTCTATTTTGGTATTCTATATACATATCTTTTCAATTAAGTTTTGATGACATGATATGCAAAAGGATTTGGTAAGATCTTAAGATCATATCTAGTCATAAAATGAATACATCATAGAAGTCAAAAAATAAATACATTCAAGGAAATGAATAAAGGACTTAAACAACTTGATACGTCCTTTAGTATCGAAATGGTTAAAAGAATAAATTTCATTTAAATTTACATATGTCATTTGTTGTCAAAAGGTTACTCAAATGTAGAATTGAAGCTGACAAATATGGAAAAAAAATGATATACATATCCATCAATGCGTAAGTTCAAAGATATTATGTATGATTTTCACTTCACATCTTAAAGGGCATGCTTGTATATGATGTTTTTAATAACTGATATGACGAAGGCATTTGTTTTACTATCCAAACATTGTGTGATAGTTTGCTACCCCATTTGAGCCTTAATTTTATTTTCTTTCATTCCTCTTATTTTGAAATCAAATAAAAAAAAGAGTAGAAAAAAATCAAAAGAAAAAGAGAAAAAGAAGAGTCCAGAAAAGACAAAAGTGAAAAAGAAAATAAAGAATTCAAAAAAAAAAAGTCAAAAAAGGAGGAAAGTGTAAAAAGAGGAAAGTAAAAGTTGGAATAAAAAAATCCAATAACAAAAAACTGGGGAAAAATTAATAATGATAATAATAATAATAATTACTATTATTATTTTAAAAAAGAGTCGATTTTAAAAATTTTAAGTCTTAACCCTGTTATGCAGTATCTTTGAACTTTCATGCCAACCCTTTCTTTGTAACTGTGTCCAAAAGCCCGTTACAATCCAAATAATGATCTTCTGATCAATTTTTAATAATAACAAGTAAACCAAACTTTCACTGTTGATTATATAAGGAAAAATGTCATGCCACTCGCATAAGGAGTGAAAATGAGGAAATCTTATCGAGGAAAATCCTCAAAAGTCCTATAGGATATCATTTGACTTGAGAGAAATTAAAAAATGAGAGTGTCTTATTGGTGAAAACCCTAAGGGCACCGTAAGACAATAGTGAGTGAGAGGTAACAAAAAAGAGAGAGACTTATCTGTGAAAACCTTTCGATGCACCACCTGTCAAGAGTTAGTCATAAATCTATTGCAAAAGTTGGAGTATAGAAATCTTACTTCATAGTTGAAGATTGAAGAAGATGAAATTTAGATTGATTGGACAAACCATACCATTTAATCCAAATTGCAGGTCATGATCATTATAATTGACCATCACCACCAATGGAGTCCAATTTTTATTAATTTATTAATTTATTTATTTATTTTTCTTCTCAAAAGGTCAAATATTATTTCTTCTTATTTTGTGTCGCTCAATTCGATCTTGAGTTAATCTTTACTAAGCAAGCAGAAAATGATTTGAAAATTGCTATCATCTCTTCAATTGAACAAAACAAAGTATGGTCAGTACATTCATCATGACATGATTCAAGAAATAGTGATGTGCATAGTACTGTCAACAATTGACAATTTTTGAGAATTCTATGAAACAAGATTTCAATTAATTGTTGGAGGGTGGAAACAATATGACAAATCTGAAGTTTGAAGTTCTAAACAATTAGAGTTGTTTTCATGATTTTCAAGATGGACTGACCAGCAAAAAGAAACAGCTACCTCATCTTAAATGGTTTAACATTGCAATAACAGGAGCAATCATCTTCAAAGACAATTCCACAAACCGATCACCACAAAAAAAAACTCACAATTCTTCTTCTTTTTCTTTCTAAACCAAAAAAAAATTGCTTCCATAAAGGTTATCCTGAAACCTAAAATTTGAAAAAATCATTGCAAGAAAAGAAAATTCATGCATCATATTTATTTTTCTCCTAGGAAAATCACCTCCTAGTTTGAGACATTTACTTTTTCTCATTCTCTTTTAGGATAAACACTCCCTAGTCTGAGAAATTATTATTATTATTATTATTATTATTATTATTATTATTATTTTTCTCTTGGGATACATCCACTTCCTACTTTGAGACATTTATTATTTTGAAGCTTACCACTACTAATAACTCACAAAACTTTTTTGGTGCAAACTAGGGCAAAAAAGAAATATTGTGATGATTCCATTTGATGATTCTATTTAACAGGACCCTCCTGGACAATGTGATTTAGTTAAGCAGGACTCTCTTGGACAATGGGATTTAGTTTAGCAGAATCCTCCTAGACAATGGGATTAGTAGAACCCTCTGGATAATGGGATTTAGTGAAGTAGGACCCTCATGGATAATGAAATTTAGTTTAGCAGGACCCTCTTGGACAATGAAATTTAGTTTAGCATGACCCTCCTGGACAATGTGAATTAGATTAGCAAGGCCCACCTACATAACGGGATTAGCAGGACTCTCTTGGACAATGAGAAGCAGGACCCTTCTAGACAATAGGAAGCAGGACCCTCCTAGACAATGAGAAGCAGGACCCTCCTGAATAATAAAAATTAGTGTAGGAGGACCTTCCTGGACAATAGGAAGTCGGATCCTTCTGGACAATGTGAATTAGTGTAGCTGGACCATCCTGGATAATGAGACTAGTAGGACCCTCCTCGATAATGGGATTAGCAGGACCCTCCTACATAATGGGATTGCATAATAGGATTTGGTTATTTTCTCCTAGGATAAATACGTACTAGCATAATATAATTTTCCTTAATTTATATTAGCTAATAACTCACAAAAGAATTTCAGTGAAAACTGGGGCAATATTGTTTATTTCTTTTGTTTGTGATTGTTTTTAAGTTTCTTCAAGAAAAAAATGGATTTGAAATTCAAGAACAAAGTTTCAACTCTTTTCAGAATGATCAATCTTATGATAGTCAGAATCAGTTTCTTCCATGCATGTAGCAGCCTGAATTTTTCATATTTTTTTCTATTCAGCTTCTAATTAAGATAACATGTAGTCATTCAAGAACATATTCAAATTGTCATTTCGAAGAGTGCCAAAAACTCACTCTAAGTGGCAAGTTAAGCATCAAATTCAATTCATGATCAAGATACTCACCCAAAAATCAAGGTGATATCTGAAAGTCAAGACTCAAGTGAAGACTCAAGAGAAGCTGCATAGATAGGAGCTTGTGCTTTTATTTTCCTTTTGACTACTAGTTTTCGTTGTTATGTAATTAAGGATAAGAACCACGATCTAGATCCTCGAAGGAACGTCACTTAAATTCGAAATCATCACCTCATATCCTTGAATTACATATGACGTGATTCCCTTATAACCCGGTATATGTAGGATGTCCAAATTAAAATAAGGACTCGGTTGCATATTTGTCTTTCAAATAGAAGTTCAGTCAAAACTTTTCACCTTGTCTACTTCTTTGTCTGAAAACTCTTTGTGTTTACAGTCAAAGAGTGTAACATCTCACAATTTCAAATGACTAAGAATAAGCTAAGAAACTAAATATATTCTTCTTGGAAAGAAAAGGAAAAATCTCAAAAAATTGCCTATGTTAAGAAAGAGAGTTGTGGTCATTTTCAAACGGACATAACTTCTAGCTCGGGATGACTTTGAGGTAGTTCTTGATATGGTTGGAAAGACCTATGAGAGATCTTTCCAACGCCGCCGAGTTTGAGAAATTTTGATATCGTATAAGGGATATATGCCTATCGGAAGTTGTTTGTTGAGGTAAGGAAAGTCCACGGGAAAACTAGTCTTTCACCAATTAATTTCCTATTTCGTTTTAGGGTTTTATTTGGGGTACAAAAAAGTTTTAGTTCAGATTGGAAAATTAGACTTTATGCTTAGGGCTTGGAGAAGAGAGAAAAGAAGAAGGAAAGGGAGAAAAGTCAAGAATTCTCCAAGAACGCGAAGGTTTGTGAGTGGAATTCGTCAGGGGTGATCCCTATCAAGGTATGTGAGATCTTTTAGTGTTGGGTCAGTTCACCCACACACCAAACTTGTTTTAATCCTATGATTTTCCAATTTCTTGAATGAGAATAGTGAAGTTCATGAAGGACATTGTTGAATTCTTGTTGATTGAGTTGTTGAATGCCTGTTGTTGCTTTGATTTGTAATTCTGGGTTGATTTTGGAGTTAGATATATTGAGTATTGAAGGTACTAACAATCCTAAGGGTTTGGGAAAAGAACTATGGAGGTTTAGAGGGTTTAGCATTGAAAAATGAGATGAAAAATCGGTCAGGCATCACCTAAGTAGGGTAAGGCGCGGTACGCCCCATCTGTGCCAAAGGTTCTGTGGCAGTAAGCCTGCAGTGCGACAAGATCGAGCCTCAAACAAAGGGGTCTGGTGCGGCATGCTCGAATCGGCCTTTTTCGCCCAGTTTTCGTAATTCAGTCCGATTAAGCCTTTCAAAAGTGTTTTAGAACTTCTTGATGATTCTAACTACTGTAAATGACTTCTAATAATGTAGAAATCATACAGAAACACAAATTTACAACCTTGAATCTATAACTCTAAATTCAAGGAAAAGTTAGAGCCAAGTCTAGAGAAATTCCTAAAGTCCTTTCATGATGTCTTTTGCAAATACATTAAACTTGTTTTAAGTCTTAAAGATCAGTTTGAGTAAGGACTAAATATAAGAAGGAGAAGTTCATTTCAAGTTTCATAATTCTTTCATGTTAGATTTATAGAAAGAAATCAACGAATTGTGTACCGTATAGTTTTGTAGCAGAATTCGATTGCTCCAAAGTCTTGCTTTGAATCACTAGGAATCAAAGATTGATTCACAAACTAAATGTATCTGACAAAAAAAATTCTCCTTCTTCCAGATTTGTGTTTTTGTTGTTTTTAGTATTTCTCTTGTTTACGTTGTTTCTCATCCCCTAATCTGAAAAAGAATATTTCCTTTTATTAAGAGGGGTTGGGAGGTTATCCGTTTAATAACTATTCCCCCCTTTTTTCAAATAGAAGATAAGAACAACAATCTCTTGGGTCGGGTCGGGTCAGTCCACATGGGCAACCCACGACCCTAAACTTACATCTCCCACTTCGCACATACAAGACAATACCCAAGCTAATAGAATATCAACTAAACACACAATTCATACAATAAATAGTTCGTGCGACCTATGAGCGTCAAGAGTTTGACTTTAAGGTTTTCCAAACCTCACATAGGAATTCAATCACATTTGGAAGGAATTCACTACTTATATGAGAATACTATTACTCACAATACCCCAGACTTCATTCACTACTTTAGTAGTTGCTTATCTGATCCCTCATCCTCTTTAGGAAATTAACTTGAGTTCATATTTAACCTTATACACACAATTACACTCAATGCCAATATGGTTAGTGCAATAGCCGGCTTGTGTATATAAGTTTATTATTCATTTAATGTCTTTCCTTTCTACTTGAATCTTTCTTCTCCTGTTCAAGTACTTTCCCAGACATGCACTGCATTGCCGAATCGTTCATGGCTATTAGTAACATGCTAAAGTAGCAACATCTATTCAAACTTCAAGAAACAGCAAAAGGTCAAAGGGTATTTCATTGAAAAGTCATTTTAACTTTTCTAGGTCTCACACAATGAAGAAGCAAGGAATATTCTATCATTGACGTGTTGCTCGCTAGACACACGTGGTATGAAACACGTGCTACGAAGTTTTCACCTTATACTGGTGTATGTGTCTTATCATTCGAATTATCCAATATCGTACAGATCCCGATCTAAACACCTAAAGATGTTTAACCCTAGTTTCTCTTTTCCAGTAATATTTAAACTCATTTTCTTAGAGAAACATTTGTCTTGCTCATAAAATAAGTCATAATATGGTGATGAAATTTATCTATTCACGTTCCTCGACGTAAGAGGTGATTGCTCGTGTGAGAGAGTCAATCTTGCGTTCGACACACTTTATTTCTAATAAAATATCACATGCATACAACATCTGAGCATAAATTCAATTGTTTTATGTATTGAAGAGAGTATTATAACAATCAATTCATTTTACAATACTGAAATATCATCATACTTTACGTAAACCTAGAGCCTTAACATGTTTTTCAAACAAGTATCTAGAGATGACCTTCGTAAAAGGATCAACTATCATTTCATGTGTAGGAATGTATTGCAAAGTTATTTCTTTATTTTCCACTACATCTCTCACAAAGTAATAATTGATGTCGATGTGTTTGGTTTTTCTATGATACTTAGGATCCTTTGTGTATGCGATAGCCGCTTGACTATCACAATATAGAATCATGGGATCCTTAGAATTCTTTGCGATACTCAAATGCTCAAAGAATATCTTTAACCAAACAACTTCTTGTATTGCAGACGTACAAGCCATAAATTCATATTCCATTGTTGAAAGAGTTGTGCAAGTTTAGTTCATAATTTTCCATGAAATTGCACCACCATTTAGTGAGAAAGCATAACTGGATGTTGATTTTCTATCATCCCGGTCAGCATCCCAATAAGCATTGGTATAGCCTCTTATGAATAAATCAGATCCATTATAACACAGTGTATGATATGCAGTTCCCTTCAGGTATCTGAATATTCACTTTACTGCTTTCCAATGATCTCTTCTAGGATTGGACTGATACCTGCTAACTAGACTTACCGCATAACAAATGTCTGGGCGAGTACACATCATAGCATACATCAAACTCTTGAAAGCACTAGAATAAGGAACTCACGACATGTTGTCCTTTTCTTTTTAGTCTTTGGACACATTTCAATGCTTAAAGTTTCATCCCTTGCTACAGGAGTATCCATGCATTTGCAACTATTCATTTGAAAACGTTCCAATATTTTCTTTATATAAGTTTCTTGAGATAAACTTAAAATTTCTTGGAACGGTCTCCTTGGATCTTAACTCCCAATATATAGTCTGATTCACTCATATCTTTCATATCAAATGATTTTGAAAGACATGACTTGACAGTTTTCACATACTCCAAATTATTTCCAGCTAATAAAATATCATCTACGTAAAGAGAAAGAATTACAAATTTTCCATTGTAATTTTCACATAGATGCAATGGTCTTCATCGATCATGGTGAAATCAAATGACATCACCTCCTTATGAAATCTCATATACCACTTCCTTGAAGATTGCTTTAGGCCATAAATTGATCTTTTCAATTCACAAACTTTCTTTTCTTGACCTTTAACAACAAAACCAACTGGTTGTTCCATGTAAATTTCTTCGTTTAATTCTCCATTAAGAAAAACATTCTTCACTTCCATTTGGTGTAATTCTAGATCTAAACGTACAACAATAATCGTATGTATGTAAACTTCACAACTAGTGAAAAAGTTTCCTCATAGTCTATTCCAACTTATTGAGTAAAACCTTTTGCAACCAATCGTACTTTATGTCTTTCTATTGACCTATCTTATTTACATTTAACTTTAAGAATCCGTTTATTCCCAATAGCTTTACGTTCCTTAGGAAGGTCAACTAGATCCCAAACTTTGTTGGTTTTCATGGAATCTAATTCTTCTTTCATCGCTTTTAACCATTCTTCCCTTTCAGGTCTTGATATGGCCTCAGTTACAAAATTAGGTTCATCCAATTCTGTGGTAGATACCACAAAAACATAATCCTCAATCTCATAAGATCGTTTAGGTACACCTTTTCTTATACTCTTACGTATTTGAAGTTCAGATTCCTCTTTAGGATTTTGAGATTCATAGCTCCCAATCGGACCAGGAATCATTTCTTGATCCATTGAATTATCAAGTATGTTTGACAACATTACCTGATATTCTGAATTTAACATTTCGTACAGAGTCTCAACTTCACATATTTCACCCTTTTTTGGGTAATCATTTTCCAAAAATTTGACATCTCGTGATACAATTTCAGTAATACTTCCATCCACCAGTTCATCGATAAACACATATCCTTTAGAGCGTTCAAAGTACCTTATATAGATACATTTCTTTCCTTTTGGACTTAGTTTACCAAACTCACCGAAACGATCTTTAATATAGGTCGCACAACCCCACGGTCGTAGATCATTCAGGTTTGTTTTATGACCATTCCAAAGTTTAGAAGGAGTGGAAGACACTGGCTTAGAAGGCACTTTGTTCAATATGTATGCCGCAGTCAGTAATGCATCTCCCCATAAATAGATAGACAAATTTATCTGTGTCATCATTGATCTTGTCATGTCTAATAATGTTCTATTTCTTCTTTCAGCCACACCATTTTGTTGAGTTGTATAAGGAGTAGTTAACTGTCTGATAATACCTTTTTCAGAACATAATTCTTCTAATTGTTTTGACAAATATCCACGTCCTCGATCGGTCTTAAAGCTTTTATCGTTTTATCTAATTGATTTTCAACTTCATTCAAGTATCTTTTAAAGAACTCAATTGCATTATATTTATGAGAAATCAAATAGACATAACCAAAACGCGTGAAATCATCAATAAATGTAATGAAATGTGTAGCACCAGACCTTGCCCTTACATTCATTGGACCACAAATATCAGAATTAATTAATTAAAGTGGGAACTCAGCTCTCTTAGCCTTTCCAAATGGTTTTACGTGTAATCTTTCCAGCAAGACAATTTCACAAGTTGGCATTTTGATTTTTCCGAAAGAACCTAAATGCCCTTCTTTTTCTAACCTATTCATTCGATCTTGACCTATGCGACCTAATATAGCATGTCATGTAATAACATGAACATCATTGTTACTTGAATAACATGTCATTACACAACGGTCAACATAATAGTCATAAGTTGAAGGATTACAATCTAATACGATAAAACGGTCATAACGAAATCCAAAGCCATATAAAACATTATCGAGAGTTATTCTAACACCACTACGACTAAAAACAAATCAAAACCAATGTCTAAAAGAACAGACACAGACACTAAGTTTCGTCGAATCTCTGGAGTATATAAGACGTCATGCAACATCAAGGAACGACCACCACGCAAATCCACTTTGCAAGTGCCTATACCTTTGACTTCAAGCCTAGCATTATTTCCTACGTAGATCCACCTTGATTTAGATGAAACTCGACGAAAATCAACAAACGTCTCTCTATCTTGACTCACGTGGTCAGTGGATCCTGAGTCTACAATCCACATAGGATAAGATTCAGTTAGTAAAGAAGTGCTAGAAACATATGTAGCACTTAGAGATGCAGTATTTAAAAATGCTACCTTTTTCGGCTGAGTGCATTCATGAGAGAAATGCCCCAACATTTGGCAATTGTAGCACTTCATTTTGGTCTTTTCTCTCTTGTTGAAAAATGTTTTCCTTTGTTGAAATTTGGGTTCTTCTCTTTCTTAGAGGGTCCTTCTCCAGTCTCTTTGTCTTTCCCATTTCTTTTCCAGCTTTTCTTGATCTTGAAACCTGTAGATTTTATACCACTTGACTCTGCCACTAAGGCATTAGAAGCAGCCTTAGTAGCACCAAGGCGCTCATCATCAAGTTTAACATGACGAGCAACATCGGAAAAAGTTTTGATGTTATCATTATGGGTCAAGTTAACCTTTAAATGTTCACAATTATTGGGAAGAGACCGAATTACTGCCTGAACTTGTTGCTGATCTAAAAGAACATAGCCAAAACTCTTGAGTTGAACTATCATGTTTGACATCACCCTAAGGTGTTGTTTGATATTTTGATCATGACGTTTTTTGTAAGTGTCAAATTTGATAGTCAACTGCCAAAAATGGATAACAGACGTACCCCCATATATTCCTCGTAGATGCGCCCACATAGTATGAGAAGTAGGGAATTCCTCACTTTCATGTCTGAGGTCATCAACCACAGAACTAACTATTATTCGACGTGCAGTGAAGTTAGCCTTTTTCCAAGCTTTATAAGCTTAAACATCCCTTCTGTGTTGTGCAGTATTACCCTCTTCTAGTTGATTCAAAACATGATTTATGCCTTCCAAAGTATTTTGCTCTTCCAGTACATACCATATTTTATGAGTCCAGATGTCGTAATTATCACTGTTAAGTTTTTCACCTTTGTTTATGTCAACAATGATACTTTTTGATGCCATGTCTGTTATTGACATATAATTAGGCAAGAATTTTAACACTTTTGCATGTGACATACACATTCGAGAAAATCAATCCTAATAATGATTTCATATTTCAATATATTATTGAAAAGACACGTATGCGTCTGATCATCATCTACAAACTAAATATTTAATCAAAATTCAAATCTAATTTCTTAATGTGCATGATTAATATATTTAAGACTTCAATAACAAGGATTATCAAGTTTAATAACATAATTTGAGAAAAGAACAAACTACATAATTCATATCTTAAAGAAATAAATAAGCAACTAAAGATTACAAGTAACTCAAAGACTGAAATCCTCCCATAAGTCTTCAAGACAACTAATGTAAACCCTAAAAGGTTGACTGGGCCATATGTCATGATAAACATTAGTCAATCTACTACCCCAAGGTTCACAGAGAGCGTCTGTTAAATAAGCTAAGGCTCTCCAATCTGTAAATTCCTTATAATCTGCCAGTTCAGCCCATTTTATTTCAAAAAGGTGAATAAAATCACGTGCTGACACATTAGGGGACATCTTCAATGACTCAAAATCTTTAAATTTTCTCTCTTTTTCCCTTCGGATGGCCCTTTCAATCCTTGACAGATTTTATGTCGCCCTTGGGACTAATCTATATGACTTCACGCCCTCGGAAATATGTCTTATGTCGACTTGCTCTCCTACCTTGACCCTTTGCTTGACATTGAGAACTCCCACTTGGAGTAATTTGAGCATGTTCCCGTTCATCCATATCTGAAATGGGAACAAAAATGGAAATATGGTTAATACCATATAATGTGACAACGTATGTCACAAATTTCTCGTTGGAGACAAGGAACCATTTAAGGAATTTAACGGACTAAAATTATATATTTTTCTTTTTAAGAACAATTTTCTTATGTTAAAGTAAATAATAAAATAAATACCATGTTAACATTAAAAAAAAACTACAAAATCATTGTCTATTTTTCATAAGAAAATAATATTTCTTTATGATACCAAAGAAATGGTATAAGAATTTTTTCTTATCATTATGATCCAATTTTTATATATATTTAAAATTGTATCATTATCTCCCTTTTTTCCTTTTTCATTCTTAACAGAAAAAGACAAAAAAAATAATTAAATAATGGACCATCCATTTTTTTCTTCTTCTTAACTTTACATAAAAAGACAAAAAAAAAATCAAGAGAAAAAAAAATATTCACACGTTTCTTAAAACAAAGAAAATAAAAGAGTGGGATCATTTATTTTTCCTTTTTAATTCTCAATAAAAAAGGATATAGTTTGTCCCTTAAACTCTCTTCCATTTTTTCTTTTAATTTTATTCACTAATAAACAAAAATTGACATTTTCAAGTCTTTATCCAACTCAAAATCTTTTTCCTTAGTCTTTATCCAACTGAAAATCTTTTTCCTTTCAACCAACAAATTTAACTCTTCATAAATATTATTCATCCTCTCCCGTTACTTTCATAAAAAATAACAGAGAAACAAAAACTTCTTCAGAATTCCAGAACCACAAGACAGAAAAAAATATTAAGGTTAGTAAATATTCTCTCTTTCTCCTATTCATCATGGAATTTTCCTACTCAGCATGGAAGGTCTAGTAACAAAAAAACAGATTGATAAATTATCATATCTCAAATTTTTCGATTCATTAAACCAGAGAATTTTAGCTATTATTCAAATAGAGAACAATTAACCATGCTCTGATGTCATTTATTAGATTTATAGAAAAAAATCGACGAATTGTGTACCTTATAGTTTTGCAGCGGAAGTCGATTGCTCCAAAGTCTTTCTTTGAATAACTAGGAATTAAAGATTACTTTACAAACTAAATGTATCTGACAGAAAAAAATTCTACTTCTTCCAGATTTGTATTTTTATTTTTTTTGTATTTGTTTTGTTTACGTTTTTTCTCATCCTTTTATCTGAAAAAGAATATTTCCTTTTAATAAGAGGGGTTAGGAGGTTATCAGTTTAATAATTGTTCCCCCCTTTTTTTCAAATAGGAGATAAGAACTCTTATCAACAATCTCTTGGGTCGGTCCACATGGGCGACCCATGACCCTAAACATACATTTCAAAAACGTTTCAAGTGTCATTTTACGACTTAAGCACGAGTTCAGTTTAGAGTAAAGTGAGGTATTCCTTAAAAACAGTATATGGGAGCTAAGTATTCCCAAAAGAACTTAAATTTTTTTCACATTTAAAAGAAGGGAAATTGAAATTTCCAAAGACCCTTCGGGCTAGTTTTCAGTTAAAGAGAAATAGCATTCTAAACGAAGCAAGCAGGGGAACTAAGATTTCCAAGATAGCCTTTGAGATAAGTATTTTGAGCACTAATCTCAAAACACAGAATTTGTCACGACCCGAAAGCACCCCCTATAAGTTAGGGAAAACCTTCGTATCGTGACCGGGCGTACTTGACCCTTTGGGGTCTCGTACAAGCCCTCTAACTATCATTCATATCATAAAGCATGAAAAGTAGTGCGGAATTAAAACTTTTCACGATAATAATAATAAAAGAAGTCTTTTCATAAATACTAGGAAATCTTATCGTCACAAGCCAACTTAAAGACACAACTTAGAATACTAGGGACACGACCCTTTACAATAAAAGTAAATACTTTTTAAGTCTTAATAAAGAAACTAAGAAACATAAAACTATGTCCTCAAATATATGAGGACATACCCAATTCTTGAGAGATAGAATTCCCAACCTTCAACTCCAATCCTCCAAAAGGCTTCCAACCTATACTCATAAGGTATATAAAAGTATGGGGTTAGTACAACAATGTACTAGGTATGGCATATGCAAAAATATACGAAAAGGGACATTTTAGTAAAATAACTTTTCATGCAATTTAAATATAATATTCATGAATTTAGAAACAAACCAACATAAGAATCGTCATTTAACACTTAAGGAAGGACTCACATAATTTTTGGACCAAAAGAACACTTTACAGTAACTTTACTAAAACTTACACTAAACTAAAAGGAACATTACAGTGAACTTACTAAATTTACAGTAAAATTGAATAAAGCATTACAGTGAACATTTTGAATTCTTACAATGAAGACCTTACCGTGAATGGCACGGTCCAAGTCATATGAACTCTTTTTCCTTTGAAGTTGCCCTAACCCAAGGTTATCCTAAGACTCCCTAAGGTGAGCCAAGAAGGGATCTTCATTACACCTCCCTTCAAAGCACACCAAAGCGACCCTTAAAACTACCAAATCTTAGGCTTACTTCGTTGGAAATCAAATCCGCGCCCTTGGCTAACATATGCAAAACACTCATGGAAATATAGGTCACACTAAGTGCAATGTGAGAGTAGCATCCCATACTACCACTCCCACTTAGTGCTCCTAATGGATTCCATTTACTCAAGTACTCCACAATAATCATCCATAACACCACACCATAATACTCATTCACAATGATTTCATGAAAGTACTCTTCTCCTATAGTAGGTATAGGTCACACCAAGTGCAATGTGAGAATAGAATCCCATACTACTACTCCCACTTAGTGCTCCTACTAGGTAACTAATATGGATCAAGCACTTCACGACATACATACACAATATCAACAATATACAAGTTAACTAGTTTCAAATCAATTCTATTGTGGGAGTTAGCTTAACCGACAAAGACCATGAGAGCTAGACATGGAATCCCGATATAAACCCCTATCGGATGAGTGATCCTTACTTGCCTAGTGTAAGGTCATACTTCTTACCGTTTACATGGCTTTTACAATAGCTACACCTATGCGGGCACATAGTTAAGGGATAAGGAGATTGTTACTAAGTAACTCACTCTCTACTAATGAGGAGTACTCATCTCAAGAGGTACTTTGGATTACAACATCTCAACCCACGAAGTGTAATCCACCTCCCCTTCATATACTCTCGGTGCTAGGCATAACTCCCTATGGATTTTTCAACATAATAGTCTATCTTAGAAAGCTCACTAGGAATGGACAGGTTGCTACTAGACACTACATCTCAACTCACGAAGTGTGTCCACATCAAGATTTCCCTTTTTACTCAACTTGGCATAATACATTCTTTAATGTGTGTGTATGTGTGTACATATGCACACCTTGCATATAAGCATCATTTCATTCTCATCAAGTTCTACACATACTTTAACCTTGATTCATCAAGTTACACACTCTACATGCTTCTCATAATCATATACTTCATTTAGACATAAACTAGGTCAAACATGCAATTCAAGCTACACCAAACACAATACAAGACCTATTTCCAATATCTCTTCATTTCACATATTAGACATTCAAGATTAAATATACAAAACAGACTAAATAACATCAATTTCACCAATTAGCACCGCCACCCATAAGGTGGACCATACCACTCAAATAGCAATTCATAATAAGAACTATACAATGAGAGCAACTCATCAACAAATCCAACCATCATCACCCATAAGCAATTTATCAATATTTCACCATATTAAGGCCCTTAGGGCAGTAGTTACACCAACATGACAAATACAAGAAGACCCAAGTTCATACCCTACTCAAATCATGCTCACATAACCTATTTTCAAGTCAAAAGTTGAAGTATGCATAAACTATAGTTTCATGGAGTTTTAACATCAAAATCATCAATTCAAACCAAGATAAATACATTTGAACCATTAGAACTTAAATACAAGAAGACCCATGCTAGAAATCAAAATTAGAAGAAGTTTGAGTTTAGAAACCCTTTTGAAAACCTTTTTGGAAGTTGGCTTCTTGAATGAAAAGATATTCAAGAATGGATACCATACCTTTAAGAGAAGGAAAACCACTAATTTTGATGAATAAATAAGTCCAAAGCATCCCTCATTTCCCTCCTTGAGCCTTGGATTGAATGGTGACTTTGAGAGAGTTTTGTTTTTAGAGAGAGAGTTTGAATGTTAAAGTGAGGGTCTTGTCTAGGTCTAGGGTTTAAAACTAATTTAATATAACCTAAAAACACTAAACTTATCCACCTAGGGTCTTAAAAGACTTGGGGTGTATTTACATAAAACACCCCAAGTTGGCAGCCACTTAACAGGCTTGGCAGGTCTCACAGACGAGACCTTCACCAACGGACCGTTAGGGGGCCAACGGACCGTTGGTAGGGTCTCGTTGGTGGAAACTTAGCTCCAAAATGGAGCATGACCAATCTCAACTTACTGGTCCAATCGACGCCCTAGGTCGACTGACCGTTGAGGGACCAACGGACCGTCTTTAGGGTCGTCGATGGCCACTGTTTTTGGCAGATTTTGCCCAAGTCTTGGGCCCTTCATCTAGGGCCTCTTGTGGGTCCTAGGTGGGGTCGTTCCCAGACGTTAAGCCCCTAAACTAAGTCATCTAGGTCTTAGGAACATCTAGTGTAAGTTTCAAGTAAAACGAACACGTAAAACTCATCCAAACACACCAAGACACACAAGTACATTCTAAGGCATACCTTCCAAACGTCATGAACGTTCTTGGTCGATTGAACTCCAAACTTAACCAAACTTCACACACTGACTAAAGACACTAAACTAACTCAGTTTAACTAAAAATCAACTCAAAAAACAACTATGAGGCTCTAGTTCACCTTAGTTCGTTTTGGGGCGTTATAGACTTAGTATGTTTTTAAACATAAGAGTCAGTATATTTGGGGAGTAGTATTGAGCACCGAGATGGGGGAGAGTTCAGAAAAACTCACATCCCCCTTAAACCATGTAGCCACCATGGGTAGAAAAGGGTCATACTTTATAGATGAACCTTTTTCACAGTAGACTAGTGGATCCATTAGACTGTTCAGATCTTATATCTTTGGCCTAGTATAGGATGCGCTCGCAGCGTGAGGTAGATCGTTGTATCATTATTGTAGATTTTAAATAATGGTTGTTGGTCAGAGAAACTCCCATAGAATTTAAATGTATTTATATATATATACATCAATTTTATTTGTATCCTGGTATACATTTAGAATTTACGACATGTTTCCAAATAGAATTTTCTTTGTATTGCACTTGTTTTTATATTGTTTTATAATGAGATGAGTCAGTATTATTGAGTCATATTATTCATGACTTGAGTAGAGTCAAGGTAATTGTTCCTTCTTACTATTTTCAAGCTTAAGTTGTTTTAACATTTGAACTCGCATACTCGTATATTCAATGTACTGATGTCAGCTGGCCTGCATCATATGATATCATGATGCAGACACAGGTAACGAGGATCGACATCCGATGCACTGTTGATCTAGTTGAGCACTCCAGTGTCAGTGGTGAGCCTTCTTGCATTCCTGAGGACTCCTACTACTTTTACAATATTTTCTTTAGTAGGGTGTTGTGGGATATGTCCCAACATCCATCCCGATTTTAGAAGGCTTCATAGATAGACAGTGAGATTTTTGTCCTTTAGTCTTTTCATTATCTTTCTATTTGTAAAGACTTGGGTTGCCACATTTGTCTAGTTGAATGTTTAATCTTTAAAACATTCTCAGTCTTATCAGTTAGTTGAGTTATTGATCGTTGTATAACTCACTGTATTGTCTTTTGCTGAATTAAGTAAGCTAGGTCAAGGGTCCGCTCGAGGCCAACAATGGTCTTCGAGTGCTGGCCACGTCCAGGGTGTAGGCTTGGAGCGTGACAAAGAGGGGCAAACTATAGACACGTAATTTTTGACGGAACATAAGATTTTACACTATTTAATTCCTTAAATGTTTCGTTTATGTCTAAGTTAGATATTTTAATTTTTGTCTTATTTTAGTAAGTTTATTTTAAAAGATTTGAAATAACGAAAATATATGTTTATTTATTATATTATATTATATTATATTATATTATATTATATTATATTATATTATATTATATTATTAAAAAATAATAATAACTTAACTACCTCTTACTCCATTATCCACAGCTACCAATCACCCCCCTACAATCTCACTGCCTTAACCCACGTCCCTCCCAATTTTTATTTATAACACATACACATTTAACAACACACATAGAGAATACGCACACAAAAAAAACATACGAGCAAACAAACAAAAAAAGAACTTTCACATCTTTATTATATTTCCTTCAAAAATACATCAATTCATCCACATTTTTTTATTTCTCATTTCTTTCATATAAATACAACAAATATACCACTACATATCTACAAAAAGATTCGTGGGTCTTCTAATCGAGGTTTGATCAAGATTTTGCGGTACTTATTCTCTTTATTTAAAGTTCAACTTTGCCTTATTTGTTTATTTATTTATAGAATTTGATGTAATTTTATGATAAATTTTTCTATTTTTATTTATAATTCGATTACAATAACAATTTGTTAGCTAGTACATCTTTGTTTAATGAATGAAGATTGTTTTAACAATGACTACTTTTTATTTTTATTTATGTCTATTCGCTAGTTGTGACCTCTTAAAATGAATAGGCCATGACATTGTTCTTGTCTTGATTTATATAATAATGATAAAGTAGTTCTAGTTAGGCTAAAAATATTATTATTAGTAATATAAAATAAAAGGATATAAATATGATGTCAGAATGATATATTGTATCCTTAACATTAGGATTTATTTTACATTATTTGGTTTTATGTATCAAGAAAAAAATTGTTTTTTAATATAGATGAGTTTGAGGCATATTAAAAAATATTTGATTCAACTAAGAATGTGGTTACACATCTTCTTTAAGACAGTAAAAGAAACTCAAGGATGCGGTTACACACCTTGGCCAAATTATTTTAAACTTTCATTAATTTAAATCAAGAGGTGTAAATAGAAATTATTAGGTGTGATGAACTCGAGAGGTGAAGACAGTTATGTCTCTAAATATAAAAAATCAAGAATGTAGTTATTCATCCGATTTGAAACCAAATACAAGTTCAACAATAAAAATGCGAATAAGTCATGGCCTGAAAAATAACATATCCAAAAATATTTTAAAGTAAGTATAAGTCAATAAAAGCGACGGTATTAGAAACACGGGGCTCGAGGGAATCCTCATTCCTTTCTCTCGGTCAACATAATTCCTTTTCCAAATTTCTAGTTCGCAGACCAAACAAAGAGTCATTTCCTTTTGATTAGGGATTAAACAAAAAATGTAACTTGGAACATCACAACTCAATTCCAAATGACGACTCTGAAAAATAAAATAATCTCTTAATCAATAATGTCACTTAAATTGGAAAAACCCTCTGCCACGTGCCAAAAATGCTGTGACAGTGACCCAAGTCATTTATGACTTATTAGGACTAACAGTTGGTCACCTGATTGTCCATTTGTTTTCTATGCGATTTTTTTGTATTCAGGAGCTTTTGAAACTTGAACAATTAACTTTGGTCAAATTTGTAGGTAAATAGTCTCAAAATGCAATTTTGGTGAATCTATTAGCTCTTGAACATTGATTTTGGTCTAGTTGAACATTAGGTTTGGGTCCCCCAATTCCAAATCACTTCAAACAACCTTTTGTCTTTTGGCTTCAATAGAGCCTTGGGTATGGGACACACTTTTAGTTCAGACGACCTCCATTGGCAGTTTTTGATATCTCCATTGAGTTTGGAATGACGAATTTTGTGTGGTAATATAGTTTGAGTATGTGCACGAGTTTCCGAACCAATCCCAAGCACCAGAGTGGAGTTCATTAAAATTTAGATATATTTTCTTGTGTGTGATGCTAGTTTTCATACCCCAAACTTGAGGGCCACAACTTTCACCTAAAACCAAAAATTAGGCCCGAGACGACCTTGCTAAACCACTTGCTACTGGGCATTGGTAGCCACACAAAGGCCCATTTCCATGGCCCTACAAAAAAAGAACTTCTCCTAACAATTTCTGTAAAGCAATAACCAACTAGCATTGAATCATGTTTTTTCCATCGACGCCACCATGGTATCTAATAAAGAAAAAACACTATGTGGACCGTCAAAGACACCATGATCTCTATACAGAAGCTGAAAACAAGTATGTAACTAACTATATGTCAAGCGGTTATCAAACATCATCCAACTACAAAGCAAGGCTAGCATGGACAATAACGTTGTTATACAAACCAATACGCTAGTCTACAAGCCTCTATGAATATAAAATTTGGACGGGATAGGGCCCTAGCATACCTAAAATCTATAAACAACAAAACAATTGAACCTCTAGAACTCTAAAAGTCTTGGAAGAAATGACCGAACCAAGCATTTGGATAGGCAGTTGTGCTATTTGGAATGTTGGTCTGGTCGCCACTCAAGACCTGCAGGCATGAATGTATCTCACCGCAGCAAGGAGATTCAGTACAAAAGAATGCACCGAGCATGTAAGGTAACCTGAAAACTAAAGATAAAGTATTTGTAGTGAATGCAAAGGGCAGGGGTGAAATAAAAGTACAATACCTTCTCTCCTGTAATAAGACTATACAAACACATAAAAAGCAATAACTTAACCAGACATCTATAATCCTGACAAGTACAAACATCACATAATCCCTGTTGGGTTTTAAATGTGTGAATGAAAAATAAAGAGTTGTGACTTTTATGAATAGTTGTGACTTTTATGAAAGGTTGCGACTTTAACGAAAAGTTGTGACTTTATGAAAAGTTGTGACTTTTATGAGAAGTTGTGACTTTTATGGAAAGTTGTGACTTTTATGAAAGGTGACGACCTTTCCGAAAGATTGTGACTTTTCCAAAGGTTTGTGACCTTTCCGATAAGGCATAATAAGAACCTTTTCGCACTACCCTTTGTTTTCTATAAATTGAGGGACTTCCTCTCATTTTAAAAATAGTTTTTCTAGACTTCTTCTTCAACTTCTAAATCTAGTATTCTAAGTGTACTTTACTGCCGTTGAGTGGCTCGCTGACACCAGCGTTTTGGGTATAATACACTGGTGATTGAGATCATTCTATCCTGGGAGGACATATTCCAAATCAAACCTCGGATACTAGAGGGGAATAATTTCCTTAAGGAGACACTGTGCATTCAGTGGGCTTGATCTTCTTTCTGTTTTTCGAAAATCTAATATGTGTTACAAATTTTAGATCTGTGAATTAATTTATGTTCTTCTGTTCTTCACTGGTTCATTAAACTTTGGTAGCTTCGTATTTCTGCAAAGTTTGTTCGAATCAGTAAGATTATTTAAACACAGGTTGACAACAATTCTTCTTTAAGAAAAATATTTCGTATATTTTTTCTAATCTGTTTCTGATCTAGTTTCTCTACTGCTTTTAATTTTATAGTTGTGAAAATATTCTTAAACTTTGTTGTGTATTATTAAGTTCTTCAAAGTTTTGTTCTAAGTATCTTAAGGAAAAAAATATCTTTTGATAAAGATACAAGATGAATAACAATCTTAACGAAATGTTACAAAATCATATTCGAAGGAAGTATATGTCCCTTGACATTTACTACACCTTTGAATCTCTTTATTAAGTACATTCTCCTTTTGTTCTTTCCAAGGTCGTTTAGACCTTTCACTAGACTACTCAAGTCTAATTTTACAGTCCACAGTCTTAGGTTCTATTTCAATCCTTTTTAGGAATAGGAACTTGGACTTTGGCTAGACACCCCCACACTTTGAAATATTTCAAGTTGGATTTCTTTCCTTTCCATTTCTCATATGGAATAGATTGTGTCCTGAACATACAAAATTGCTTTCTTTATGAAAAAACAATTTTTTCCCTTTTGCAGTAAGGATAGTACCTCCACACAAGTTTTTTGGTAAACCCGAACTTCTACAAATGCATCCATCATTTCTTTCAACGTTCGATTTTTTTTCTTTAGATTGATGTGAATAGGGCAATAGTTGATGGATAAATCCACTTTCCAAACATATTTCTGCACAAAGAGATTCATACTCTCCATTCTTATCACTTCTTATCTTTTTCCCAACTGATTTTCAACTTCGATATTATATTGTCTAGACATTTCTATTGTTTCATCCTTACCATTAAGCAAATAGACAGTCTTTTTTTTAAATGTAAGTGTCAATTAAAGTAACGAGATGCTTTTTTCCACTACAAGATGGTATTGACTTCATATCACAAATGTCAGTGTAAATCAATTTTAGGGGATTAAAATTCCTTTCAACAGATTTATAAGAATGCTCAGCATACTTAGATTTCACATAAACTTGACATTTTTATTTGTTGCATTCAAAGTTAGACAAAACTTCTAAGTTGATAAGTTTTCCTTACAAGGTTTTGTAATTGACATGCCCCAAGTGTTCATGTCACCAACATTGACTCAAGCAAGTAAGAACAAATAAAAATATTCAGTTCGAAAAGCTCTTCGCGAGGTAGCTTTTTCCTCACTAATATTTTGTTCCTATTTCTTACAATTTTGTGTGATACAAACATTGTTTAGAGTCATCATCTTGTCAAATGTCCTTTTCAGAAGGACCTTTCCATAACTTTCAATTTGATTGATATAGAACTACCCATGAACAAAGTTTATCGGGTTAAATAAAGTCAATATAGTCCAAATGTTACTTTTACAAAAACATAACAAATGACTATTCACCAATATGCATGTCTATGCAAATACTTTTATTATAATAGACATATCTTTCCATGAAAAATGACAAGATTTTAAGTGACTTTTTTCATAAAATAACACAATTATTTTGAACAAGTATATATATAATTTGGTTGTTTCATACTAGTCACACTATATAATAGTAATAGAAAAACTCAACAACTATAATACCAAATATACTCCTTGAATTTTGTGGGTCTAACATAATACAAAAGTATCATTGAATTTCATATCTTTTGCTCCAAAGTTAAATTAGACACCAAGTCTAATCATAAGCAAAGAACCCCCACATTTTAAATGTGATCTCAAAATTATTTTTCAAGTATTTGAAAATAGTTTTTGCACATACTTTCCTAGACTTTCAAAATGTCACTGACAATATGAAACCTCTTTTGAAATATTATTCTACAAAAGAATTATACTCCTTCAATTCTCTTTGATAATGTTTACACAATGTCAAAGTTCATTTCATAGAGGCATAAAATCACAAACTCTAAGTCATTGGTATTTTTCCTCTATCACAAATAGACATACCACTTAGTATTCTAAATACTAACAATAAGGACAAAAAGATATTGTACAATTTATTTCTATATAACATTGAAGTTTATAGAAAATCAAAAGTACAACACTGACTTATTATGTGAAGTTTTCATATTCTTCAAAGCAATTGCAAAGTCCAATTTATTCAGAGTAGAAAATTACAAAAGTTTTTAGTCTACAACAATCAGACACAGTCAACATTTCACATGGAGTACAAAACTACAAAAGTCTTTTTTTTCCTTCTCCAAACAAAATAAAACATATTCTTAGACCATCACATAAAAATATTTTTCTTCTAAAATAGTCTTCCAACTATAACATTTCAAACATACTATTTATCAAACAAAAATATGCATATCTCGTTTTGCAAACTAGTAAATTTTAAAGGCAACACTATTTGCCAAAACAAAATTCATTTAAAAAAATACGATTTGCAGAACTTTTTCCAAATACACACATGATAAATATCAAAACTGTTAACCTTTAGAAACTATTTTCCTCCTTAGATAAACAATAAGAAGGTTATCGGGTGTAATCTTTAATCAGAATACCACCAATTTTTTCTAGTACATTCTCACTTCGACCTTGCTAAACAAAGCATCACATTATGGAGAAGTAATGCATTTATCTTCTATTTACATGATCAAATTCTCTCAATAAGTAGAATACAAGAAATACTAACACTATAGATGTGTGAATGGAAAATGAAGAGTTGCGACTTTTATGAATAGTTGTGACTTTTATGAAAGGTTGCGACTTTAATGAAAAGTTGTGACTTTTATGAAAAGTTGCGAATCTTATGAAAAGGTGTGACTTTTATGGAAAGTTGTGACTTTTATGAAAGGTGATGATCTTTACGAAAGATTGTGACTTTTTCCAAAGGTTTGTGACCTTTCCGGTAAGGACAATAAGAACATTTTCGCACTACCCTTTGTTTTCTATAAATTGAGAGATTTACTTTCATTTTAATAATAGAATTTCTGGACTTCTTCTACTACTTCTAAATCTGGTATTCTAAGTGTACTTTACTTCCGTTGAGTGGCTCGCTGACACCAGCGTTGTAACAACCCTAAAAATGAATAAGATAAATACTTAAGGTGTCAAGAATGCTTGCGATTAGACCGAGGCTCACACGGTTTGATACGCGTAGAACCAGACCTCAGAACCCTTACTACGACCAAGCCAACTAACTTGGAGAGTTAGTTGAGCTTGGAAAGGTTGGAACCAACCAAGTAAGGCTCTCGAAAACGTAGATTTAATCGAAGGAGTCTTTACCAAAATTAAAAAAGAAGAAATCTTGAGTTTGGAGGGTCCAGGGGTAAAATGGTCTTTTCCAGGCCGAGGGTAATATTGTAATTACCCAAAGGAATTAATTAATTAATTTAATTAAAGAATCAATCCGGGTTGGGTCGACTCGAAATGATCCATCTCGCAAAGGGGCACTCTACCCGAGTTCGAGCCCCACTAGAAGCAACAAATTGATGATTTAATCATCAATTAAAATCTGATTTTTAAGGGAATAATGGTCCTTTCACTAAGCTAATTAAATCAGGTTTTTATTTAATTTTATAAGGAGTCCTAGTTTGACTAATTCCCAAACTAAAACTCCTATTATTAGACTCTCTCTCACGATCTCTCTCTCAGGTTTCATCACCTCTCTCACGTTGGTTTCTACCAAAAACAACAAAGAACAGAAATAATATTAAGAGTTCTTCACACTTGAAGAACTCACATGAAATTTTAAGAAAAATAAAGTAACCAAAAACGTTAAGGCAAGGAGGAGTTGTCCGTCGAGTGGTGTGTACGTTGAGGAAGCTTGGACTGATTTTTGGAGAGGGTTTTGGGCAGCAAATTCATCGTTTGAACGTCAATTAAGGTATGAGTTTCTTATCTCTTGGTCCCTTTCCCAAGAGACCCCTTACGATTCAAGATATTCACTCCGAAACTAGGGTTGTTTCCCCGTTGCATGTCCTTGTCACTAGCTCCCAATGATTTCGTAGGTTGGGTTTATTTGCTGGTAGATTTAGGTATGTGTGATGTTTTTATGTTGAATGTGAATATGTTTATGTGCGTGAAATCACGAAAATGACAACGAATGTGTGATCGAAAAAAATGATGTGTGTGTGTGCACGTTTGGCAGTGAGTTTAGCCACTGTTTTGGAGACGTGTAAGGCATGTTATTTCTTGTGTTTTATATGCTAAAGTTGTTCATCATGTGATGTTCATATGGTGTGTGAAGTTACAAATTTTGAGTGAAAACGCTTGACTAATGTAACCCCTAAACTACACCTAATTACACACTAAGTGCTTGGTGAAATGCCCTAAGAAACTAACATGAAAAGGTTGATGAAAGGAAGCTAAAAATTATGAATAAATTTCCAGATAAGTGTACTTTAAATTTCATTCAAAAAGGGGGTTGAAATCTGGAAATTTAATACATTTAAAAGAGGTGAGGCCACCAGGATTCGAACCTGTGACCTCACTCTTTAGCTACTGGTTTTCGCGAGAAAGGAAAAGAAAAAGGGGGCTGGGGGAATCGAAATGGGGTCTGCTGGGTTAGTAGGAAGAGAACAAGAATTAAAATAAGAAAATGGGAGGCGTGGGAATCGAACCCACGACCTCCAGGCAGCGAGTGAAAGAGGAGAAAATAAAGAAAAGAAAATGTGAGGCGTGGGAATCGAACCCACGACCTCAAGGCTGGAAAGGAGCATGCAAAATAATTAAGAAATAAAGTGAGGTTGTGGGGGCTCGATCCCACAACCTCACTGCCAAAGATGCTTAGACTAGCGAAAATTAAATATAAAAAAATAAGAGGCTGTGGGGGTTCGAACCGACTACCTCACAGCCTCTAGCGAATTTAAATTAAAGTAAGGAGGCTGTGGGGGTTCGAACCCACAACCTCCCTATTCCAGCGAAATAAATAACAAAAATAAAAGAGGCTGTGGGGGTTTGATCCCACAACCTCTTGGTTTAGGCGAAATAGGGCAATGGGATTCAATTAAAAATAAAAAGGGGTTGTGGGGGTTCGAACCCACAACCCTTCGGCAAACTAAGGGATAAACCAAGTAGAAAATTAAATATACAATGTTAATGTTGGGGTTCAATTTAGAGTCCCAATGTCATGGAGATTAAAAATAAAATCAATGAAAACTGCAAATGTTATCCAAGTGATTCGAACTTGGGTTTCTTTGCCCAAACTTCCATAGTGATACATAAGTCATACGTGAACAAAATATCCAAGAATAATGCCACCTACTTAGATCAAAATCAAGATCTTGGCATATATACAAGATACATAAGTCTTGTACTACATGATCTTAGGAAAGTATGAATCACTTAACGAATTATGAATGAAGCCTCATGGTTTGTGTGTATAGACTCATAAGTCTAGCATACGTTTTAAAGAAGTGAACCTAAGATGTATTTATGAAATAATATAACCCTAGAAGGGTTAAGTACGAGTGTAAAATACACTAAATGTCCAAGAGCGTTGGCATACGATGAAATGAATATTATGTAATGAAATGATGAAACCCTAGAAGGGTTAAGTAAGAGTGTGAAACACACAAATGGCCAAGTGCATTGGCATATGATGAAATGAGCATTCACGTAAAATGGGGTGAGTAATTATGAAGAGCAATTGTGCTAATGTTAATGAATGTGGTGACAACATGATATGAGGCTAATGTAAAAGATGAGAACAATCTCAAATGAGCCTAAGTAAATGTTACCAAAACGTACTCACCTATGAGAGTGTAAAGCTAATGAAGAGACCAGTCTCTATGAACACTCTAATGAAAGTATTGAGATTAACACACTTAATACTAATGATTAGATGAGAAATCATCTAATGAGCTATGATGTCCTCATACTAGAAGCCAGCTTCCATGCCGTATGAGTTGAATGTAATGGAACTTTATACTGAGCACCGATAGACTAGCTATGAGCGGTGATTCCTTCTTTAGGGAAGGACGGAGGTTCACGTAACTCTCATGAGATGAGACTGTCTGGCTTGCCGGGTATGGGTCTCCTTATATCTCCTGGTCTTCGAACCTATACGGCCAATATAGGAATCTAGCGGGGTTAAATTCCCATGTACGCTAGCATGTTTTTGGGTGACTTTGGCCGGTGATTCCACCTCTTTTTGGTGTGGGGGAGACACTGGATTTCATGATGCTCACATGATCTATGTTGGTTAAAGTTAAAGTTCCCAATGAATGAATGAGGCCAGCCTGAAATGAAGCACATAATGAAATGAATGATACCAAAGGTGTTATGATAGAATGATCAAGAGGTGAGCTAGACTCAGGTAATGACATTAAGTTATTCTTGATCATTGCACAGTAAACTCGATGAAAGTCTTAAACTACACCCTAGGTATATCTGGTGTTCACACTGGCCTATGAACGAAATGAAATGAAGTACGTATGAATGAATGAAGCAGACTCTGTGTTTGCTAATGAAGACTCCCTAGTTGAGGTCACATATGTTGAGCCCTCATTTTGGAAAGTCTTAATGTCAAGTCCATGATTCCAAGGTCTCATGGTATTTGAATGAATGATATGAAAGAAGTTATGTGCTATGATATGTGCTATGTGTATGATGTTATGTGCTATTTGAAATATGATAATTATGATGATGCATGTTACTATCATGGCATGACTTTCCTAATCCAAATTTGGAAAGCTCACCGACTTTCCTAATCCAAATTCGGAAGGTTCACTAACTTTCCTAATCTTAATTTGGCAAGTCCACTGACTTGACTTCCCATAATCATGTTGTTAGGAAAGATCTATCTTTTCTCATGCATGTCCTTGGTGTGTGCTTGCATATACCCATACTTAGTACAAGTGTGTACTAACCCTATACAAACTCTACTATTTTAGGTGCAGGCACAGGTGGACGATAGAGCTACAGGATCATTGTTGAAGTTATCCGGACGTCCAGCATTCATCCGGAGTTGGTAGGTCCTCATGCCTTCGAGGATGCTACTGTTTTATATTCTAGCCTAGTTTTAGAGTTGAGCTAGTGGAGCATGTTCCACTAGCCTTTCTTTCCTGTTTTTATTCAGACTATGTATTGGTGCCATTTTGGCAATTATACACTTTACAAGAATTGAACTATTTCTTTCAGTTGCTTATCTCTTAATGTTAGATGGTTGATGGTGAACAATTATGAAATGATGAGAATGTTTAATAAGTTTGTTAAGAAATAAAAAGTTTTAAATTTTCCGCTCAAATTAACCTATGTAAAGTAAGAATGACGTAAGTAGTCTTGTCTGCGACCTCTGAGAGGTGAACGACGCCGGTCTCGTCTGGGGTCTAGATTCTAGTCGTGACAAAGTTGGTATCAGACCACTAGGTTAAATTCTGATAATAATGAGTTCAGATCAACCTCATTGAGTAGTTTCTAAGTCATGGTAGTGAAGTGCACCACTATCCTGGATTAGAGACTGCATGATGCGTAGGAAAACTTCCCTTTTTCTAATCTTATTGTGCTTTTCCTTATGTCTAATTTTTTGGTGTTATGAGCGTGTCTAACATCAATTCTTATTGTTTTCGGAGAATGAATAATAGGAGGAAAGTTGGTCAGAGGAGAGGAGGAGCAGCTGCTGGGAACAATCAGGTTCCACCCCAGGCTCCAGCTGATGGAGTGGCTATGCCAGTTAACCCAGATGGGTTGACTGATGCTGAAGTGAGGGCATCTCTGGCCCAGATGGCACAGACCATTACTATGCAGGCCCAGGCTATGACTGCACAGGTCAACCGGCAGGATGTTCAGAGGGAGAACCCACTGGTTCGTAGCATGGCTGACAGGCTGAGAGACTTCACGAGGATGAATCCTCCTATTTTCACAGGGTCTAAGACTTCAGAGGATCCCCAAGAGTTTGTGGACGAGGTGCATAAGATTTTGGTGGCTATGGGGGCCACAGATACTGAGAAGGCTGAGCTGGCTTCCTATCAGCTCAAGGATGTGGCACAGACTTGGTGCAAGATGTGCAGGATAGTCAAGCTTTGGGCGAAGTTCCAGTCACTTGGGAGCTGTTTAAGACAGCCTTTCTGGAGAGATTCTTTCCCAGAGAAATGAGGGAGGCCAAGGTTGAGGAGTTCATCAACCTTAAGCAGGGATCTATGACAGTCAGGGAGTATTCCCTGAAGTTTGTTAAGCTATCCAGGTATGCTACTTTCCTTAGTATCTAACAGCAAGGATAAGATGAGTACTGAAGTTTGTTAAATTATCCAGGTATACTACTTCCCTTGTGTCTAACAGCAAGGATGAGATAAGCAGGTTCCTCACATGAATCAATGGAGATTTGGAGGAGGAGTGTCGGTCTGCGATGCTCCATGATAATATGGACCTCTCCAGGTTGATGGTGCATGTCCAGCAGGTAGAAGATAGCCGCAAAAAGAGGGGTATTTGTGATGCTAAGAGGCCTAAGCCTCAAGATCAGGCAGGTCCCAGCCATGGAGGCCACAGAAATAATTTTGGCGTCCGTGAGCAGCCCAGGTTCAAGAAGGGGAAACAGAATTTTGGGAACTCAAATTTTCAGAGGAGTACAACACCTAGAGGAGGCAGACCTGAGCCCAAGAAGGGCAATGGAGGTGAGATGCATCGTCCTAAAAAGAATTGTGCTAAGTGTGGCCGAGCTCACAGTGGAGAGTGTAGATATGGCACTAATGCCTGCTTCGGTTGCGGTAAGAGGGGACACATGGTTAGAGACTGCCCACAGAACAGAGGTCAGGCTGGAGGTAATGCTCAGCCTAGGCCTAATCCACAGGGTGCAACAGTAGCCGAGCTTCCTAAGAGGAACAAGTTCTATGCTCTGAAGGGCAGAGAGGAGCAGGAGAAGTCCGCTGATGTGGTCACAGGTATGCTGCAAGTATTCTCAACTTCTATTTATGCTTTACTTGATCCAGGGTCTACGCTTTCCTTTGTAACTCTTTTGCTTGCTCTCACTTTTGAGATATTGCCTGAAGTTCTGCATGATCCTATAGTGGTTAGTACACCTTTAGGAGAAAATGTAAGAACTGATAGAGTATACAAGGGTTGCCCAATAGTGATAAGTGGTAAGACTATGTGTGCAGACTTGGTTGAGTTACCCATGCACGATTTTGATGTTATTCTTGGCATGGACTGGCTTCACAGTTGTTATGCTTGCTTGGACTGTCGTAGTAGAGTAGTGAGATTTCGTTTCCCTAATGAAGAGGAGCTAGTCTGGGAGGGGTACAACTCGAGTCGTCCTAACCTCTTGATTTCGAACCTTAATACCAATAAAATGATGTCCAAGGGGTTATTGTGTCATCTTGTGAGTGTTAATGATTTAGATCATGACATTCCTTCCATAGACTCAGTGCCTGTAGTGAATGAGTTCCTAGATGTATTTCATGATGATTTGCCTGGAGTCCCTCCCCCTCGAGAGATTGATTTTGGTATCGACTAAGAACCCGATACTAAACCAATTTCAATTCCTCCTTACAGAATGGCTCCAGCTGAACTCAGAGAGTTGAAGCTGCAGTTAAAAGATTTCATTGACAAGGGTTTCATTCAGCCGAGCATATTCCCTTGGGGCGCTCCAGTGTTGTTTGTGAAAAATAAAGATGGAACCCTTAGAATGTGTATCGATTATCGGCAGTTCAACAAAGTCACTCTAAAGAATAAGTATCCACTTCCCAGAATAGATGATTTGTTTTATCAGCTCCAAGGGTCTAGTTTCTTTTCTAAGATTGATCTTCGTTCAGGGTATCATCAGCTTAGGGTTAGGGATGGAGATATCCCAAAGACATCCATTCGTACCCGTTATGGTCACTATGAGTTCTTAGTCATGTCATTTGGTCTTACGAATGCACCTGTTGCATTTATGGACCTCATAAACTGAGTTTTCCGTGAATACCTTGAATCTTTTGTCATAGTACTCATTGATGACATCCTCATCTACTCTAGGACCAAGGAAGAGCATGAACAACATTTGAGACTAACCTTGCAGGTACTTAGACAACATCAGTTGTATGCCAAATTCAGCAAGTGTGAATTTTGGCTTAGATCAGTGAGCTTCCTGGGTCATGTTGTGTCCGATCAGGGCGTGGAGGTGGATCCCAGGAAGACTGAGGCTGTGAAGAACTGGCCAAAGACTCTTACTCCCACTGACATCCGTAGCTTTTTGGGATTGGCTGGTTACTACCGCAGGTTTGTGGAGGGCTTTTCTTCCATTGACAGCCTTGACTAAGAAAAAAGCCAAGTTTGAGTGGACGGAGATTTGTGAGAGGAGTTTCCAGGAGCTCAAGGACATACTCACTTCAGCCCCGGTGCTTACTTTGCCTAAGTGTGGTGAGAATTACACTGTTTACTGTGATGCATCTAGGGTTGGCTTGGGTTGTGTTCTTATGCAGGTTGGTAAGATGATAGCCTATGCGTCAAGACAACTCAAGGTTCATGAGAAGAATTATCCCACTCATGACCTGGAGTTGGCAGCTGTGGTGTTTGCAGTGAAGCTGTGGAGACACTACTTGTATGGAGTGCATGTGGATGTATTCACAGACCACAAGAGTCTCCAGTACGTGTTCACACAGAGGGAGTTGAATCTATGTCAGCGGAGATGGTTGGAGCTATTGAAGGATTATGACATAAATGTTCACTACCATCCAGGTAAGGCTAATGTTATAGCTGATGCTTTGAGCAGGATGAGCATGGGAAGTACAGCCTGGCCAGACTGGGTATGCGATTGGTTGACTCTACTAGTGGGGATGTTTCAGTTCATCCTAGTTCTGAATCATCCTTGGTAGTTGAAGTCAAGCAGGGTCAGCATCTAGATCCTGTGTTGATGGAGCTAAAGGACTCACTGTTCATGAAGATGAATGAGTCTTTCGCTTTGGGAGGTGATGGCATACTTAGGTATCAGGACAGGCTGTGTGTACCAGATATGGATGATTTGCAGATCAGGATTGTTTCAGAGGCCCATGGTTCCAGATATTCCATACATCCAGGTTCCACCAGGATGTATCATGATCTTAAGCAGATTTATTGGTGGGATGGCATGAAGAAGGACATTGCAGAATATGTGGCCAAGTGTCTTAATTGTAAGCAGCTTAAGGCAGAGCATCTTAAGCCTGGCGGTATGACTCAGATTATTGAGGTTCCAACTTGGAAGTGGGAGGCCATTAATATGGACTTCGTGGTTGGTCTTCCGAGGACTAGGAGGCAGCATGACTCCGTATGGGTTATTGTGGACAGATTGACTAAGTCTTCCCACTTTATCCCTGTGAAGTCTACTTACAGGGCCAAGGATTATACGAGCCTCTACATTGATGAGATTGTGAGATGGCATGGGATTCCTTTGTCTATCATTTCAGATAGAGGAGCTGAGTTTACTTCACATTTCTGGAGATCTTTCCAGAAGAGCTTGGGCACGCAGGTAAAGCTTAGTACTGCTTTTCATCCTCAGACTGATTGCCAGGCAGAGCGCACCATTCAGACATTGGAGGACATGTTGATAGCGTGTGTGATTTACTTCAGAGGTAGCTGGGATGACCATCTGCCTTTGATAGAGTTCTCGTATAATAATAGCTATCACTCCAGCATTGGGATGACACCGTTTGAGGCACTATATGGTAGGAGGTGTAGATCTCCAATTGGGTGGTTCAAGGTTGGAGAGTCATGCATTTTGGGTCCAGAGATCATTCATGAGGCCTTAGAGAAGGTCAGAATGATTAGGGACAGGTTGGCTACTGCTTACAGTCGGCAGAAGTCTTATGCAGACAACAGAAAGCGGCCCTTAGAATTTAATGTTGGTGACCAGGTTTACTTGAAGTTATCACCTATGAAATGGGTGATGAGATTTGGTAGAAAAGGGAAGCTTAGTCCGAGGTATGTTGGGACATATGAGATCCTACATCGTGTGGGTGAGGTGGCCTATAAGTTAGCATTGCCTGCGGAGCTAGCTTCTGTTCATCCAGTCTTTCATGTTTCTATGTTGAAGAAGTGCCTAGGTGACCCAGCATCGATTCTACCTGTTGAAGGTTTGGGAGTTGATGAAGACTTGTCTTATGAGGAGGTACATGTGGAGATCTTAGACAGACAGTTCAAGCGGCTGAGGAACAAGGAGATTGCCACAGTGAAATTATTGTGGAGAAATCATCTTGTTGAGGGTGCTACGTGGGAGGCTGAGGCCGACATGAGATCCCTCTACCCTCATCTTTTCAGCTCTTGAGGTTAGACTTCCTACTCTTAAGTCTATGTTTCCTTATCTCTCCGTATTTTGTTGCTATTGCTTGACTGTGCATAGTGATTTTGTTATGATCTGACTGGCATTACGATATGTAGTGGTAGTGTCATTCAGGGACGAATGTTCCTAAGGGGGGGATAATGTAACAACCCTAAAAATGAATAAGATAAATACTTAAGGTGTTAAGAATGCTTGCGTTTAGACCGAGGCTCACACGGTTTGATACGCGTAGAACCAGACCTCAGAACCCTTACTACGACCATGCCAACTAACTTGGGGAGTCAGTTGAGCTTGGAAAGGTTGGAACCAACCAAGTAAGGCTCTCAAAAACGAAGATTTAATCGAAGGAGTCTTTACCAGAATTAATAAAGAAGAAATCTTGAGTTTGGAGGGTCCAGGGGTAAAATGGTTTTTTCCAGGCCGAGGGTAATATTGTAATTATCGAAAGAAATTAATTAATTAATTAATTAATTTAATTAAAGAATCAATCCGGGTTGGGTCGACCCGAAATGATCCATCTCGCAAAGGGGCACTCTACCCGAGTTCGAGCCCCACTAGAAGCAACGAATTGATGATTTAATCATCAATTAAAATTTTATTTTTTTAAGGGAATAATGGTCCTTTCACTAAGCTAATTAAATCAGGTTTTTATTTAATTTTATAAGGAGTCCTAGTTTGACTAATTCCCAAACTAAAACTCCTATTATTAAACTCTCTCTCACGATCTCTCTCTCACGTTTCATCACCTCTCTCACGTTGGTGTCTGCCAAAAACAACAAAGAACAGAAATAATATTAAGAGTTCTTCACACTTGAAGAACTCACATGAAATTTTAAGAAAAACAAAGTAACCAAGAACGTTAAGGCAAAGAGGAGTTGTCCGTCGAGTGGTGTGTACGTAGAGGAAGCTTGGACTGATTTTTGGAGAGGGTTTTGGGCAGCAAATTCATCGTTTGAACGTCAATTAAGGTATGGGTTTCTTCTCTCTTGGTCCCTTTCCCAAGATACCCCTTACGATTCAAGATATTTACTCCGAAACTAGTGTTGTTTCCCCGTTGCATGTCCTTGTCACTAGCTCCCAATGATTTCGTAGGTTGGGTTTGTTTGCTGGTTGATTTAGGTATGTGTGATGTTTTTATGTTGAATGTGAATATGTTTATGTGCGTGAAATATGACAACCAATGTGTGATCGAAAAAAAATGATGTGTGTGTGTGCACGTTTGGCAGTGAGTTTAGCCACTGTTTTGGAGACGTGTAAGGCATGTTATTTCTTGTGTTTTATGTGCTAAAGTTGTGCATAATGTGATGTTCATATGGTGTGTGAAGTTACAAATTTTGAGTGAAAACGCTTGACTAATGTAACCCCTAAACTACACCTAATTACACACTAAGTGCTTGGTGAAATGCCCTAAGAAACTAACATGAAAAGGTTGATGAAAGGAAGCTAAAAATTATGAATAAATTTCCAGATTAGTGTACTTTAAATTTCGTTCAAAAAGGGGGTTGAAATCTGGAAATTTAATACATTTAAAAGAGGTAAGGCCACCAGGATTTGAACCTGTGACCTCACTCTTTAGCTACTGGTTTTCGCGAGAAAGGAAAAGAAAAAGGGGTCTGGGGGAATCGAAATGGGGTCTGCTGGGTTAGTAGGAATAGAACAAGAATTAAAATAAGAAAATGGGAGGCGTGGGAATCAAACCCACGACCTCCAGGCAGCGGGTAAAAGAGGAGAAAATAAAGAAAAGAAAATGTGAGGCGTGGGAATCGAACCCACGACCTCAAGGCTGGAAAGGAGCATGCGAAATAATTAAGAAATAAAGTGAGGCTGTGGGGGCTCGATCCCACAACCTCACTGCCAAAGATGCTTAGACTAGCAAAAATTTAATAAAAAAAAAATAGGAGGTTGTGGGGGTTTGAACCCACCACCTCACAGCCTCTAGCGAATTTAAATTAAAGTAAGGAGGTTGTGGGGGTTCGAACCCACAACCTCCCTATTCCAGCGAAATAAATAACAAAAATAAAAGAGGCTGTGGGGGTTTGATCCCACAACCTCTTGGTTTAGGCGAAATTGGGCAATGGGATTCAATTAAAAATAAAAAGGGGTTGTGGGGGTTCGAACCCACAACCCTTCGGCCAAACTAAGGGATAAACCAAGTAGAAAATTAAAAATACAATGTTAATGTTGGGGTTCAATTTAGAGTCCCAATGTCATGGAGATTAAAAATAAAATCAATGAAAAATATAAATTTTATCCAAGTGATTCGAACTTGGGTTTCTTTGCCTAAACTTCCGTATTGATACATAAGTCATACTTGAACAAAATATCCAAGAATAATGCCACCTACTTAGATCGAAATCAAGATCTTGGCATATATACAAGATACATAAGTCTTGTACTACATGATCTTAGGAAAGTATGAATCACTTAATAAATTATGAATGAAGCCTCATGGTTTGTGTGTATAGACTCATAAGTCTAACATACGTTTTAAAGAAGTGAACCTAAGATGTAATGAAATAATGTAACCTAGAAGGGTTAAGTACGAGTGTAAAATACACTAAATATCCAAGAGCGTTGGCATACGATGAAATGAATATTATGCAATGAAATGATGAAACCCTAGAAGGGTTAAGTAAGAGTGTGAAACACACAAATGGCCAAGTGCATTGGCATATGATGAAATGAACATTCACGTAAAATGGGGTGAGTAATTATGAAGAGCAATTGTGCTAATGTTAATGAATGTGGTGACAACATGATATGAGGCTAATGTAAAAGATGAGAACAATCTCAAATGAGCCTAAGTAGATGTTATCAAAACGTACTCACCTATGAGAGTGTAAAGCTAATGAAGAGACCAGTCTCTATGAACACTCTAATGAAATTATTGAGATTAACACACTTAATACTAATGATGAGATGAGAAATCATCTAATGAGCTATGATGTCCTCATACTAGAAGCCAAATTCCATGACGTATGAGTTTAATGTAATGGAACTTTATACTGAGCACCGATGGACTAGCTGTGAGCGGTGATTCCTTCTTTAGGGAAGGTCGGAGGTTCACGTAACTCTCATGAGATGAGAGTGTCTGGCTTGCCGGGTATGGGTCTCCTTATATCTCCTGGTCTTCGAACCTATACTGCCAATATAGGGATCTAGCGGGGTTAAGTTACCAATGAATGAATGAGGCCAATTTGAAATAAAGCACATAATGAAATTAATGATACCAACGGTGTCAGGATAGGATGATCAAGAGGTGATCTAGACTCAGGTAATGACATTAGGTTATTCTTGATCATTGCACAGCAAACCCGATGAAAGTCTTAAACTACACCCTAGGTATAGCTGGTGTTCACACTGGCCTATGAACGAAATGAAATGAAGTACGTATGAATGAATGAAGCAGACTCTGTGTTTTCTAATGAAGACTCCCTAGTTGAGGTCCCATATGTTGATCCCTCATTTTGGAAAGTCTTAATGTCAAGTCTATGATTCCAAGGTCTCATGGCATTTGAATGAATGATATGAAAGAAGCTATGTGCTATATGTTATGTGCTATGATATGTGCTATGTGTATGATGTTATGTGCTGTTTGCAATATGATAATTATGATGATGCATGTTACTATCATGGCATGACTTTCCTAATCCAAATTTGGAAAGCTCACTGACTTTCCTAATCCAAATTCGGAAGGTTCACTAACTTTCCTAATCTCAATTTGGGAAGTCCACTGACTTGACTTCCCATAATCATGTTGTTAGGAAAGAGCTATCTTTTCTCATGCATGTCCTTGGTGTGTGCTTGCATATACCCATACTTAGTACAAGTGTGTACTAACCCTATACAAACTCTACAGGATCGTTGTTGCAGTTATCCGGACGTCCAGCATTCATCCGGAGTTGGTAGGTCCTCATGCTTTCGAGGATGCTATTGTTTTATATTCTAGCCTAGTTTTAGAGTTGAGCTAGTGGAGCATGTTCCACTAGCGTTTCTTTCCTGTTTTTATTCAGACTATGTATTGGTGTCATTTTGGCAATTATACACTTTATAAGAATTGAACTATTTCTTTCAGTTGCTTATCTCTTAATGTTAGATGGTTGATGCTGAACAATTATGAAATGATGAGAATGTTTAATAAGTTTGTTAAGAAACAAAAAGTTTCAAATTTTCCGCTAAAATTAACCTATGTAAAGTAAGAATGACGTAAGTAGGCTTGTCTGCAACCTCTGAGAGGTCAACGACGCCGGTCTCGTCTGGGGTTTAGATTCCAGTCGTGACAAGCCTTTTGAGTATCAATATACTGGTGATTGAGATCATTCTATCCTGGGAGGACATATTCCAAATCAAACCTCGGATACTAGAGGGGAATAATTTCCTTAAGGAGACACTGTGCATTCAGTGGGCTTGATCTTCTTTCTGTTTTTCGGAATTCTGGTATGTGTTACAGATTTTAGATCTGTGAATTAATTTATGTTCTTCTGTTCTTCATTGGTTCATTAAACTTTGATAACTTCGTGTTTCTGTAAAGTTTGTTGGAATCAGTAAGATTATTTAAACAGAGATTGACAACAATTCTTCTTTAAGAAAAATATTTCGTATATTTTTTCTAATCTATTTCTGATCTAGTTTCTCTACTACTTTTAATTTTATAGTTGTGAAAATATTCTTAAACTTTGTTGTGTATTATTAAGTTCTTCAAGGTTTTGTTCTAAGTATCTTAGGAATATAAATGAACAACAATCTTAAGGAAATTATTATATTGTTAGTATTTCTTGTATTCTACTAATTGAGAGAATTTTATCATGGAAATAGAAGATAAATGCATTACATCTCCATAATCTGTTGCTTTGTTTAGCAAGGTCGAAGTGAGAATGTACCAGAAAAAATTGGTGGTATTCCGATTAAAGATTACACTCGGTAACCTTCTTATTGTTTATCTAAGGAGGAAAATAGTTTCTAAAGGTTAACAATTTTGATATTTATCATGTGTTCATTTGGAAAAAGTTCTGCAAATCATATATTTTTAAATAAATTTTGTTTTGGCAAATAGTGTTGGTTCTAAAATTTACTAATTTGCAGAATGAGATATGCATATTTTTGTTTGATAAATATTAGGTTTAAAATGTTATAGTTTGAAGACTATTTGAAAAGAAAAATATTTCTATGTGATGGTCTAAGAATATGTTTTATTCTGTTTGGAGAAGGGAAAAAAAAAGATTTTGTAGTTTTGTACTCCTTGTGAAATGTTAGTGTGTCTAATTTTTGTAGACTAAAATTTTTTGTGGTTTTCTACTCTGGATAAATTGGACTATGCAATTGGTTTGAAGAGTACGAAAACTTCACATAATAAGTCAGTGTTGTACTTTTGATTTTCTATAAACTTCAATGTTATATAGAAATAAATTGTACAATATCTTTTTGTCCTTATTGTTAGTATTTAGAATACTAAGTGGTATGTCTATTTGTGATAGAGGAAAAATACCAATGACTTAGAGTTTGTGATTTTATGCCTCTATGGAATGAACTTTGACATTGTGTAAACATTATCAAAGAGAATTAAAGGAGTATAATTCTTTTGTAGAATAATATTTCCAAAAGAGGTTTCACATTGTCAGTGACATTTTGAAAGTCTAGGAAAGTATGTGGAAAAACTATTTTCAAATACTTGAAAAATATTTTTGAGATCACATTTAAAATGTGGGGGTTCTTTGCTTATGATTAGACTTGGTGTCTAATTTAACTTTGGAGCAAAAGATATGAAATTCAATGATACTTTTGTATTATGTTAGACCCACAAAATTCTTGGAGTATATTTGGTATTGTAATTGTTGAGTTTTTCTATTATGAAAAGATATGTCTATTATAATAAAAGTATATGCATAGACATGAATATTGGTGAATAGTCATTTGTTATGTTTTTTTAAAAGAAACATTTCGACTATATTGCCTTTATTTAACCCGATAAACTTTGTTCATGGGTAGTCCTATAACAATCGAATTGAAAGTTATGGAAAGGTCCTTCTGAAAAGAACATTTGACAAGGTGATGACTCTAAATAATGTTTGTATCACACAAAATTGTAAGAAATAGGAATAAAATATTAGTGAGAAAAACGCTACCTCGCGAAGAGCTTATCGAACTGAATGTTTTTATTTGTTCTTACTTGCTTGAGTCAATGTTGGTGACATGAACACTTGGGGCATGTCAATTACAAAACCTTGTAAGGAAAACTGATCAACTTAGAAGTTTTGTCTAACTTTGAGTGCAACAAATAAAAATGTCAAGTTTATGTGAAATCTAAGTATGCTGAGCATTCTTATAAATCTGTTGAAAGGAATTTTAATCCCTTAAAATTGATTTACACTGACATTTGTGATATGAAGTCAATACCATCTTGTAGTGGAAAAAGTATCTCGTTACTTTAATTGACAATTACATTTAAAAAAAAGACTGTCTATTTGCTTAATGGTAAGGATGAAACAATAGAAATGTCTAGACAATATAATATCGAAGTTGAAAATCAGTTGGGGAAAAGATAAGAAGTGATAAGAATGGAGATTATAAATCTCCTTGTGCATGGAAAATGGAATTATCCATCAAACTACTGCCATATTCACCTCAATCTAATGAAAAACCGATTGTTGAAAAAAAATGATGGATGCATTATTTATAAGTTTGGGTTTACCACAAAACTTGTGTGGAAGAACTATCCTTACAGCAAAAGGGAACAACAAAAAGTTTTGTGTTTTTAGGAAGTAAGCGATTTTGTTTGTTCGGGATACTATCTTTTCCATAAGAGAAATGGAAAGGAAGGAAATCCAAATTGAAATATTTCAAAGTTTGGAGGCGTCTAGACAAAGTCCAAGTTCCTATTCCTAAAAGAATTAAAATAGGACCTATGACTATGGACTGTAAAATTAGAATTGAGTAGTCTAGAGAAGGGTCTAAAAGTCCTACGAAAGGAAAAAGGATAACGTACTTAATAAACTGATTCAAAGGCGTAGTAAATGTTAAAAGGCATTTACTTCCTTCGAATATGATTTTGTAACATTTCTTGTGTCTTCTGTAGACTCATCCTTTGGAAAGATGATGTCAATAGTGAGATTGATGCAATTTTGAGCAACCATATTGGAAGTTAATTGATCTTTTTCCAGAAAATAAACTTTTAGGTTTAAAGTGAATCTTTAGAAGGAAAAATAACAGTTGATGGAAACTGTTGAAAAATATAAAGCAAGACTTTGTGTCAAAGTCTTTAGACAAAAACAATGTTTTGATCTTGTCGATATATATACTCGTTAGTAACTAGAATTACATCCATTCGGATGCTCAAATTATTACTTGTGGTATATGACCTCCTAATTAATCAAATAAATGTGAAAGGAACTTTCTTAAATGTAGAATTGAAGGAAGAAATTTACATGGAACAACCAGAGGGTTTTGTCATTCTAGGTAAATAAAAGAAAGTGTGCGAACATTTTAAGTCACATTATGGACTAAACCAAGAACCCAGACAATGACATAAGAAATTTGACCAAACCATGTTGGCAAATAGATTTAAGAATGATGGAATTGATAAATGTGTTCACATTGAAATCACAAGGTCATTGTTTGTTTGTATATTAGTGATATGTTGATCATCAATAGAGACACTAATGACATAAATGCTACTAAACATATGCTAGAAAGCAAGTTTGGAATGAAAAATTTGGGAGTTGCTGATGCGATCTTAGGTATAAGAATCCTTAGAACTCCATAATGTTTAACATTTTCACGGTCTCATTTCATTGAAAAAGTACTTGACTAGTTCAAGTATTTGGATGTCAATATTGTAAAGTCTACAATAAATATGAGTTTTGCATTTCAAAAGAGTGAAAGCGAAAGTGACTCACAATTGGATTGTGTTAGAGTATTGGAAGTGTGATGTATATCATGAAGTGTGCGCGATCAGGTATAGCATTTGCTATTAATAAACTGAGTCGGTTCCCAAGTAATCTCAATCAAACTCATTAGATGACAATAAATAGAGTTTTGGAGTATTTAAAAAATACTTTAAGCTATGCCTTGCATTATAACAATATCCAACAGTATTGAAAGGTTATAGTGATGCAAATTTGATTATCGGACAAATGAAGTATAATCCACGAGTGGATATATACTTACTCTTGGTAGAGGAGCAGTCTCTTGGAAATATTTCAAAAGAGACATGTATCTCTAGCTCTATAATGATCTTTGAGCTAGGTGCTCAAGATAAGGCAGGTGAATAAGTTGAAAGACTCCGGAATTTCTTGATAGATATTCTTTTTTGGCCAAAACCATTGGCATTAGTATGCGTACACTTTGATAGTCAAGATTCAATAGGTAGGGAATGGAGCATGATGTATAACGAAAACTCTCATCATATAGGACACAAAAATGATACCGTTAGAAAACTACTCTCTAGTGGAATTATCAGAATTGACTATATAAACTCAAAGGATAATGTGTCGGATCCACTTATAGAAAGGCCTAACTAGAGAGAAAGTTTGAAGATCATCGAAGGGAATGGATTTACGGCTTAGGACAAGTCATCATGGCGGTAACTCTATCTAGCAGACTAAAGATCCCAAGAGCTAGATTCAAGGAGAAAAACAAAGTTGTGACTGACGATTCGGCATTGTCAACAAACTTAATCCATTCTCATGATCAAGACAATGCTCAGGGACAAAGATACAACATTAAGACTTGTTAATGAGTTAATAAAGCTTATTGGTTTTAATGATTTGCTAAGTTTAGCAGACTTGACCAAACAGTGTATCTACGCGATAACACGGTTAGAAATCACCTATGTGAGTGTGAAGTGTAAGCCGCTTCAAAGAGGATAATTGTCAAAAGCCCATCTCTCTATACACTCATGAAATTAGGAGGTGTTCATGGCTGAAACAAATACAACCGTAAGAACCATAAACGGTAAAGGGTTAATTGTGTGACATATGGTTGTCTAGGTATACACCAAAGCTCGACGGTTCAAAGATATTGCATCTACCAATTGACCGAGTATATCCGACATATGTTTACTACAAAAAGTCCAAGGGGAAACCTACTTATCCAGAGGCAATGAATTCTTGCTTGTAAAGTACACATACTTGTCCGTTTCTTTGTCTTGGAGTCATTGCCCATTCATGCGGGGGATTGTTGGGTTTTAAATGTGTGAATGGAAAATGAAGAGTTACGACTTTTATGAATAGTTGTGACTTTTATGAAAGGTTGCGACTTTGATGAAAAGTTGTGTCTTTTATGAAAAGTTGCGACTTTTATGAAAAGTTATGACTTTTATGGAAAGTTGTGACTTTTATGAAAGGTGACGACCTTTCCGAAAGATTGTGACTTTTCCAAAGGTTTGTGACCTTTCCGGTAAGGACAATAAGAACCTTTTCGCACTACCCTTTGTTTTCTATAAATTGAGCGATTTCCTCTCATTTTAAAAATAGTTTTTCTAGACTTCTTCTACTACTTCTAAATCTAGTATTCTAAGTGTACTTTGCTGCCGTTGAGTGGCTCGCTGACACCAGCGTTTTGGGTATCAATACACTGATAATTGAGATCATTCTATACTGGGAGGACATATTCCAAATCAAACCTCGGATACTAGAGGGTAATAATTTCCTTAAGGAGACACTGTGCATTCAGTGGGCTTGATATTCTTTCTGTTTTTCGAAACTCTTGTATGTGTTACATATTTAAATTTGTGAAATAATTTATGTTCTTCTGTTCTTCACTGGTTCATTAAACTTTGATAACTTCGTGTTTCTGCAAAGTTTGTCGGAATCAGTAAGATTCTTTAAACACAGATTGACAACAATTCGTCTTTAAGAAAAATATTTCGTATATTATTTCTAATCTATTTCTGATCTAGTTTCTCTACTACTTTTAATTTTCTAGTTGTGAAAATATTCTTAAACTTTGTTGTGTATTATTAAGTTCTTCAAAATTTTGTTCTAAGTATCTTAGGAATATAAAATGAACAACAATTTTGAAGGAAGTATATGTCCCTTTGACATTTACTACGCCTCTGAATCTGTTTATTAAGTACGTTATTCTTTTTCCTTTCCTAGGCCTTTTAGACCCTTCTCTAGACTACTTAAGTCTAATTTTACAGTCCATAGTCATAGGTCCTATTTTAATTCTTTCAGGAATAGGAACTTGGACTTATGTAGACTCATCCTTTTGGACAAATGGTATCAATAGTGAGATTGATGTAACCTTGAGAAATCCTATTGGAAGTTGATTGATCTTCCTCCAGGAAATAAACTTTGGGTTCAAAGTGAATCCTCAAAAGGAAAATGAAGTCGATAGAACTATTGACAAATATACAACAAAACTTTATGTCAAAGACATTAGAAAAAAAAGATTTTGATCTTGTTGATATATATACTCATCAGTAACTAGAATTATATCCATCCGGATGCTAATATTATTAGTTGTGATATATGACCTTCAAATTCATCAAATGAATGTGAAACATTTCTCTTAAACGGAAAATTGGAGGAAAAAGTTTACATGAAACAACCCGAGGGTTTTATGGTTCCTGGTAAATAAAAGAAAGTGTGCGAACTTGTTAAGTCACATTATGGACTAAAAGAAGCACCCAAACAATAACATAAGAAATTTGACAAAACCATGTTGGCAAATGGATTTAAGAATGATGGAACTGATAAATGTGTTCACGTTAAAATCACAAGGTCATTGTTTGTTTGTATATTGGTGATATGTTGATCATCAATAGAGACACTAATGACATTAATGCTACTAAACATATGCTAGAAAGCAAGTTCGGAATGAAAAATTTGGGAGTTGCTGATGCGATCTTAGGTACAAGAATCCTTAGAACTCCATAATGTTTAGCATTTTCACGGCCTTATTTCATTGAAAAAGTACATGACTAGTTCAAATATTTGATGTCAATATTGTCAAGTCTCCAATAAATGTGAGTTTTCCATTTCAAAAGAGTGAAAGCGAAAGTGACTCACAATTGGATTGTGTTAGAGTATTGGGAAGTGTGATGTATATTATGAAGTGTACGCGATCAGTTATAGCATTTGCTATTAATAAGCTGAGTCGGTTCACAAGTAATCCCAATCAAATCATTAGATGACAATAAATAAAGTCTTGGAGTATTTAAAAAATACTTTAAACTATGCCTTGCATTATAACAATATCCAACAGTATTGAAAGGATATAGTGATACAAATCTGATCACCAGACAAATGAAGAAAAATCCACGAGTGGATATATACTTACTCTTGGTAGAGAAGCAGTCTCTTGGAAATATTTCAAAAGAGACATGTATCGCTAGCTCTATAATGATCTTTGAGCTAGGTGCTCAAGATAAGGTCGGTGAATAAGTTGAAAGACTCGAAATTTCTTGATAGATATTCTTTTTTGGACCAAACCATTGGCATTAGTATGCGTACACTTTTATAGTCAAGATGCAATAGGTAGGGCATGGAGCATGATGTATAACGGAAAGTCTCATTATATAGGACATAAAAATGATACCGTTAGAAAACTACTCTCTAGTGGAATTATCAGAATTGACTATGTAAAGTCAAAGGATAATGTGTCGAATCCACTTATAAAAAAGGCCTAACTAGAGAGAAAGTTTAAAGATCATCTAAGGGAATGGATTTACGGCTTAGGACAAGTCATCATGGCGGTAACTCTATCTAGCAGACTAGAGTTCCCAAGAGCTAGGTTCAAGGAGAAAAACAAAGTTGTGACTGACGGTTCGGCATTGTCAAAAAACTCAATCCATTATCATGATGAAGACAATGCTCAGGGACAAGGATACAACATTAAGGCTTGTTAATGAGTTAATAAAGCTTAATGGTTTTAATGATTTGCTAAGTTTGGCAGAGTTGACCAAATAGTGTATCTACGCGATAACACAGTTAGAAATCACCTATGTGAGTGTGAAGTGTAAGCCGCTTCAAAGAGGATGATTGTCAAAAGCCCATCTCTCTATACACTCATGAAACCAGGAGGTGTTCATGACTGAAACGAACACAACCATAAGAACCATAAACGGTAAAGGGTTAATTGTGTGACATATGGTTGTCTAGGTATACACCAAAGCTCGACGGTTCAAAGATATCGCATCTACCGATTGACCGAGTATATCAGACATATGTTCACAACGGAAAGTTCAAGGGGAAACCTACTTATACAGATGCAATTAATTCTTGCTTGTAAAGTACACATACTTGTCCGTTTCTTTATCTTGGAGTCATTCCCCATTTATACGGGGGATTGTTGGGTTTTAAATGTGTGAATGGAAAATGAAGAGTTGCGACTTTTATGAATAGTTGTGACTTTTATGAAAGGTTGCGACTTTAATGAAAAGTTATGACTTTATGAAAAGTTGCGACTTTTATGAGAAGTTTTGACTCTTATGGAAAGTTGTGACTTTTATGAAAGGTGACGACTTTTCCGAAATATTGTGACTTTTCCAAAGGTTTGTGACCTTTACGATAAGCCATAATAAGAACCTTTTCGCACTACCCTTTGTTTTCTATAAATTGAGGGATTTCCTCTCATTTTAAAAATAGTTTTTCTAGACTTCTCTTGCTACTTCTAAATCTAGTATTCTAAGTGTACTTTGCTGCCGTTGAGTGGCTCGCTGACACCAGCATTTTGGGTATCAATACACTGGTGATTGAGATCATTCTATACTGGGAAGACATATTCCAAATCAAACCACGGATACTAGAGGAGAATAATTTCCTTAAGGAGACACTGTACATTCAGTGGGCTTGATCTTCTTTCTGTTTTTCAAAATTCTGGTATGTGTTACAGATTTTAGATTTGTGAATTAATTTATGTTCTTCTGTTCTTCACTGGTTCACTAAACTTTGGTAACTTCGTGTTCCTGCAAAGTTTGTTGGAATCAGTAAGATTCTTTAAACACAGATTGACAACAATTCTTCTTTTAAAAAAAAATTTCGTATATTTTTTCTAATCTATTTCTGATCTAGTTTCTCTACTACATTTAATTTTATAGTTGTGAAAATATTCTTAAACTTTGTTGTGTATTATTAAGTTCTTCAAAGTTTTGTTCTAAGTATCTTAGGAATATAAAATGAACAACAATCCCTACAAGTCTTAACGAACACAAACAATCGCTATATACCCACATTAGCCCCTTAACTTGATCCCAATAATAATCTGATCTGAACTGTATGAATGTACATGTACCATGAATAGCTTCAAGTCTAAGGATCGGTGGTACCATACATATATGTTGCCGCATAGGTACAACCTACCCTGTAGTTTGAAAGAATTGGGAGATTTTGAGAGAATTAGGAGTTTTGCAAGGGCTTTTGACAGGTAAAAGGGTTTCAAAATAATAGGGAAACATATAAAGGGTTGGAGGCGGGGAGGGGAGGTTTTGGAAAGTAAATTTACCGACTAGGAAAATGAAATAATATAATAGAATGTCTTTATTAGTATATTATCTCAATTTATGATATAACAATGACTCAACTGTTGATAATTATCTAAAGTCATGTTTTTCTTCTTTTATAATAAGAAGGTCACTCAACTTTGTCTATATCTCTTCAGAAGTCACCTTATTAATATTTGAACAAGCAGAATATGATATGAAATTATATTTAATATGTACGGTCTTTTTATTCTTTTTTTGAATCTACACTCATCAATAACTCGACCTAGCTCTAACTCGTAACTTAAATTAACAATATTCACTTGGAAAAATCATGAGGAAAGCTTTAATTTTTGTTATCACCAAAACTGATGGCATAGGTATACTTTTTTTAAAATAATCCATGGATACTTTACCACATTTATTGTAACATCTCACTAATTGAAAGAACTAGAAAGAAGTTAATAATTGGAAAGAGTCATTTTTTGAAAGAATTGAAATCTAGAAAATTTGTTAAGTATGTTGAGTTGAGTTTTTGGTCAAATTAAAAAGAATATAACTCCTAGATCAGGATGATTTAGGTGTGTTTCCAGGTATCGTAGGAGAAATATTAAAATTATCTTTCCAACGCCGCCGAGTTTGCGTGATTTCGAATTCGTATGGGTCAGATATGCAAATTTGAAGTTTGGTTGTTCAAATAAGGAAAGTCTAATCCGGATTTTTGAAGGGTAGTTTAGTCTTTCCTTACCCAATTATATTTTTTCATTTTTTAGTAAGTTATGTGGGGTCTAAACTGAGTTAGTTCAGTTTACGCAATAAAGAAATACGCTAGGTCTTTGAGAAAAGAAAAAAGAGGGAAAAAAGAAGAGAAACTCAAGATTTGTCAAGTTCTTGCAATTTTGGTTGTGGAATTCGCCAAGGATTCAATCCTACAAGGTATGTGAGACTTCATAGCGTTGGGTTCGTTCACACACGCGTCAAACATGTTTGTTCAGCGAAATTCGTTTCTAGAAAGTTGAAAGTATGAGGTTCTTGAATTATGTTCTTGAAGTTTGCTTTAGTTCCTGAGATTTGATGGGATTGTGGAGCTCCTCATGAAATCGTGTCGTTTTAAGTGTTGTTTTGGGTTAGATTCTTGTGTATATAAACTGCGTATTTGAATCTAAAAATGGTTGAGAAAAGAATTGGATTTTGGGCGAATTCTGGTGACAAAATGAAGAAGTAAAAAGTCGAGCAGGTTTTGGCACGCATGTCCGCGTCGTGGATTTGCTCCCCCAGTGTAAAAAAATCACCTCCGCGTCGCGATTAGTACGTGGACTCCTCTGTTTCAACATTAAATTTCGCAATAAAACAATTAAAACATCTCTACGTCGCGTACTAGTTTCTACACACTGATTTCTTGATCTTTTCTCATGATTAACTACCTAAAAACACTCCTAAACATCATGAGATCCTTCCAATCACAAATCACAATCCTTGAATCCATAAATTCAATTCAAGGAAAGTTAAGGAGTTAAGAATCAAGTCAAGATAAATTCATAAATTTTTTCAAAAGTCTTCTACAATATTTTCAACTTTATTTTAAGACTTTAGTTTGTAGACACATAATTTTTGACCGAACATAAGACTTTACATGATTTTGTATTCATTAAATATTTCTTTTATATCTAAGTTAGATATTTTAATTGTCTTATTTTAGTAAGTCTATTTTAAAAGATTTGAAAATAACAAAACAATATGTTTTAGTTTAATTTTAGTTTAATAAATAAGTTTGTTTTTCTTGATTATAATTTATTATTATATACTCAACTTTTATTAGTTTAAAAGCATTTAAATATTATATTATAAAAAAATTTACCCCACTACCCATTACCCCCTTATCTACCCACTTCCCGCACACTACACACCCACCCACACGTATACACACTGCTACAACACAACACACACACTAGCTATATTAACACTACAATCAACATACTACAAGGAGGATGCCCACACATACAGAAACACACACGCAAAATAACAGAAAAATCTGCAAAAACAAAAATCGGCAAACCAGGAAATAACACTACACTTCATCAACAAGAGAAAGAAAAAGAAAAAACACAGCACACGCAGCCAGCAAACAAGAAGAGAGATCAGAAAAAAAATCCAAAAACACTCACACGCAAGAAACAAAATAAAATCCTCATATTTATTCTCTTTTTCACACACAAACAAAAATTGAGGTCGAGGTTCACTTTCGTGGTTTCGAGTTCGTGTTTCCTTATCATGATTGTTTTCTTTTCATGAATTGAATTATTCTCAAGAGGTACCTTTAATTTTATTGTATTTTACTTTTTATAATTATATAATACTTTGTTCCAATGTTATGAAGGTTGCTCAAATTTTATGTGTGTTTTAATTTGGACACTATAAAATTGAATTATTTCTGATTTGTTCTATTATACATTTTTCTTATATTTTTATACCTTATGTTGTTATGAATTAATTACCTCTTGTGTCCAACACAAAATTTATTAAATATCTAAAAAAATATTCTAATAATTTATTTAGTCAACTTTATTTAAAATGTTTATTTTAGAAAAATTAAGAGGTGAAAGAGTTGTAAATTTTTACTTTTTATTTTAATTGTCGTTTGTCATAACTTGAAAGTAAACTAAAAATATAAATGCATCTATATCGAATTTGAATATGAAATAATTAACTATTTGTTTAAGATTTTAGACTTTTATTGTTTATAAATATAAATAGTAGAGGTAGTTTATATCACTAAAAATACACTTAAACTTTCTAGAAATAGGTAAAATATAAAAATATATGACCCGTTTCAAAAGTCGGTTTCAATTAATAATTTGGTTACACATTTTTTTGAAATATTAAAATAAACTCAAGGATGCAGTTACGCACCTTGGCCAAATTCAAGGATACTGTTACACACCTTGGCCAAATTATTTTAATAATTAAATTTTTATTATTTAAATCAAAAGGTGTAAATAAGAATTATTAGGTGTAAGGTATTCGAGAGAAAAAGACAGTTATGCCTCTAAAGGTCAAGACCAAGAATGTGATTACGCATTTAGGTTCAAACTAATAAAAGTTCAACGATAAAACATAAGTAAACCATAGCATGTAGACACAATAAAGGCAAAAATATAAAATTAATAGTAAAGGTAAGTATAAGTAATAAAAGAGACCGTGCTAGAACACGGGACTCCAGGGATGCCTAATACCTTCCTTCCGTCAACAGAATTCCTTACCCGAATTTCTAGTTCGCACACCAAAACTAAAGAGTCATTTCCTATTGATTGGGGATACAAAAAAGGTGACTTGAAACACTATAACTCAATTCCAAGTGGCGACTCTGAAAAAAATAAAATATCCCTAAATCAATATTGTCACTTAAACAAGAAAAACCCTACCGCCATGGTCGAAAAAGGGGTGTGACAAAGTTTTGAGTTAAGCAAAGAGTAAAGACTTGAGTTCCTTTCTTCAAAATTTATAAGGGAATTAAGTCCCAAGAGTTTAAAATGTTTTCCATTTGAAAAAGAAAGGGAAACTCCTATTTCAAGAGAGCTTTTAAGCTATGTTTTGACTAATTATCTCAAACTAAAGAAATATATTAGCTTAAAAACATATGCGCTAAATATATTAGCTTAAAAACTAATTCATGAGTTGAGTAAAACCAATGCAAGTGATCCTTTCAAGCTTATGTTATGTTTAACATCCCACTCGCATACTCGTACATTCAATGTACTGATGCCAGTTGGCCTGTATTGTCTTATGATGCATACACAGTTAACCAGGATCATCATCCACCGCCTCGTTGATCAGGTTGATCACTCAGTGATCCTCCTTGCTTTCCACAGGATCCTTTTCATAATTGTTTAGTTTTCAGTTGTTAGGATGACCGGGGGTCCTATCCTACCATCCCTCCTTGTCTTAGAGGCTTTATAGACAACTAGTAGTCACTTGTCTTTACATATTATTATTTCATATGCTAAGACTTGACGTGTCATTTTGGCCAAGTTGAATGTTTGACCTTTAAACGTTCTAATTAAGTTATTTTATTAAAAGTTGAGTAGAAGTGTATTTGATCAATGTAATAATTATTTGAGTCTTCTGCTGAGTAAGTAAGCTAGGCCAAGGGTTTGTTTGGGGCCAATAATGGTTCGCGAGTGTCAGTCCCGCCCAAGGCGTGACATCTATCACTTCTTAATTGCGTATCTTTCTTTCGATGTAAGATGACCATTTTATATAACACAATTCTATTTTACTGATGCATTTATATGAATCAGTATTTTTTCTTTTTAATATAATGGTTAATTAATTTTTATTCATAAAAATAAGTACTACTCCTATAAAATTTAAAAGTTATTGCAATTTTTTAACTATATGGGTTATGGTTAGGGTTGGATCAGACATTGGTTTATTGTTACGTGAATGTGAGCAAAATAAAATGCAAGCTTATTAATATTTAGAAAAAAACTTTTGGTAATTATTGTGTAATGACCCGACACATCGTACTAAGGGGAACCTCATATGGAGTCCCAAAGTTTTGGTAGTGTCATGCAAAAAGTTCTAAAATTTGAGCATTATATATTTTGGCCTAGAATATTTTCTAGGTTGGGCTGACGTCATTTAGTCATAGCGGAAAGTCTTTATCTATGGCGACGCCACTATTGCGAGAGTGAGACATCAAATACAATCAGTAACCTAATTAATCTGTCATCTTATCCTCCCACTTTATCGAGGGAGGAAATAGATGAGTACTGCTCCAAGAAACCATCCAAAAGCAACTTGGGCAAGGGAGCAATGGAGAAGGGAGAATTCCTTATAAAGGTGGTGTAAAGTCTACCAATTTTTCCAGCCATTCACCAAAAGGTGACTATATGGAGTCGTATTTTGGGAAAAGATTCACCAGTGACTGATTGGAGCCCAAGTAGACTAGGTTTTCTTTCAATTTGATAGTTCGATCAAATTTTATCGCATCAAATCCTATAAGCATCCGGAGATTTCATCCCTAGAACTTTTGGCAGAAGGTCTGGATGGTTGAATGTTGTTTTTATTGCTACTATGGAGGGAACACATATTGACTAGGGTACATCTTCAGTGCTTGGATATAAATCTTGAATTTCGTTATTGGGACGACTGTTTGTGGATTTTAAGGCTTGGTGTTCATGAATATTTTAGGTTATAGACATTTGGGAACACGTGGTTATCAACGGAAACTTGTGTGTATTCATAATACGGCTCAGTATTGGGACATTAATATATATATGACGTTGTGTGCTTCAAGGTTTTGTTATGTATGCTTGTTTATTGCCTATAGTACCGTATTGTGCAATGTATGATAGGAAGCATATGAAATGAACTGGCAATTGTAACTTGTTGGTTCAAGTGGTTTGTTCGTAATGCTATGTGATTATGCATTCTTGATGTGCTTGCTTGTAGGCTCCGGTACCGCGCCAGTATAAAATATTTTTTGTTTGCTCGGATGCCATGCATGGTATGGCTATATATGTTTGGCTCAGATGTGGTAGATAGTTTAGGTTTCAATTGTGTCCCATAAGAGAACCAGTATGTTCTAGTGGTTCTTAGAGGACCCAATATTGTGTTGTGATCATGTGAGTCATTTAGCTAGGTATTATTGAATCAGGTGTTATTATTTCATGTTTTTATGAGTGGGTTTATATCGAGGTAGTAGTTCTAAGTGGTTGACCCGTGGTTGTGGTGTCGTGGGTTGTGCATATAAATCCAAGGTGGGACTAGGAGCCCAAGTTAGATGTTGCTTGTGATGGTTGAGGGATATTTCTAACTACACATTTATGGGCAATTCTGTATAATAGTTTACTTGCCTAGTGGATTGAGTTTGTGGTGACCCAATTCTTTTGTGGTCTAAGCCATGGTTCTATTAGTCAGGGTGGTCTTGGTTGGTAGGGGGTCCTGGGTTGAGTCTTACCATGGATGAATTAAGCAAAGGCTAAGGAGTTGTGATCAGTAATAAAAAGAGAGGACCAATAGCCGGTTGGACTAGTGGTGGCATGATAGTCGGTGTATTAATGTGGTAGATGGGTTAGGTATCTATTGTGTATCAATGTGCTATAATAAAAAGAGAGGACCAATAGCCGGTTGGACTAGTGGTGGCATGATAGTCGGTGTATTAATGTGGTAGATGGATTAGGTATCTATTGTGTATCAATGTGCTATAATAGGCTTGGGAAGACTTGGGGTGGCATATTTGGGGTGCTTAGTCGTAGTTTTACTAGGGAAGAGTTGAGGCAAGGAAATAGAGGAGTGGCAAGGTGTAACTTCCTATTGTATGACTTTATCTCTATTTACTTGATATTATGTGGTATGTTCATATCGACCGAGGCTGCCTACCATTAAATGTTTTTTTACAGATTCTACTCTTGGCATGCAACTTTACATAGTCTGGTTGTAGCGTAAGTGATGTTTCGTAATTACATACGACGATGATCTCCAACAACTTCCAAGTTTCTTTTCCTTAAGGCGGTAGTTATGTCTTATCTTCTTGTATAAATTGTATTTGTTTATTAGCTCTTGTACCTGTTTAGATTAGTTCCTTGGGGAGGGTTTTCAATCCTTTATAAAGGCTTTATTAAAAATTGTTGCTCTCATGAAATTCTAAGGTATGAAATGAATTTCACAGTATTTTTTTTATTTACGTATTGCTCGTTTTAACATTAGTTGGTAAGGGTTCTCCTATCTTGGTGTTGGAGTAGGTGCCTACACGGCCTGGTGAATTGGGTCATGACACATTGAGAAGTTTTCTTTCTATATTCTCCAAAATTAATGTTATCAGATTTATGTATATATATATATATATATACATATATATATTATAATAATAAATTTATAAGAACTTCGCGTGGTGAAAGTGTTTTTTATTGAATTTACAACACAAACTTTTTTAAAATATCTGATCGTTAAATAAAAATAGAATAAGACTAAATTTTGTAAGGAAATAAATATTAATAATCTAAACGTAACTAATTATAAATATTAATAATCTAAACCCATAAATCGGAATAATAAATACTTGAAAAGTTGTATTAATCTACTGCAAAAAACTACAACCAAATAAATAACTTACAAGATAAAGTATTCAACTTTCTAATTTCCTTAAATCTTCCATGTCTAAACTGTTTGTATACTAAACGAGTGCTAATAGTCTCCTTTGATTCTCTTGTTGGGTGTAGGCTTCAGAGATGTGTCATCTGCCGCATGATTGGATTCACCAACATCAGAAGCATGATTCTTTGGAATGCACGAAAAAGTTGAGGGGATAACCAGATTTACGAAGGGTTTGTGGATTTGTATATAATCTGTAAACCATAGTGTGTGTTTTTTCGCATAAAACAAAATGTACGCCTGCTCTGCCAAAACATGATCTTCGTGAACCCAATGAACCTATGAAAAAATCAGACAAATATCAATTTAGGTTTCGTAAACTCAGAACGTATCTAAAAATATAAGCAAATTCCAATATTTTGCATACCTGCTCGTCATCAAATTTGTACCATTCATTTGGATTACAACGAATGAAGCTGTAATAGTGTCCAGAGGAGATTGAAAACCCTAAATGCACTATAAATGCGTACAGATCGTATTTCATTTCTTCCTGTGGAGAAAAGGAAACAACATCATGTAATGGCTAACAAAAGATAAAATGTACATAAAAATTCAAATGTTGATACTCACATTATTTATTTTGTTGGTATAATGAAGCATGTCCAATTCCAGTGGAAATGAAACATGTTTGTCCAACTTCTGAATATCAAACCCGTCATTTATGAATCTCTTCAAACAAAGGGTAGCAACAGAAGGGGCACAATCGACGAGGAGCTGCTTCTCAAATGGCCCTTGTGTCTTGCACTTTTCACAAGAAAACTCAATATTCTCGATTTTAGTGAAAGACTCCAATGCTTTTGGTACACTATCAACGTCCACAATCTCCAAGCTTAGGTCTATTAGAGGATCGTGTGTGACAGATAAATGACAACAATTGAAACAGCGAAGCTGCGAATTCAGAAAAATAAGGCTAACAACATAAATTCCATAGTTACAAGTATGGCCTGGAGAGGATAGAGTATACACATACCTTACCCCTTCCTTGGGATGTAGAGAGGGTGTTTATGATAGACCCTCGGCTCAAGTAAACACATTACAAAGCACTTAAAAAATAAAAACAACTAGAGTAAGAAATTAAGATAAAATCTAGAAAACAAACATGCAATGCATACCATGCTCACAAGGCGACCACCAAAGGACGACTTCACAATGTTGTCTCGTGGCTCTAAATTGTAACAGCAAATTTCAAGCTTATTGAGAAAGCATTGTAAGAATTCATGTGCATCTTCTTGTTAATTCGGACGGAAAGTAGGCGAAAAATCTAATCATTTCAAAAAGTAAAGTAATACAAAGATATGTAAGGTACATAGTTGGCACATATGCACAAAGAACAAGTTCACAACAAAACTATAATCAGTACTACTATAAAAAAAATATCGTTCATTTTATAATTGTCCTCGATGAGTTTTTCTATTTTAAAAACAATTATATTACTCAAATTATCGTTTATGTACTTCATTAATGAGAATGTTATTATAACCCTTGATGTATAATTAAAGTAAACTTCAAAAGGAAATAAATAAATGACTAAGGTTACCTATAAGTGGTTTAGAGACGGGAGCATAGGTTCGTGTGAACCCACCCATTTCCATGTGTGTCTCACTGTCTCTAAGAGGGGGAAGGGGGATATATGTCATTTTAAATCATGAAACAAGATATATTAAAGCATACCTTTCAAGTGACTAAAAAATTTGTTTGGCGTGACATTATCAGAGCCACCAGACATAGAAAGGTCAACTATCTGTCGAATCATGCACACTACGCAAAATCCGGTTAAGTGAGCTGCAACAAGAAATGACATGAATCAGCTAAGGTATAAAAGCCGTTAAAATAGATTTTAAAAAAAGGGAAATCATAAGTTAATACTTACTATCACATGGTGATACATGATCAGACGATGCAAGAAGCTGAAGCAACACCACACTGTGCATAAAACATTGCACAACCGCATTCAAGAAGCATGTGTTGCCTAAGTTACACATGCCAACTCCTTAAAACAAGACAATAGCATAAGTACTAGATACAATAACAGTTGATTAAATACACACAAGAAACACTTCATTTAACTTAAAAGACAAATTATTTAATATTGAAACCTAACATTCTTAAATATAGGATATTTCTCAAATATGTATAGCATATCAATACCACAACAACAAATTAATGTAATCCCACAAGGATAGTGTGCGCGACACTATATGTAATGTATGACATCTCAATGTCTACCTAATTAATTAGCCCTGCACTTAAAAGTGGCTATTTTGGAATTTGGAACTTTTATTATAACAACGGCTAGCTATATTTTCAATTACTGAGCTGAAAATTAGGCCCCATCTATTTCACTAGATAGTTTATTGATTAACATGTCATAAAAAATAAAGCTAAAATTATGACTCCTTAAAAAGTTAAAGTGGATAGCCTGGTTAATTTGCTACAATAGTTGATTGATTAAGATGTACTGAATATATGCTAAAAGTATAAATTGTATCACTTGAAAGAGTTAAAAAGGTTAGTCCATGCTATTTCACTGTAAATTGTTCCACTTAAAACGAGCTTAAAATTTTAGCCCGCACTATTTCGCTACATAGTCTATTGATAAAGATGACATAAAAGTAAGCTAAAATAGTAAATTTTATCACTTGAAAGAGGTTAAGGTAGCTAAATCATGCCATTTCACTACACAATTGAATAAATTAAGAATTGAGATGTCATAAAAATAGGCTAAATTGTATATGTTATAGCTTAAAAGATGTCAAAAGTGTGAACCATACCACCATTTAAGAGGCCTATGCTCAGTAGGCGTAGTTCTTTCATCCAACTCTTTGAAATCCTTAGGCTCAATAAAAGAAATAGGCACAACTGCTAAAGGTGGCGATTCGACAAAATATGAAAATGAAAGCTCACTACTATTAGAAGAAGTAGTATAGCCCATTGACTCAGAATCAGATTCCACACTAATGGTCAATGAATCAGGTTGAACCCATGCCGGTGACCGTAAATTCAAACCTGAATCCTTTTCTTTCGAATTTTCTTCAACTTCAATTTTTACTAATGAGTAATCCACATTGTTTTTTATGATTTCTTCGGTTTTCAGAGCTTCACGATCAGGTGAATTTGGTAGATTCTCCGTAGTTGCTTTTTCCATTGAGATGTCAAAAATAAAAAACAAAACCAAAGAGAAATGAAGAATGGAGGTATGAGAACTCTAGGTTTATGAAGGATTTTCGGTAGATAGAAATTTATGAAGAATACAAATAAAAAAATGTAAAGAAAGATTTTTTTAAGGATTTCTAAGAAAAGGGTATGCTTTGAAATGATGTGAAAAATCACAGATTTAATAAAGATTTTTTCTTTGAAGATGAAACGAAGAAAACCAATTGTGTTTTTCTTGGTAAAGATTTGAACTTTGAAGAAATTATTGGATGTTTTTTTTCTTAGGAGTTTTGCGGAGGCTTTTGACAGGTAGGAGGGTTTCGAAATGGGAGTAAAAGATATAAAGGGTTGGAGGTGGGGTGGAGGTGGGAGTGGGGGACTTGGAAAGTAAATTTTTCCAACTAGGAAAGTGATATAATTTAATAGATTATCTCAATACTATGATATAACGGTCACTCAATTACTTATAATTATCTAAGAAGGTCATGATTTTTCTTCTTTTATGATAAGAAGGTCACTCAAGTTTGCTTATATATCTTCAAAATTCACTCTATTAGAATTTGAATTACTAGAATATGTTATGACATTATATTTAACTAATATAATCTTTATTTTCAATCTACACTACAATAATCAATGACTCGACCTTATCCTAATTCGTAGCTTGAATTTACCGTATTTGCTAGGAAAAAATCATGAGGGAAACTTTAATTTTTTTCTCTCACCAAAACTTATGGCATGTGTATACTTGTTTGATGTAAATATCAGTGGATACTCTTACCAAATGTACCACTTCATAATTGCTTATCATTCTTTCAGCGTAGAAGGTCCATTTCATTGAATCCAATATTTTCCTCTATAGATGCATTTATATGAATCAATTTATTTTTATCCATAAAAATGAATACTACTCCTATAAAATATATATGTTATTGCAATTTCTTATTTATTTGTGTTACTGTTAAGATTGGATTAGACTATGGTTTATTATTTCATGGATTAAAAAAGAAATTTAAATAAGACAACTTATTAGTATTGAACGGACTAATTATCTTAAATATCATAAATGGTCAATCTCTTAACAGAAATTTTGATTAATTTTGCTACATGTTATCCTTAAGAGCTTAACATACACTTCCCGTCGAATCAGGTAGACAAGGGAATCTCATTGAGTTCTTTGATTTTTATGCTTAGATGTTACTAACTCAACTTATTTGGTTACAACAAGGATGACCCTAATTTGAAATATGATTATATGAATCACAAAAAATATATATTAAATCAATCACATGAATAAAAGTTATAATACGAATTATCCAAAATGAAATTCTTCGAATAGTATTTGTCATTTATCTAATGGTTATGTTAGACACAAAAACATCATTGATAATTAAGTTATGAGATTCTTTCAAAATGAGATAAGATAATACTTCTTTTCTTAAGAAAATTGAAGAAATAATTGAAAAATAATACAACAAGCTCAAAATGAATAATAAACCTACTTTTGTGAAGATAGATAATATTCTCAATTGACCCTCAGTTGAACGAACAATGACTTATTTCGTATATTACCTCCTATCATAGAAATTAAAATTTATGACTCTAATAATAAACCCAAAAAAGTAACAACGAAAACACTATTTTCTACTTAACAATAAGGATTATTCCATAAAAAAATATTTGCAAATAGAAAAAATATACAACTTCATGAATAAAACTTTGAAAATAAATATCAGAAGAGGAGAAATTATAGAATAATAAATATTCAAGTCCTTCAGTCTGAATGCTACATGAAGAACATAAGCCAGATAATGGAACGAGAAGACCTAGGATGTAGAAGATTTATATATAAGATCCATATTTATAGATATCATCATCTCTCTCATATCTCATAAACCAATCTAGTCGTAGGGACTCAGAATCTTTTGTGTAGCAGTTGTTGTTGTAAGGAGGTTATTCCTCCACTTTCTCTTCAGTTGTAGTAGGAAGTTATTTCCTTGTTTTTATATGAGTGGTAATAGTGTACTTGAATTCAGTGAAATACTATGCACAAAATTATTAAGTTGTTAAGTACTTCAAACTCAAGAGATTGAAAGTTATCTCGTAACGAACCAATACTATAGGTCGTAGGAAGAAAACATTTGATTTTTAGTTCAATGGGTTTGTTTATATGTTTGGCTCTTTGGTTGTTATAATGCATGGTGTTGGTGGTAGTTTCTACAATCACGACTAGTTTATTCTTGTAGTACACAAATTGTTGTGGTTAGGTTATTGGGATAGCGCCTCTAGGTACATTTGTTCACCTCGGTTATTTGTCTATTTTATCTTATCTTCTTTATTTCCGCTTACTTGCTTGACATATTTTCTCTTTTGTAATTGCATATTATGCATAGTCCTTCTTTACCTACTTTCTTTTTTACTTTATCTTTGGAGCTCATTCAACTTATGACTACTAATTAGCATTTCTTTGTAGGACCTTTTGACGGAATCACTTTTGGGATTCCCGATGCGCCCCCCCCTTCCCCATTCACGTTTTGACCCCAATTTTTGGGTCCATTTCTGATTGGTGTCAATTTAGTATGTAAGTTTCTATAATGTTGTCATGATCGATAATTGGATTCTGTAGTGGTTTTTGAGGCGTTTTGAAGTGGGTAGTCATTTCCTATTGATTGGGGATACAAAAAAGGTGACTTGGAACACTATAAATCAATTCCAAGTGGCGACTCTGAAAAAAATAAAATATCCCTAAATCAATATTGTCACTTAAACAGGAAAAACCCTACCGCCATGGTCGCAAAGGGGTGTGACAAAGTTTTGAGTTAAGCAAAGAGTAAAGACTTGAGTTCATTTCTTCAAAATTTATAAGGGAATTAAGTCCCAAGAGTTTAAAATGTTTTCCATTTGAAAAAGAAAGGGAAACTCCTATTTCAAGAGAGCTTTTAAGCTATGTTTTGACTAATTATCTCAAACTAAAGAAATATATTAGCTTAAAAACATATGCGCTAAGTATACTTTAGAAGTAGAATTGAGCATCGATATGGGGAAGCGAGTTTATAATAACTTAAGTCTCCATAAACCATGTAGCTATCATGGGTAGTAAATGATCACACTTTTTAAATGATTTCTTAGTGCTTTTAAGCATAAACTAGTGGATCCACTTAGTGAGGCGTTCTATACAACGACAAAGTGTAGGAAAGTTCTGGTAGTGTGGGAAAGATATTGTATCACCACTTAGGCTCATAGTGGTGTTTGTCGATTAGAGAATCTTCCACATAAACTATATTACTTCATTATATGAGTAAATTTGAGTTTATTATTGTACTTTTTTCTTAACAAATTAAGTTATTATTTACTGTTTTACATGCTTCATATAAATTGCACTATTATAGTTGTTTTACATTGCGTTTTAGTTGGTTATTCATGAGTTGAGTAAAACCAATGCAAGTGATCCTTTCAAGCTTATGTTATGTTTAACATCCCACTCGCATACTCGTACATTCAATGTACTGATGCCAGTTGGCCTGTATCGTCTTATGATGCATACACAGTTAACCAGGATCATCATCCACCGCCTTGTTGATCAGGTTGATCACTCAGCGATCCTCCTTGCTTTCCGGAGGATCCTTTTCATAATTGTTTAGTTTTCAGTTGTTAGGATGACCGGGGGTCCTATCCTACCATCCCTCCTTGTCTTAGAGGCTTTATAGACAACTAGTAGTCACTTGTCTTTACATATTATTATTTCATATGCTAAGACTTGACGTGTCATTTTGGCCAAGTTGAATGTTTGACCTTTAAACGTTCTAATTAAGTTATTTTATTAAAAGTTGAGAAGAAGTGCATTTGATCAGTTTAATAATTATTTGAGTCTTCTGTTGAGTAAGTAAGCCAGGCCAAGGGTTTGTTTGGGGCCAATAATGGTTCTCGAGTGTCAGTCCCGCCCAAGGCGTGACATCTATCACTTCTTAATTGCGTATCTTTCTTTCGATGTAAGATGACCATTTTATATAACACAATTCTATTTTACTGATGCATTTATATGAATCAGTATTTTTTCTTTTTAATATAACGGTTAATTAATTTTTATTCATAAAAATAAGTACTACTCCTATAAAATTTAAAAGTTATTGCAATATTTTAACTATATGGGTTATGGTTAGGGTTGGATCAGACATTGGTTTATTGTTACGTGAATGTGAGCAAAATAAAATGCAAGCTTATTAATATTTAGAAAAAAACTTTTGGTAATTATTGTGTAATGACCCGACACATCGTACTAAGGGGAACCTCATATGGACTCCCAAAGTTTTGGTAGTGTCATGCAAAAAGTTCTAAAATTTGAGCATTATATATTTTGGTCTAGAATATTTTCTAGGTTGGGCTGACGTCATTTAGTCATAGCGGAAAGTATTTATCTATGGCGACGCCACTATTGCGAGAGTGAGATGTCAAATACAATCAGTAACCTAATTAATCTATCATCTTATCCTCCCACTTTATCGAGGGAGGAAATAGATGAGTACTGCTCCAAGAAACCATCCAAAAGCAACTTGGGCAAGGGAGCAATGGAGAAGGGAGAATTCCTCATAAAGATGGTGTAAAGTCTACCAATTTTTCCAGCCATTCACCAAAAGGTGACTATATGGAGTCGTATTTTGGGAAAAGATTCACCAGTGACTGATTGGAGCCCAAGTAGACTAGGTTTTCTTTCAATTTGATAGTTAGATCAAATTTTATCGCATCAAATCCTATAAGTATCCGGAGATTTCATCCCTAGGACTTTTGGCAGAAGGTCTGGATGGTTGAATGTTGTTTTTATTGCTACTATGGAGGGAACACATATTGACTAGGGTACATCTTCAGTGCTTGGATATAAATCTTGAATTTTGTTATTGGGACGACTGTTTGTGGATTTTAAGGCTTGGTGTTCATGAATATTTTAGGTTATAGACATTTGGGAACACGTGGTTATCAACGGAAACTTGTGTGTATTCATAATACGGCTCAGTATTGGGACATTAATATATATGTGACGTTGTGTGCTTCAAGGTTTTGTTATGTATGCTTGTTTATTGCCTATAGTACCGTATTGTGCAATGTATGATAGGAAGCATATGAAATGAACTGGTGATTGTAACTTGTTGGTTCAAGTGGTTTGTTCGTAATGCTATGTGATTATGCATTCTTGATGTGCTTGCATGTAGGCTCCGGTACCGCGCCAGTATAAAATATTTTTTGTTTGCTCGGATGCCATGCATGGTATGGCTATATATGGTTGGCTTAGATGTGGTAGATAGTTTAGGTTTCAATTGTGTCCCATAAGAGAACCAGTATGTTCTAGTGGTTCTTAGAGGACCCAATATTGTGTTGTGATCATGTGAGTCATTTAGCTAGGTATTATTGAATCAAGTGTTATTATTTTATGTTTTTATGAGTGGGTTTATATCGAGGTAGTAGTTCTAAGTGGTTGACCCGTGGTTGTGGTGTCGTGGGTTGTGCATATAAATCCAAGGTGGGACTAGGAGCCCAAGTTAGATGTTGCTTGTGATGGTTGAGGGATATTTCTAACAACACATTTATGGGCAATTCTGTATAATAGTTTACTTGCCTAGTGGATTGAGTTTGTGGTGACCCAATACTTTTGTGGTCTAAGCCATGGTTCTATTAGTCAGGGTGGTCTCGGTTGGTAGGGGGTCCTGGGTTGAGTCTTACCATGGATGAATTGAGCTAAGGTATCAGTTTCTACTCTGGAAAAGGTTAGGGAGTTGTCATTAGTAATAAAAAGAGAGGACCGATAGCCGGTTGGACTAGTGATGGCATGATAGTCAGTGTATGTGGTAGATGGGCTAGGTATCTATTGTGTATCAGTGTGCTATAATAGGCTTGGGTAGCCTTGGGGTGTCATATTTGAGGTGCTTAATCGTAGTTTTACTTGGGAAGAGTTGAGGCAAGGCAATAGAGGAGTGGCATGGTCTAACTTCCTATTGCATGAATTTATCTCTATTTACTCGATATTATGTGGTAGGTTCATATCGATCGATGATGCCTACCATTAAATGTTGTTTATACCTATTCTACTCTTGGCATGCAACTTGGCATAGTATGGTTCCAAGGTCAGCGATGTTTCATAAGTACATACAATGATGATCTCCTGCAGCTTCGATGTTTCTTTTCCTTATGGCGGGAGTATGTCTTATCTTCTTGTATAAACTATATTTATTTAGTAGCTCTTGTACATGTTTAGATTAGTTCCTTGGGGAGGGTTTTCAGTCATTTATAAGGCTTTATTTAAAATTGTTGCTCTCATGAAGTTCTAAGGTATTAAATGAATTTCACAGTTTTTCGTTTATTTCCGTATTGCTCATTTTAACATTGATTGGTAAGGGTTCTCCTATCTTGGTGTTGGAGTAGGTGCCCGCACGGCCCGGTGAATTGAGTCGTGACGCATTAAGAAGTTTTCTTTCTATATTCTACAAAATTAATGTTATCAACTTTATATATATATATATATATATATATATATATATATATATATATATATATATATATATATATATATATATATATATATATATATATATATATATATATATATATATATATATATATATATATATATATATATATATATATATATATATATATATGTTTATCTAAACTTTGCATAGTCAAAGTGTTTTTATATTGAATTTACAACACAAACTTTTTTTATCTAATTATTCAATAAAAATAGAATAATACTAAATTTTGTAAGGAAATAAATCTTAATAATCTAAGCGTAACTAGTAATAAATATTAATAATCTAAACACATAAATCAGAATAATAAATACTTGAAAAGTTGTATAAATACTTGATGTGTAAACCGTTTGTATACTAAACGAGTGCTAATAGTCTCCTTTGATTCTCTTGTTGGGTGTAGGCTTCGGAGATGACTCATCTGCCGCATGATTGGATTCACCAACATCAGAAGCATGATTATTTGGAACGCACGAAGAAGTTGAGGGGATAACCAGATTTACGAAGGGTTTGTGGATTTCTCAATAATTTGTAAACCACGGAGTGTCTCTCTTCGCATAAAACAAAATGTACGCCTGCTCTGCAAAAACATGATCTTCGTGAATCCAATGAACCTATGAAAAATCAAACAAATATTCTGTTATTTGTCGTAAACTCAAAACGTATCTAACAATATAAGAAAATTCAATATTTCGTCATCAAATTTGTACCATTCATTTGGATTACAACGAATGAAGCTGTATTAGTGTCCTGAAGAGATTGAAAACCCAGAAGGCACTATAACTGCGTACAGATCGTATTTCATTTCTTCATGTTGAGTAAAGGAAACAACATCATGTAACAACTAACAAAAGATAAAATATACATAAAACTCCAAATGTAGATACTCACATTATTTATTTTGTTGGTATAATGACGCATATCCAATTCCAGCGGAAATGAAACATACTTGTCCACCTACTGAACATCAAACCCGTCATTTATGAATCTCTTCAAACAAAGGGTAGCAACGGAAGGGGCATGATCAACGAGGAGCTGCTTCTCAAATGGCCCTTGTGTCTTGCACTTTTCACAAGAAAACTCAATATTCTCGATTTTAGTGAAAGACTTCAATGCTTTTGGTACACTATCAACGTCCACAATCTACAAGGTTAGGTCTATTAGAGGCTCTTGTGTGACAGATAAATGACAACAATTGAAACAGCGAAGCTGCGAATTTAGAAAAAACAGGCTAACCACATAAATTTCATAGTTACAAGTAGGGTCTGGAGAGGATAGAGTATACACATACCTTACCCCTTCTTTGGGAGGTAGAGAAGGTGTTTATGATAGACCCTCGGCTCAAGTAAAAGCAGTACAAATCACTTAAAAAAATGAAAACAACTAGAATAAAGAAATTAAGATAAAATCTAGAGAACAAACATGCAATGCGTACTATGCTCACAAGGCGACCACCAAAGGCCTCTTTCACAATGTTGTCTCGTGGCTCTAAATTGTAACAACAAATTTCAAGCGTATTGAGAAACATTGTAAGAATTCATGTGCATCTTCTTGTTGATTCGGATGGAAAGTAGGCAAAAATTCTGATCATTTCAAAAAGTAAAGTAATACAAAGATATATAAGGTACATAGTTGGCACAGAGGCACAAAGCACAAGTTCACAACCAAACTATAATTGATACTACTATAAAAAAAAAAGTATCGTTCATTTTACAATTGTCCTCGATGAGTTTTTCTATTTTAAAAACAATTCTATTACTCAAATTATCGTTTATGTACTTCATTGATGAGAATGTTATTATAACCATTGATGTAAAATTAAAGTAAACTTCAAAAGGAAATAAATAAATGGCTAAAGTTACCTATAAGTGGTTTAGAGACGGGAGCAGAGGTTCGTTAGAACCCACCCGTTTCCATGTGTGTCTCACTATCTCCAAGAGGGGGGAGGGGGGGCATATATGTCATATTAAATCATGAAACAAGATATATTAATGCATACCTTTCAAGTGGCTAAAAATTTTGTTTGGTGTGACATTATAACAGCCACCGACATAGAAAGGTCAACTATCTGTCGAATCATGCAAACTACGCAGAATCCGGTTAAGTGAGCTGCAACAAGAAATGACATGAATCAGCTAAGGTTTTTAAGCCATTAAAATGGATTTGAAAAAAGAGAAATTAAAAGTTGATACTTACTATCACATTGTGATACATGATCAAACGATGCAAGAAGCTGAAGCAACACCGCACTGTGCATAAAACATTGCACAACCACATTCAAGAAGCATGGTTGCCTAAGTTACACATGCGAACTCCCTAAAACAAGACAATATCATAAGTAATAGATACAATAATAGTTGATTAAATACACAGAAGAAACACTTCATTTAACTTAAAAGACAAATTATTTACTTTTGAAACCTAACATTCTTAAACATAGGATATTTCTCAAATAGGTATAGCATCTCAATGTCTACCTAATATTGATTAGTCCTGCACTTAAAAAATGCTAGTTTAGAATTTGGAACTTTTATTATAACAGCGGCTAGCTATATTTTCAATTACTGAGCTGAAAATTGGGCCTTATCTATTTAACTAGATAGTTAATTGATTAACATGTCTTAAAAATAAAGCTAAAATTATGACTCCTTAAAAAAGTTAAAGTGGCTAGTAGGGTTAATTTACTATAATAGTTTGATTGATTAAGATGTAATAAATATAGGCTAAAAGTATAAATTGTATCACATGAAAGAGTTAAAAAGTTAGCCCATGATATTTCACTGTAAAAATTTTCCACTTAAAACGAGCTTAAAATTTTAGCCCGCATTATTACGCTACATAGTTGATTGATAAATATGTCATAATAATAGGCTAAGTTGATTGTTAAAAATGTCATAAAAATAAGCTAAAATTGTAAATTTTATCACTTGAAAGAGGTTAAAGTAGCTCAATCATGTCATTTCACTACACAATTGAATAAATTAAGAATTGAGATGTCATAAAAATAGGCTAAATTGTAGATTTTATAGCTTAAAAGATGTCAAACGTGTGAACCATACCCTCATTTTAAGAGGCCTACGCTCAGTACACATAGTTCTCTCATCTGACTCTCTAAAATCCTTAGGCTCAATAAAAGAAATATGCACAACTGCTAAAGGAGACGATTCGGCAAAATATGAAAATGAAAGCTCACTACTATCAGAAGTAGTAGTATAGCCCATTGACTCAGAATCAGATCCCACACTAATGGTCAATGAATCAGGTTGAACCCAGGCCGGTGACCGTTCATCCAAACCTGAATCCTTTTCTTTCGATTTTTCTTCAACTTCAATATTTTCTAATGAGCAATCCACATCGCTTTTATGATTTCTTCGATTTTCAGAGCTTCACGATCAGGTGAATTTGGTAGATTCTCCGCAGTTGCTTTTTCCATTGAGATGTCAAAAATAAAAAACAAAACCAAAGAGAAATGAAGAATGGAGGTATGAGAACTCTAGGTTTTTGAAGGATTTTCGGTAGATAAAAATTTATGAAAAATACAAATAGAAAATGTAAATAAAGATTTTTTTAGGATTTGTAAGAAAAAGGTATGCTTTGAAATGATGTGAAACAGATTTAATAAAGAGTTTTTCTTTGAAGATGAAACGAAGAAAACCAATTGTGTTTTTCTTGGTAAAGATTTGAACTTTGAAGAAATTAGTTGAATGTTTTTTTTTCTTAGGAGTTTTGCGGAGGCTTTTGACAGGTAGGAGGGTTTCGAAATGGGAGAAAAAGATATAAAGGGTTGGAGGTGGGGTTGAGATGGGAGTGGGGGACTTGGAAAGTAAATTTTTCCAACTAGGAAAGTGATATAATTTAATAGATTATCTCAATACTATGATATAATGGTCACTCAATTACTGATAATTATCTAAGAAGGTCATGCTTTTTCTTCTTTTATAATAAATAGGTCATTCAAGTTTGCTTATATATCTTCAAAAATCACTCTATTTAAATTTGAATTAGTAGAATATGTTATGACATTATATTTAACTAATATGATCTTTATTTTCAATCTATACAATAATCAATGACTCGACCTTATCCTAATTCGTAACTTGAGTTTACTGTATTTGCTCATAAAAAATCACGAGGGAAACTTTAATTTTTTTCTCTCATGAAAACTTATGGCATGTGTATACTTGTTTGATGTAAATATCAGTGGATACTGTTACCAAATGTACCACTTCATAATTGCTTATCATTCTTTCAGCGTAGAAGGTCCATTTCATTGAATCAAATATTTTATTCTATAGATGCATTTATATGAATCAATATTTTCTAATTTTGATATAATTTATAATTAATTTTTATCCATAAAAATACATACTACTCCTATAAAATATATATGTTATTGCAATTTCTTATTTATTTGTGTTACTGTTAAGATTGGATTAGACTGTGGTTTATTATTTCATGGATTAAAAAAGAATTTTAAATAAGACAATTCATATTAGTATTGAAAGGACTACTTATCTTAAATAACATAAATGGTCAATCTCTTAACTGAAATTTTGATTAATTTTGCTCCATGTTATCCTTAAGAGCTTAACATACACTTCCCTTCTCATCAGGTAGACAAGGGAATCTCATTGAGTTCTTAGTTTTTTATGCTTAGATATTACTATGTCAACTTATTTGGTTACTATAAGGATGACCCGATGACCCTAATATGAAATATGATTATATGAATAAAAGTTATAATACATTCTTTAAATAATATTTCTCATTTATCTAATGGTTATGTTAGACACAAGAACATCTTGATAATTAAGTTATGAGATTCTTTCAAAATGAGATAAGAGAATATTTCTTTTTTTTAGTTGAAGAAATAATTGAAAAATAATACAAGAAGCTCAAAATGAATAATAAACCAACTTTTGTGAAGATAGATAATATTCTCAATTGACCCTTAGTTGAATGAACAATGACATATTTCTGATTTTACCTCCTATCATAGAAGTTAAAATTTATGAATACACAATAAACCCAAAAAAGTAACAACGAAAACACAATTTTCTACTTAACAATAAGGATAATTCCATAGAAAAATATGTTCATATAGAAAATATATACAACTTCATGAATAAAACTTTGAAATAAATATCAGAAGAGGAAAGAATAATAAATATTCAAGTCCTTCGGTCTGAATGCTACATGAAGAACATAAGCCAAATAATGGAACGGAAAGACCTAGGATGTAGAAGATTTATATATAAGATCCATATTTATAGATATCATCATCTCTCTCATATATCATAAACCAATCTAGTCGTAGGGACGTCAGAAGCTTTTGTGTAGCAGTTGTTGTAAGGAGGTTATTCCTCCACTTTCTCTTTCAGTTGTAGTAGGAAACTATTTCCTTGTTTTTAGATGAGTGGTAATAGTGTAATTGACTTCAGTGAAATATTATGCATAAATAATTAAGTTTTTAAGTACTTCAAACTCAAGAGATTGAAAGTTATCTCGTAATGAACCAATACTATAGGTCGTAGGAAGAAAAAATTTGATTTTTAGTTCAATGGGTTTCTTTATTTATTTTTGGCCCTTTGGTCGTTATAATACATGGTGGTGGTGGTAGTTGCTACAATCACGACTAGTTGATTGTTGCAGTGCACAAATTGTTGTGGTTAGGTTACTGGGCTAGAGCCTCTAGGTACATTTGTTCGCCTAGGTTATTTCTCTCTTTTATTGTGTCTTCTTTATTTCTGCTTACTTGTTTGACAAAGTTTCTCTTTTGTAGTTGCAGGTTACGTACAGTCCTTCATTACCTACTTTCTTTTACTTAATCTTTGGAGCTCATTTAACTTTCACTTTTGGGATTCCCGATACGCGCCCCCCATATTCACGTTTTGACCCCAATTTTTGGGTCCATTTCTGATTGTTGTGAATTTAGTATATAAGTTTCTGTAATGTTGTCGTAATCGATAATTTGGTTGTTTAGTGGTTTTTTAGGTGTTTTTGAAGTTCATATCCCTTGTGTGGTGGATTTGGAGTGCTCGTTATCAGCCTTGAGGTAGGCTGCAATCTACTTTCTTCATGAACTTCTTAGATTATGCATAGTAAAGATTTTATGTACTTTTGGATTATAATTTCCTGGTATTTAGCTTTCCTTTATTATTTCATCTTTTCTTGATTTCTCATGATTTGTGGGCTTAGTGTGAATGTTGGGATCCATTGTTTAGTCTAGTAGCTTCGCTTGCGGGGTAGATGATCGTGTTTACCGTTGTTAGGATTGATGCTTGGTGGCCTTAGACAAGGTTGGACCTTAGGTACTTTAGATTGTATTTTACCGCCTCATAGTTATAATTTCTTCCCTATAGGGCTAGTATTGAGTTGTTCTCCTTGTGTTGGTGCTTGTGATCTTGGTGGCTCGTCATAGCCATGGGTTAGTCCTAGCTATGCTGGGCCAGAGACTAAAGTATTATGATTGGGGTAGGGTGTTGTCCCTTGAGATGGTTTTCCATTCTATTGATTTAAAATATTTTATTGATCCCTTCGCTTATTGTTTAGCGGTAGTCCTATTGTATATTTATTGATCTTATGATTATATTGTTAGGCCCAAGGCCATGTGTGTGGACTCGTTGGATCCCAAGTAGTCTACACCTTTATAGTGTTTTTTGGTTTCCTGTGTATTTATTTAAATTGAAGTGCCTTGGTAGGATGCTGGTAATGGAATGGATTGTATTATTTGTTTATTCACAGAGATTTCTCGTTTGATGTCGGTACATGCATTGGCATATATTTGTCTTTCTTGCTGAAACACTATCTTACTCACCTTTATTTTAAATTTATTTTACATGGAATTGTACTACCTTGATTACATGATTTCTCGTTTTTGAGATAACGAGGCATTAGGGACATGCTCATTTCCTACTTGAGATATTAGAGGCATCAGGAATGTGTTGAATTATCTCTTGACTACCAAGCACATTGACATCCCCTCTTGCATGTTTTTGGTTTTACTTACACCCTCGTGTTACTTTTACTAGTTGGGTTGGGAATTTACTGTCTGGATGCGCATCCCTGAATTGAATGAGACCCTCTTTTGAGTCAACATTCCCCAGGTCACTCTTGCTAGGTTTATTATGCCCCTAGGACCAGACTGAATATTTGGGCAACCTAGATTGATTTTTCACTCTTGCTAGCTAGGTTGGGAGTTGACTGGAGTCTTATTGTTATGGTTTTGGATGGTCATTGATGGTTCTTCTGCTCACATTGCATTCATATGCATTGCCTATCACCAGTATACTTGTTTGCTTATTGCACCCTCCGGATTATGGGGGGGGGGGGAGAGAGATTGGGTTATTTTCTGTTTGTACCTTCGGGGGTTATGGGGTCTAGTTAGATTATTGTCTGACTGTATTTTGTTCTCTTTATTGTTTTAATGTTAGCTTATACGCTTGATCTTAGAATTGTGGTTGTGGGCCTTCCAAGTCGTGGGTAGTTGACTTGGTATCTTAGTTGCTTACAAATAGGTTCATGGCTTGCGTTCCTAGTGTTAACCTTAGATTCGTATGTTTTAATAATGACAAATACATTCACTAACTAGTCATATGATGCATGAAAGGAACGAGACACCTTACCATAACACAAACTCTAAATCTAAGAAGGATTGCAGGAATCAAACAAATCATGATGAGATCCAGTTAAGAAGGAAAGTAAATATTTGTTCAATCATATCAAATATCACAGCTTGCAACAATCAAAGGAATACACACAAGAAAGTTTCCAGAGAGACAAATCAAGGAGAAAATATAGGACCAAGCAGTCAAGCTTACATTAGGGGAAATTAAATCATAAAGATCAAGTCGATCAAGCCAAGACTCAAGATAATCAAGCAAAGTAAATAATTTATTTGTCATGCACATATCTAATATAGACATGACTCAGCAAATCAATCACAAAGTGAATCAAGGATAAGATCAAAGATCCTTGGTTCAAACACCCTTGAGTTTCTGACAAGAGCACTCGCTATATATACCCTCTCAACCACTAGTGTGAAAGACACAACTTTAATTGAACTTATCTGTAATCTTCTTACATCCTTGATAAAGCTTTGTACACAAAGATTGAATAATTGTAAAAGAAAAAAAGAAGGAAAGATTCAAAGAGTAGGTTATACAAATAGAGGCAGTGTCAAGTTTAGAAGATCTGATTTGCAAATCAGACAGGATTGAAAGACTACTCATTCTGTAAAACCAAGTTGATCAGTCTCTTAAGGAAACCCTTGAAACCCAAGGGGCCTGGACTAGGCACCATTTTGTTGATCCAAACCAGTATAAAACTGTATGTGTTCATTTACTTTCAACAAATTATTTCTTTATATTATGTTAAACTAACCTACACGGAAGTCGACTACTACTCACAGGAAGTCGACTGGACAAATATTTTAATTCACCCCCCTCTTATTCAATTAGTATCAGAGCAGGTCTCACAGATTCACTGTTTAACCGCACGTGAATAAAGATCAAATGGCATACTACCAAATTCCCGACGCATTACTTCAAGACAGACACTCTTCACATCGACCACCATACATCAACGGGAAAAACTATTCTCACTAGAAATAATTTACTGAAAGGTCATCAAGAAATGTCAAAAATCTATTCCTGGGTTAACTAGAAAAAATGGCACTGAAAAACCTTTTGGTGATGAATCATTCGACATTACTAAAGAACAACAAGAGGCAATTCAAACTAATGCGCAGTAAGTAAAGCATAATATAACTAAATATCAACATGCAAAACTGCAAAGGAAATGTGGGACAAACTATAAGTAACTTATGAAGGAACCACTAAAGTGAAAGAAGTTCGAATCTGTTCACTCGTAAATGAATACGAGCTGTTCAAAAAGACGAATGATGAAAATATTGAATCCATGTTCTCAAGATTCAGAAAAAATTGTCTATGAACTAAAATCACTTGGAATGGTATACTCAAATGCACTCCAAGTCAGCAAATTTATCAAAAATCTTCCTAAGGAGTGGGAAACTAAAACGGCTATTCTTGAAGATGGAGATCTAAAAAAAAATAACATATGATAAGATTTGGTGAAACCTTATGGCATATGCAAAAATCATATAAATCAATAGAACATGGAGGACAATAAGAAAAATGTGGCATTTACTGCTGAAACAACCAAAATAAAAGAGGAAGCTGATGAAAACCCAGATGTAGGAATGACTCTCATAACTCGTGGAGTAAGGAAAATGCTTAGACAAAGAAGACAGAGACCTCAACATGATTTTAAGAATAATGAATTTAAGAGAAATGTTGTTCGCTGCTACTATTTCGAGGAACCAGGACATCAAACAAAATTGTCCGGAATGGAGAAGAAGAAACAATCGAAGAAGTGAAGATCCAAAAAGCCTCGGAGCATTGGAACAAGAACAAACCACTGATAATGATTATGATAAAATGTCAAATCTATGTTTCATGGCACTGGGTGAATCAAGTGAGGTAAGGCCCTTTAGTTGTCCTAACTGTAATGATTTACAAAATTCTTTGGACATGATTACTAATGAACTGCAGAAAATTATTAACGAATACAATAAGGTTGCTCAAGAAAAGAAAGACTGACAGATTCTTCTTGAAGCAAGTCAGATTGAAGTCGACTTACTGATAGAAGAACTAGAGGAAGTTAAAATGCAATTGAATAACATCAAAAAGTCTCCAAGCCACAAATCTGTTCGATAACAGAGCAATGATTTATAGAAGAAACTCTCCGAATCATAACTCAAACAGATCAAATAGATCCATCTCGAACTATGAATATTTTAATCTTATCTCTGATATTACTTGTTACACTTGTGGTGATATTGGTCATAAATCCTTTAATTGCAGAATATATTCTTCAGGTAAATGGATTTGGAGACCAAAAATTGTCAATCATCAAGGACCAATAAAAATTGGGTACCTAAAAGAAACTAATCTTATTAATTTGCAGGAGAAATCCAAGAAATGATACAAAAAATGTATGTGGGTACTTGATAGTGGATGCTCCAGAAATATGTGTGAAAGAAAGAAAATATCAAGACTATAAAACGAATAGATGGAGGATGTGTTAGATTTTGAGACAATACAAAAGGAGAATTCACTGGAATCGGAACTATTACACTCAACTCATCTTGTCATATAGTCAAAATATACTTTGTGGAAGTACTTAAACTTAATCTTCTCAGCATTAGTCAACTGTGATGCTGGATTTCAAGTTACTTTCAATACAGCCAGCTGCATCATCAAACATTCCAAGAAAATGTTGTATCTCATAGGAAACCGAGTAAATAACATATACATTTTAAATAATGTTGATGGAATCCATCACTCACCTATCTTACTGCAATTGAAAGCGATCCATGGCTATGGCATCGAAAGCTTGGAAACGCAAACATGCATGCTCTTGAAAAACTGTCTAGACTCGAACTAGTTGTTGGGCTACCAAAACTAAAGTTTGAAAAAGATCATATTTGTGATACATGTCAAATGGGTAAGCAGACTCGTTCCTCTTTGAAAGGAAAAGACATTAAGAGTTCAAAGAGAAGCAGGATAATTTATTAATATTATTCATAGTGATCACGGTGGTGAATTTGAGAATAAAGCATTTGAAGAATTCTGCGCTCAAATTGGATTCGCTCAAAACTTATCTTCACCCATATCTCCTCAATAAAATGGGGTAGTTGAATGGAAAAACAGATCTGTGCAAGATACAACAATAACCATACTTCTCGATAGAAGCTTACCCGATAATTTTTGGGCAGAAACGGTAAGCACTGCCTGTCATATTCTCAACAGGTGTCTAATTAGAACGATTTTAAAAGAAGAGTCTGTATGAATTATGGAGAGGAAAGAAGCCCAACATAAGTTATTTTCATCCTTTTGTCTGTAATTGTTTCATTCATAATAACGTAAAAACAATCTTGAAAAATTCGATTCGAGAAGCGATGAAGGTATCTTCTTAGGATATGCTCCTCTTAGCAGGGCTTTTTGAGTTTTGAATAAAAGAACTTTAAGTGTTAAAGAATATGTTCATAGTGTTTTTGATGATACTAATCCTAGAATTCAGGAAAGTGAAGTTGTTAATGATGTTTTTGATAATCGTTCATTTGAAACTACTCCAAAAGATTCCCTAAATCAAGGGCCTCCACGATCCAGATACTGGGAAGTCAACTACCACAGAAGAGGAGTTAACTACAATAGGGGATAAAGCCAATATTCCCAGAGAATAGAGACATAATGCAAACTATTTTGGAAATTACATTCTTGGGAAACTAGATGATAAAATGCAGACAAGATCCTCTCTAAGAAAACAAGCTTTAGTGGCCCTTATATCTCAAATGGAACCAAAAAGAATAAATGAAGCTATGGAAGATAAATCATGGGTACAGGCAATGCAAGAAAAACTCGATCAATTATAAAGAAATCAATTATGGACTCTCATTGAGAGACCAAAGAATTACTCAGTTATTAGAACCAAATGGGTATTCTGCTACAAACTAGATGAAAACGAAAAGGTAATTTGAAATAAAGCCCGTCTAGTTGCACAAGAGTATTAACAAGAAGGTATTGACTACGATGGAACTTTTTCTCCCGTATTTACGTTAGAATCCATTTGTATCTTACTTGCATATGCATCCTACAATCGTTTTAAACTTTTTCAAATAGATGTAAAAAGTGCTTTTTTAGATGGGCTTACAAAAGAAGATTTTGTCAAACAGCCCCTTAGTTTTGAAAATCCCTCTTTCCCTGATTTTGTGTACAAGCTTTCAAAAGTGCTTTATGTACTCAAGCCGGCTCCAAAAGCATGGTATGAAAGACTTCTTAAATTTTTACTTCAAAACAATCTCCAAAGGGGGAAAATTGATACAACCCGTTTAATTCAAAGATCAGGATTATATATTCTTATAGTTCAGATATATGTTGATGATATTATTTTTTGTAGCTCTAACCCCTCCTTGTGTGAGAATTTTGCAAATCTTATGAAAGGAGAATTTGATATGAGCTTAATATGGGAGAACTCACATTCTTCCTTGGACTACAAATCAAGGAGTCGACTAATGAAACTTTCATTAGCCAATCCAAGTACAGCAAAGGCCTTATAAAAAAAAATTGGACTCGAGAAAGGAAAAGTATTCGGGACTCCCATGAGTCCCTCCACCTATCTAGAAATGGATGCTCCTGGAAAATACGTGGATGAAAAATTATATCGACGAATGGTTGTATCCCTATTATACCTTACTACAAGTTGACCAGACATTATATTTAGTGTCTACAAATGTGCATGATTTCAAGCTGCTCCAAAAGAATCTCATCTCACAGCAGTAAAACGAATCATTCGTTATTCTATAGTAGCCACTGACATAGGTTTATGGTATCCTCACTCTTTGCATTTTGACTTAATTAGGTATTTAGATGCTGACTTTTAAGGTGATAAAAATGAACGAAAAAGTACTAGTGGCACATGTCAAATTTTGGACATTCTCTTATATGGTGGCATAGAAAAAAGCAAACATCCGTAGCTTTGTCTACTATAGAATTTGAATATCTTGTTGTTGGTTGTTGCAGTACTCAATTATTATGGATGATACATCAACTACTAGATTATGACTTATCATTTGAAGTTGTTCCTACTTATTGCGACCATACAAGTGCTACTAGTCTCTCTAAATATATTATGCATCACTCCAAGCTAAGCATATTGACATTAAACATCATTTTATTTGTGATCATGTTGAAAATGGTGATTTTTTGTTAGAATGTGTTGACTCAGAAAATCAGTTGGCTAATATTTTTACACAACCCGTACTTGAAGAAAGATTTTGTGGTCTACGCGACAGATTGGGTACTACTCTATTTCCTTCCTAACTACCCGTAAGTTACTCATTTATTTTTACTCGTATTCTTTTATTTTTGTACTAATATTTTTTCTTTGTTTACCGTGCTTCGTTAGTTCATCTTCCATTAACCGTCCTCTCAGCCCTTTTCTGTCTTTACATCTTTTGCCTTTTCTGATCTCTCTCTCTACCATAAAACCCTCTTTCTTCCCTCTTTTCTATCTCAATTCTCCCTTCTCCTCTCTTTTCTTCTTCTCTACCATGACCAAGACTCGTTCAATTTCCTTTCTAAAAGGATTTGTCCCTAGCCCTTCTCTCTCCCCTGATGTTCTTTCCCTATCCTCTTATTCCTCTGATGAATCACGAGAATCCACTCCTGTTTCATCTAAGCGTAAGCTTACTGCCTCTAGTTTAAAGAAAGTGAAGAAGACAAGACCCAGTCTTTCTGGCACCCTCTCTCCTGACGACATGGATCAGTTTTGGGGACTAGATCACAAGAACAGGTATGAACGATTTAAATATCGCCCTATTATGTCAGGCCATGTGGCAAATCTCAGTTAGTTGGTGATGTACTGTGGTTTCACGGTACATTCAATGCTTTTTCCTTAAGTTTAGTGTGTATCTAGGGCCTTTTTGTTGTTATTTAAATGTGTTTTTATCTGTGTTTTGCAGGAAAGTTGTCCGAAACTAAAATGCAGAAGGTTGTGAAGAATTAGTGCAGAAGTGACCTACGAAGACATCGACGGCCCGTCATCCCATCGACGGACCGTACGTGGTGACCGTCGATTGGAGGTTCAGGCATCTGGAAGCGACTCGGGGAATTCTGACTAAGTGTGGTGCTAAAGAAGGATCGACGGTCCATCGGTTGATCGACGAATTGTCCTGCAAAACATCGATTTGATTAGAGAGTTGTCCCAGTACCTTGTGTTGAAGAAAAGTTAAGTATGGAACAACGAGAAGCATCGACGGACCGTAAGTAAATCGATGGACCGTAAGTAAATCGACGGACCATGTTGTTGGTCCGTCGATTGGATCAGAAAGATGCAAAAGTGAAGGCTGAAGAAAAAGCTAAGTCTGGACCGATGGAGGCATTCGACGGTCCATCGTTATATCGACCGACCGTGTGGGGGGTCGTCGATTGAAGCCGCATTTTTTTGGACAAACTTTCCTTATTTATTTTCCTTTTATTTCAGGAAATGTTTTTATAAATAGGGTAAAAAAACCTCATTTTTGGGGTTGGATTCTTTACTATTTTTCATACTTTTGTTCTTGGAGATTTGACTTTACAATTTGGGCATTTAATTCAAGTTTCCGGAATTGATTTTCAAGTGAATTTTGTTGTTTCAAATGTAATTTCTGGATTTTCTTCAAACTTGTCAAAGTAAGTTCATGAATTATTGTTTATCAACTATGAATTGTGTTCTTCTAGGCATGGGTAACTAAATCCACAACTAGGGTTGTGGGAACCATGGGTTATTAACGAAGTAAAACTAGCTAAATTACAGGGAGCCACTCTCCTGAATGTGCCTGCTGATACGCTCAAATTATACTTCTCGAAAGAAGTATAAACGGTCGTATCAAGTAAAGAACCCAAATGTTAGGTTGGGGTCGATCCCACGAGGAAAAATGATTTAGACTTAACTTTAATATATGATTACTTCTATTTAGTCAAGTCCTTTCCGAAAACAAACAACTAAAGGGGGGATTTTGTGTATTATTAAATCTAAGTAAACAAGTAGCAAGTTTAAATATTTGATGTTTATCAAGTGATGAGAGAAACTAGGGTGTAAGTGTTCCCCATAAGTTCATAACGCAGTAACCCTAGCTATAACAACTCTTTCCTAGTATCTTGCATGCAAAGTGGTAAGTTACGTATCCCTAATTCCTTGGTTCGGCAACTAGTGAATTTCACTCCGCACCTTGATCAGGCTACGTGTGTGTACTTTACTAAACCTTACCTTCTACCTCATATTAAGCATCATAATCGATATATGGCTTAGTTATTACTTCGCACCAATCGACACTAGCTTATTAGATAGTGTATACTAAATCTACGTTGATAATTCTTATTTTATTATCTACCTCCTTGGTCCGGCAAGTAGCAACAAGGCGAGTTCTAACGTTGGCCACCGTTAAAAAGACTTCTAAACGAAAGAATTGTCAATACATGCAAGACACTATTCTAGAATTGTTATTTTAGTTAGTTCTACTTTGTTAATTACCCATGGTTCCCACAACCCTAGTTGTGGATTTAGTTACCCATGTTAGGAATTGCACAATTCATATTCATTAGACAAGAATTCATGTAATTACTTTAACAAGTTTGAAGAAAATCCAGAAAATCACTTGAATTAATCAAAGTATTGTAAAAATCGATTCCGAAAAAGTGAAGTATTTTCCAAAATCCAAAATTCAAAAACCAACAGTACAAATCTGAAAATTACCAAAGAGTCTAACCCCCAAAATGAGGTTTTTTGTCCTATCTATAATAAAAGAGTCCTAAAAATAATGGGAAACCTAAATAAGGAAAATTTCTGTCCAAAATGCGTCTCGAGTCGACGACCTCACCGACGGATTGTCAACGCCTCCGTCGGTCCATACTTCAACTTCTTTTGCAGCTGCTTTCTTCTCCATCATTCTGTTACCGTCGACGGACCCTAACGACGGTCCTTCAATGGACCTACGGTCCGTCGATGGCCTTTGTTGCTTCATACTTAGAATCTTTTCAAAATCAGGTACTGGGGCTACCTTCCGTTAACACCAACGGTTTGCCAGGATGGTCCATCGATGGTACGACGGACCGTCATCCCTTCCATAGCCCCACAATTAGTCAGAATTCCCCGATCTTTCCTTAGCAGCATAACTCTTCAAATGAAGGTTGCCACCTACGGACCGTCGATGAGTCGACGGACTGTCGATGGCTCCGTAGGTCATCACTTATGCAATTTTAGCAGTCTTCAGCATTTTCGTTCTGGACAATTTTCCTGCAAACACAGAGAAAAATAGATTAAAACTACTACAAAGAGGCCTTTGACACACACTAAACTTAAGGAAAAAGCATTGAAAGTACCGTAAAACTAGGGTACATCAATACCCTTAACTTAAATCCGTTGTTTGTCCTCAAGCGACGCACAATGACTTACCACAACACCTTTGTACACAAGTATCTTCATTTAAGCTTTCGTTATAATCTGGCTATGAATCCCGATTAATTTCATTATGTTCATGCATGATATCACTATTAGGCTCGCTCATGTGGATCAGACCATGACACAGACTCACCACGCACCGACACCTCTCCTCTTTTATCTCTCGCCAAGGTGCCAACTTTCTAGTATTGCAACTAGTGTACTTACTTCAAAAACAATATCCTCCTTTTCACACTGTGATTTCAGTTTGAGTATAAGGATTATTTTTCAATACTCACTCTCAGAACAACTTCTCACCTCATTGATACTTGTTGCCATAGGCTTAAACTTATTTTCACTGCTTAAGTTCACCATATTAGACTCTTAGGATCACGATAGGTCTTTCTTAGCTTGTAACGTAGGCTCAGGGTCAGGTAGGGTACATTTGGATGCATTTTATTGACTTTTTGCCCTCCCTGACATAATGGCTAACCATCCTACCTTTTCGTCGTTTATTCCGCCCTATTCTTGATTTTCTTATATTCTTTTGCCTTGATTTTCTCCTTTCTTTCTCCTTTTGTGTAAATGACTCTTCTTTTTATTATTATTATTTTTAAAATTTTCAAATTTTTCACTTGATTTCAACTTTGCTTGAGTCACTTTTCTTTTCTTATTTTTCTCTCTTTATTCTTTCAACCCCACTTTCCGGAGCATTCCTCATAACAGCCACCCTCAACTCATGGCTTTGCCATGAGTCAAGGTACACAATATCCAAGGTTGGTTCAAGGCCAAGACGAGGTTGTTTTCTGCATTAGCCACCCTCAACTTATGCTTTTGGCATAAGCTAGGGTGCACATGTCCAAGGAGGGACCAGGGCCAACACATTGTTCCCAGAAAAGATAAATTTGGGTAGAAAAGAAAAGTCAATTTTAAGCTCAAATCATTTGGATCAAGAAGGGATTAATCTCATTTTTTTTTTATCTAGGCTAAATATTTGCTATCTTTGAACAAGGGCCTATGATCCTTTCCTAATTGTCTATCACAGATTAGTTTTAGCAGGACTAACCGGGCAAGTTCTAGCTCAGTACCAACGGTGGTATATCCAACTTTCCTCACACTCACTTAACACCTCATTACCCTACCAGATTATCAGTCACCTAGTTCGAGCTTTAGATTGAGGGTCGTGCAGTGGTGTATCTCTATGTCATGCTTAGAGCCATACATTCATCATTCACTATGCCTAATCATGCAAGCATTTTCTCTAAATCAGGATATCATTTTATTTAGACATCATGCTTAAGATGTCATATCCATACTATGTACAAGATATACTAACGTGCCGGTTCAACATTAAAATAACCAGTCTCTTGGGGAAAAAGAACACTGGCAAGAAAACCCCAAGAGAGGATCGTGAGATGGGATCTTCAGACTTCACCCTAGCAGTCACTTTCCATTTACCCCACCCCCAACAAAAGAGAATGCAATTGTCCCCAATGCACAAAAAATATAAAAATAGGGTGGTAGGTGAAGCAAACCTGAGGCGCATAGCGCCGATGATCAACAAGCTGGCGGGTCTGGTGTCCCGGAATCCGCTCCCTCTATAGTAGGGACACCATCAGTAGTGTCCGCAACAATCACAGCACCCTCGGTAGTGCTCCTCTCAACATCAGCAATCCTGGAGCTATACGCCCCAGCAGCCACCTCTTGAGCCCTCATCTGCCGGGCTGGCTCATCAACCAGCAAGGCTCTCCTCAAAGCCTCCAACTCAAGACGCTCTCTCTTTCTAGCTCGAGTCTCATCATCCTCTCGAGATCGGTGCCTCTTGGTATGCTCACGCGGCTGAGGTGATGGCGCAGCAGTGGTAGAGAGCAGTGCAGCCAGCACCGTATCCTCAGCAGGCTCCGCAGATAGGGCCTCAGACTCAGGCACCCGGGCCTCCAGAATGGCATCCATATCTGCCCTCAAACTCGCCACAGCAGCCTGGAGAGTCATCAAATCTACAGTAGGGGCTGGCCTAGCGAGAACCCCCAACTCAAATGCGTCAAGGCGCTGGTGGACCTCCATAATCTGCCTCTCAGTCCACTGGGCCATCTTTTTCTCGATCCACTCTTCTGCTTCAGCAATGGACTTCTGCATCCAAGGCTGGATATGATGCAGAAGTGTGGCCATTTGGGCCTCTAACTTCTGGACCCTAGCGATCGAGACCAGTGCTGCAGATAGGGTGGAGCGGGAGAAGCTCGGAGTTGTGCTAGTACCCGGGATAGACTCAACCGGGGTAGTGTCGGTAGGCTATGATGTAGCCTGATTAGCCTCTCGAGCTTGCTTTACCGTGTTCGCCAAGTTCACACCAAGCGGATGCACCTCAGCTTTGGGCCCTCTATTGGGAGCCAACTCATTGGCCTCATCCCGGATGAGACCGATATCAACTACGCCAGTCGGGGTCTTGAGAACATCAATGTGCCACACGGGCACTCCAGCAGACCTGCACAACTCAAAAATCATGCAAGGGAAGGGGTAAGTAATGGTGGCCTTATTGTCCCTCTCATTAATGACCGCCTGCAACAGCCACATGAAATCCACCTCGAACCTAGCAACCATAGCAGCTATCAGCACTGCTCTATCCCATATAACAATATTATCAGCAGCAGTGGGGGAGAGGCAATAACGGACCAAGAGCCATACAAATTTGGCCGTGAATGTGAGGTTGGCCTTCTTTTTTCCTCCTTTGGGCTCCAGCACCAAATCAGCACCCTAGCCATCCACCGAGATGTTCTCGGCTATCCACCTCTTGGTGGTCTCTCTCAGCACTCTCTCACGCTGGAAACGGCCGTCCTTGATCAGCTTCCACCGATAGTCAAACTCAGGAGTGAGGGGGGCCCTGGTGGCATCAGTGTCAGTATCATATAAAAATTTGGAATGGCGGGCAACGAGATATCCACCCGCTTGCCACGGAAATGTACATGCTCAAGTGGTGCGTGTTTGGCGGGGTTAGCCTGCTTGTCCAAACTATCCCTGAGAGTCGCCACATAAGAGGCATATAACTCTCGCACCATCTACTCGCTGTAACGGCCCAAACTCCTAGCCGTCCACTCTAGCCAATGGCGGGTGAAAAGGTCATGTATAGCTGGCATCGTGGGATGACTCCCGGTAAGCACTCGCCGCTCGACTATCAGAGTCTGAGTCATGAACCCCTTGTCATTGAGCAGCTTCGCATCCCTGCATTTCTGATATTGGCCCTCGACACACCATCGGTAGGGCTGATCAGCAATCGGTGCGGGGACGTCGGTCAGGGGTGCTGGAGTAGAATACGTACTATCAGCCTTCTCAGAAAAGGCATAGTGGACCGATGTAGCTGGAGCAGTGGCCTCGTGTGAAGATGAAACTTCCTCAGACCCAGAAGCCTCCGCAGAGCTAGACACTCCCTTAGAAACTGCAGCACACCCAGACGGTGTGCCGGTCTGTGTGCGCTCCTCATCAGACTGGGAAGCAGTGACTACGTCAGACGCCACCCTCTTGGGCGTGATCCAAGAGGTCCTAGCAGCACGTGACGGTGTTTGGGTGCCTAGGGGCATGTATTCGGGGTCGCGTTCATCGTCGGACGACCCAATCACCAACCAGCGGGAAGGGGCGGCAGACTTGGAACGTCCTCGAGAGTAGACTAAGTCTTGCTTGGGTGCCGTGTGTACCTGGAAGGAGGGGTTATTAGTGCCAGTAGAAGCATGCAACACACTCAAAAGAATCAAACACAGAAGGGGAAAAATAGACAGAGTGGTGGTACAGAACTGCAGAACTGACTGACAGACACCATCGACGGTCCGTCGATGAAGCAACGGTCCATCAGTGGGTGCCGTCGGTGGACACTTAGAAAATTTATTTAGCCATTTCAGAAACAAAGGTTCTATTAGAGACGACGGAAGCATAGGATGGACCGTCGACGGAACGACGGTCCATCATTGGTGGTCCGTCGATGGACACTTAGAAAATATTTTGAGAAATTCAGAAACAAAGGTTCTGTTAGAGACGACGGAAGTGCAGGAGAGACCGTCGAAGGAAACATGGTCCTTCAGTGGTATTCCGTCGATGGACACTTAGAAAATATTTTTCTATTTTTAAAATCAAAGTTTCTATTAAGGACGACGAAAGTGCAGGATTGTCCATCGATCAGTCGACGGGCCGTCGACCACCTTCGTCGTTCCAGAGTTAGACAAGTTGGGGAGTGGCTGACGACGAACATCATCGACAGGCCGTCGATTGAATGACGGTCCGTCGATCGGGGTCTCGTACTGCAGGTCAGAGTCAACCTGTAGAAGCCATTGTTGCACCCCAGAGAACAATTTTTAAGCAAAACTATACACAACAAGATTATTAGTATGGGACACACTATTTCGTCCTTCCTAGGGCTTCAGTTAGCACAAGTTTAACTGAGATTCTCAAATACCCAACAAGCCCTAAGTCGGAAACCTATTAAACTAAAAGCACAGTAGACACTAATACCCCAACCCAGTCACTTGCCATCATTCTACGGCACTAAGGAAACAATTTTCATAGGTTAAGCATTCAATTTCGTCCCAAAGTCAAGACCCACTTACTAATTCAGTCAAAATTGCATGCTAACAATCAAGTCTCCAAACAAAGAACATGGAATCAAAGTCAGAAGAGATATACATACCTGTAGACTATTGTGATGGGAAGGAGGGGATGAATTCTTGCAAGTAAGCACAACAAAAAGCAACCTCGAACACCGACCGAAAAGAAGACAAGTTGGGGAGAGAAATGCTTTGGGAAATGATGGATATGTGGGGGAGATGAGAAATCAGATTGAAGGGAGTGGGAGTTAATGGGTGAATGAGTGGGGAAAGTGAAGGGAAATGGGGAGGGAAATAGTTTGGGGAGGGTATTTGAAAGGGTGGATAACTGAAAAGTTTAAATTTTAATATATAGCCGATCGGGTCGGGTCGGGTTAGTGGGTAGGAGGAACCGATGATTCCCCGTCGATGAACCGTAAGTCAGTCGACGGTCCGTCGACTGCTCCGTCGACTGTGCCCTTACTTGGAAAAATTAAAGTAACAAACCTGGGATCTATGGACCCTACCGACGGTCCGTCGATTGGTCCGTCGGCTAGTACACCAGACCAATTTTCTGCAGATTTCTGGGGATTAGGTCCCTGCACATTGAACACCCAATAAGCTAATCTTTTTGTATTTTCTGGACATTTTCTTTTTAGACACGGACCCTAGTTTACTTTCTAGCCAACGCTTCTAATAAAAATAAAAGAAAATTCATACGAGACATTAAGTGAGAAAAAACAGAAATAATGAAATTACGCCTACAAAATCACAAAAACAAACTATTGTTGGCTAGAGTATACATATTGGGTTGCCTCCCAATCAGCGCTTGATTTAACATCGCGGCACGACGCAGGACTCTTGATTACTCAGACTTCATCAAGATGGTATTCCTCGATCACTTCATTCGCCTTTTCAGCATGCCCAAGGTAGATTTTGATTCGTTGCTCGTTCACTTTGAACCTTACACCCTCCTTATTCTCCAACTCAACCGCTCCATGAGGGAAAACTTGGGTGATCAAGAATGGACCTGTCCATTTGGACTTGAGTTTGCCCGGAAACAATCGCAACCTAGAGTTTAACAAAAGCACCGAATCCCCAACCACAAAATCGCACTTCTCAATCTGTTGGTCATGGTACTTCTTCATCTTTTCTTTGTAGAGGGCTGAACTTTCATATGCCTTTAAGCGAAATTTATCAAGTTCATTCAGCCCATTTAACCTTTGTTCCACAGCCTCATTCCAATCCATTTTCAATTTCTTCATTGCCCGCAGGGCCTTATGCTCTAACTCAACCGGCAAGTGACAAGCTTTCCCATATACAAATTGATATGGGGACATACCTATGGGGTCTTGTATGCTGTCCGGTAGGCCCAAAGAGCATCATCAAGCCTCCTTGACCAATTCATTCTATTTACATTCACCATTTTCGCTGGAATATGCTTGATTTCTCTGTTTGACACCTCAACATGTCCACTAGTCTGGGAATGGTATGGAGTGGCCACATTGTGGAGAACCCCATATTTCTCCTACAATCCTTTGAATAATTTGTTGCAAAAGTGGGATCCCCCATCACTAATAATGGCCCATTGGGGTGCCAAATCTGGAAAATATGTTCTTTTTCAAGAACACGGGACACACTTCCCTTCATTATTTGCAAGTGCTATGGCTTCCACCCATTTTGACACATAATCAACCGCCACAAGAATGTACTTCATCCCATGAGAACTCACAAAAGGGCCCATAAAGTCAATGTCCCACACATCAAACAATTCGATCACAAGAATGGGATTTAAAGGGAGCTCTTGCCTTCTAAAAATACCGCCATCTCTTTGGCACCTATCACATGCCTTGGCGAACTCATGTGCTTCTTGGTGGATGGTTGGCCAATAGTAGCCACATTGTAAGATTTTATGGGCTATCCAAATACCACTATGATGCCCACCCACAGGCAAGGAGTGGCATGCCTCCAAAACACTCAACATCTCAACTTCCGGTACACAACGCCGAATAAGCCCATCGGCACAACTCCTATATAGATATGGCTCATCCCAAAAGAAGTTTTTCGTATCATGCATTAACTTTTTCCTTTTATTAAAGGACAAGTTCGATGGATATCACTAGCCAAATAATTCGCAAAATCTGTGAACCATGGAATCAAGTCATGAGAAGAAACCAATATATGCTCATCAGGGAAAGTATCATCAATTTCAGCCTTTTCACCCAATTATTGCATAGCTTCATTTTCTAGTCGGGACAAGTGATCGGCAACTTGATTTTCGGTCCCTTTTCTATCTTTCACTTCAAAGTCAAATTCTTGCAACAGTAATACCCAACGAATCAACCTCGGTTTCGCATCCTTCTTCGCCATCAAATATCTCGAGGCAGAATGATCAGTATGCACTATAACTCTTGTGCCAAGAAAATATGAGGGAAATTTCTCGAAAGCAAAGAACACCGCAAGGAGCTCTTGTTCAGTCACAGTGTAGTTCTTTTGAGATTCATTAAGGGATTTACTGGCATAGTAAATGGGGTGAAGGATTTTATCCCTTCTTTGACCCAAAACAACACCAAGCGCAACCCCACTAGCATTACACATCACCTCAAATGGCTTAATCCAATCCGGTGAAATAATAATGGGCGCAGACACCAATTTCTCCTTCAACTCACCAAATGCCTTAAGACAGGATTCATCAAAATAAAACTTAAATTCTTTCTCAAGCAGCTTGCACAGAGGATGTGCAATTTTTTAGAAATCTTTGATGAACCTCCGGTAGAAACCCGCATGCCCAAGGAAACTCCTCACACCCTTCACATAGATGAGTGGCGGGAGTCTCTCTATAACCTCTACTTTAGGTCGATCAACCTCTATACCCTTTTTTGAGATGCGGTGGCCCAATACAATACCCTCTTTCACCATAAAGTGACATTTTTCCTAGTTTAGCACAAGGTTGCACTCTTCATATCTTTTGAGAACTTCAGACAAGTGACTCAAACAATGATCAAACGAATCACCAACAACAGAAAAATCATCCATAAATACCTCAATGGTGTCCTCCACCATATCGGAAAATATGGACATCATACATCTCTGAAAAGTAGTCGGTGCATTACACAACCCAAAGGGCATCCTCTTGAACGCGAAAGTTCCATAAGGGCAAGTAAAAGTGGTTTTCTCTTGATCTTCCGGCGCAATAGAGATTTGATTGTAACCCGAATAGCCATCAAGAAAACAGTACCACCCTTTTCCTGCAAGTCTATCCAACATCTGATCCATGAAGGTCATAGGAAAATGGTCTTTCTCAGTCCATGCATTTAGTTTCCGGTAATCCATACACACTTTCCATCTGGTCACCGGCCTCATCGGAACAAGCTCATTTTTCTCATTGGGGACCACAGTCATTCCCGCTTTCTTGGGCATACACTGAACAGGGCATACCCAACTACTATCAGCGATCGGATATACGACTCCGGCATCCAACCACTTAATAATTTCCTTCTTCACTACCTCTTGCATAGGAGGATTTAAGCGTCGCTGGTGCTCAATACTTGGCTTATGATCAGGCATGAGTTGGATTTTGTGTGAAAAAATACCGGGAGGGATCCCAATAATATCCGCAATAGTCCACCCAATAGCTCTTTTAAACCTCTTCAATTATTCAACCAAATAATCTACTTGATGCATCTTCAAATCTGACGAAATAATAACCAGAAAAGTGTCATCTTTCCCCAAGAATACGTACCTCAGATGAGGTGGTAGAGCCTTAAGCTCTCATTTTTGAGCTTCCCCAATAGATGGTTTCGCGAGTGGAGACTCACGATGCATCATATCTAACTCCAATTTCTTGGGTTTGAATCGAACATCACCTCGATTTAGTGCCGCAACCAATGACCCATACTATGCAATACCATCACTCTCAAGTTCATAATCACTGCTGCTAGTGCCTCAACACCAAGAAGTTCTTCTATTTGGACCTCTGACGAACTCTCAACTCTGTAGGATATGCCAGATACCTATTGGAGCTCACCACTCTGCCTCATGGCCCTACAAATGTTGAAAGTCACTTCTTCATTGTTCAACCGAAACTTTATTTGCCCTTTTTCCATATCAACCAAGGCACGACCGATAGCAAGAAATGGCCTCCCAAGAATAATAGGCACCTCAAAGTCGACCTCACAATCAAGAATCACAGAATCGGCCGGAAATATGAATGACTCCACCTTCACTAACAAATCGTGTAGTATCCCAATAGGCCTCTTCACTGTTCGATCGGCCATCAGTAGCCGCATCGCAGTGGGCTTTGGATCATCCAAACCCAACTTTTAGTAGATAGATAGAGGCATGAGATTTATGCTTGCCCTAAGATCACATAATGCTTTAGAAAAGTGTAACAACGCAATTGTACATGGAATAGTGAAAGCACCCGGATCTTCTTTCTTTTACACTAGATACCTTGTAGCAATAGCACTACTATGTTTCATCCTATCATCATCCTCAAAACTAACCGATCTCTTCTTAGTGACCTTTTTTTTATGAACTTGGTGTAACCGGGCATTTGTTCTAGAGTTTCTATAAAAGGAATATTGATGGAAAGTTGTTTCAACATATTAATAAAACGCCGGTATTTACCATCCTCGGTCTTTTTCACCAACCTTTGCGGGAAAGGTGGTGGTGGTCTTGGAATGGGAGTCACCTTTTTGGGCTTTTCCGCTTCTTTTACCGCTTCATCTACCAACTCACCACTAGCTTCTACTAACTCATCTTTTATTCTCATCTTATTTTCTACGCCAGATGGCATAGGTGGATCTATGGTTTGCTTACCACCTCGAGTAGTGACTGTCATACAATGTCCATCATTCTTTGGATTTTGAATAGTATTTCTAGGAAAAGTACCCGGTTGACGAGGGTTCACAGTAGACGATAATTGGCCATTTGCATCTCAAGATGCTTAATTGAGACTGCATATGCATCCACTTTTTGCCCAATGTTGGATAAATCACCTCTCAATTCTTTGGCGTGCTCATCACTTGCGTCAAACCTCCTCATCATCTTTTGCATCATGAATTCAACTCGCTCCATACTACCTTCACCATCCCTAGGAGCAACTTTCCGATTTTGAGGTGGCACATAGGGCCCACTTCGATCCTTTCTGTTTCTATAGTTACTCCGATTGAAGTTGTTGTCGCGGTTGTAGTTTCCTTCACGAACATAGTGACCCTCTCAGTTGTAATTCCTATAGTTTCGACCTTGGTTTCCTTGACCTCGGCGCCAATTTTCCTGATTGGATCCTTGGGCGTTCGATCGGAAACCCCCCGTCTGCTCATTCACTGCATAAGAATCCTTCTCATAGTAAAACTCATCTATCGGCGGTGATGGCTTAGTCAAATAATTCACCGCATTCACTTTCTTTGCACCTCCAGTGACATGTTTCAACACTAACCCAAGATCAGTTCTCATTTGAGCCATTTCTTCACGAATCTCATATGCGGATGGGCGGTTTGTAGATTGCACCGCAAAAGTGTTTCTCCTAGTATCTGACTTCCTAGTTTTCCAAGTTTTATTATTTTGAGAGATTTTCTCTAACTTCTCAGCGATCTCTGCATAAGTGCACTCCCCATATGAACCACCGGCAATAGTATGAAGCACCGCCTTATTGTTATCATCTTGCCCCCGATAGAAGTACTCTTTCAGCGACTCATCATCAATGCGGTGGTTTGGGACACTTCTCAAGAATGATGTGAACCTATCACAATAACTGCTTACTGATTCCCCTGGTAATTCCACAAAGTTGTTCACCCTATCTTTGTGGTTGAGATTTTTAGAAACCGGGTAATACCTTGCTAGGAACACATCCTTCAACTGCTCTGAAGTATATATTGAATTGTAGGGCAACTCAGTAAACCAGATTAAGGCCTCTCCCGTCAGTGAGAGAGGGAACACTCTTAACCCAATGACGTCCATGTCCAAGTCAGGCCTCCCTACACAAATTTACACACCGAACTCAGTTTGGCGATGTGAGCATGTGGATCCTCATATGGTAGCCACGAGAACATACCTCTAGCGGTGAGCATATGCATCAAGCTACTAGTTACCACGAAAGTATGACCATATGGTAGAGGAGGTAGGACAAGTGGGCCATCAGAGTCAGTGATGTTAACATTTCCCCTGTAGTACTCTTGAGGGCGTGGGGCAGGAGGTTGCCTTCTCGGATTACCTTCACCAGGGTTATCAACCATCACTTGATTATGAGCATCAACCGGTAGGGGATGTTGAGGATTGATCTCATCCTCGATATAAGCAGGATTGTTTTGAATGTTCATTCTGCGAAGTGTATGGTTTAGTTCTGGATCAAGTGAAAGTATTGGTTCTCCTCGAATCTGTGTACTTGGCATACACTAAAGTTAGACGTGCGAGAGACAAAAAGCAAAAGAAAAAGTAAAATCAGAAAATTATTGACTAAAATTTGGTAATGTGCATAAAGTTAATCTAAAAGCCACTGTTCCCCGGCAGTGGCACCAAAATTTGATACGCTCAAATTATACTTCTCTAAAGAAGTATATGCGGTCGTATCAAGTAAAGAGCCCAAATGTTAGGTTGGGGTCGATCCCACGAGGAAAAATAGTTTAGACTTAACTCTAATCTATGATTACTTCTATTTAGTCAAGTCCTTTCCGAAAACAAACAACTAAAGGGGGGGTTTTGTGTAACAAAAGTAATTTATTAAATCTAAGTAAACAAGTAGCAAGTTTAAATATTTGATGTTTATCAAGTGATGAGAGAAACTAGGGTGTAAGTGTTCCCCATAAGTTCATAACACAGTAACCCTAGCTATAACAACTCTTTCCTAGTATATTGTATGCAAAGTGGTAAGTTATGTATCCCTAATTCCTTGGTCTGACAACTAGTGAATTTCACTCCGCACCTTGATCCGGCTACGTGTGTGTACTTTATTAAACCTTACCTTTTACCTCATATTAAGCATCATAATCGATGTATGGCTTAGTTATTACTTCGCACCAATCGACACTAGCCTATTAGATAGTGTATACTAAATCTACGTTGATAATTCTTTTCTTATTATCTACCTCCTTGGTACGGCAAGTAGCAACAAGGCAAGTTCTAACATTGGCCACCGTAAAAAAGACTTCTAAAAGAAAGAATTATCAATACATGCAAGACACTATTCTAGAATTGTTATTTTAGCTAGTTCTACTTTGTTAATTACCCATGGTTCCACAACCCTAGTTGTGGATTTAGTTACCCATGTTAGGAATTACACAATTCATATTCATTAGACAAGAATTCATGTACTTACTTTAACAAGTTTGAAGAAAATCCAGAAAATCACTTGAATTAATCAAAGTATTGTAAAAATCGATTCCAGAAAAGTGAAGTATTTTCCAAAACCCAAAATTCAACAACCAACAATACAAATCTGAAAATTACAAAAGAGTCTAACCTCAAAAACGAGGTTTTTAGCCCTATTTATAATAAAAGAGTCCTAAAAATAAAGGAAACCTAAATCAGGAAAACTTCTGTCCAAAACGCGTCTCGAGTTGACGACCTCACCGACGGACCGTCGACGCCTTCGTCGGTCCATACTTTAACTTCTTTTTTAGCTGCTTTCTTCTCCATCATTCTGTTACCATCGACGGACCCAAAAGACGGTCCGTCGATGGCCTTTGTTGCTCCATACTTAGAATCTTTTCAAAATCAGGTACTGGGGCTACCTTCTGTTAACACCAACGGTTTGCCAGGACGGTCTGTCGATGGGACAATGGATCGTCATCCCTTCCGTAGCCCCACACTTAGTCAGAATTCCCCAATCTTTCCTTAGCAGCATAACTTTTCAAACGACGGTTGCCACCTATGGACAGACGATGAGTCGAGGGAACGTCGATGGCTCTGTAGGTCATCACTTCTGCAATTTCAGCAGTCTTTAGCATTTTCGTTCTGGACAGTATTCCTGTGAACACAGAGAAAAATAGATTATAACTACTACAAAGAGGCCTTAGACACACACTAAACTTAAGGAAAAAGCATTGAAAGTACCGTAAAACCACGGTACATCACCTTCCTACCCTGCCTCGTCTGATAAGGCCCAGAGTTTGGAGCCTGCGCCGACACCCCAGCATGAAGACCCTGCACCAGTTGCTGATGAGCCCAACCAGTGGTGCTTAGATGGCCAGTACCATATATACAGGGATGCCAAGTTGCTGAATGACACGGGGGTGATGACTCGGACATTGACAGTTAAGCGGCGGGTTCTTACAGGGATCCTACATATAGTCCCTACGGTGCATGACTTATTTATCGGCTAATAGCTCGAGTGGATGGCTAGGAGTGTGGGGTCTTACAGTGAAGAGATGGTGCAAGAGTTCTACGCCTCTTGCATAGAGGCTCTCTGAGGTTCTTTGGACATGCGATCTAACCCCTCCAAACACGCACCACTCACAGATGTCTAAGTTTTAGGCTGCCGAGTGGAAATTTCTTCTCCGGCCATCCGCCGCTTCCTATACGATGGGGCCACTGATGCCGGGAGGGTTCCCCTTACCCCAGACTGTGACTACAGGTGTGACGTGGTCAAGAATGACCATTTTTAGCGGGACAGAGATCTGAGAGATTCCACCAAGAGGTGGATTGCCCAGCAGATATCCATAGACGGTGAGGGAGCAGACTGGGTGTTGAACCCAAGAGGCCTTATCAAGAAGGCCAACCTCACATTTGCAGCCAAGTTTTTCTGGCTTTTGGTCTGCCACTGCCTATCCCCCACGGCTGCAGATAATATACTTACTTGGGATAGAGCATTCTTGGTTACAGCTCTGGTAGCTAGGTTTGAGATCGACTTTGCCAAATTATTGATCTTTGTTCTGCATGAGAGGGCTTTTAAGCACTCTAACACTTACCCGTTTCCATGTATGATCTTTCAGCTATGTAGGGATGTCGGCGTGCCCATTTGGCATTGTGATGTCCTCCGTACAACGACTGGGACAGTAGATATTGGTCTTATCAGGGTTGAGTTGCAGCCGCTTGGTGAGAACTTGGCGGAGACAGTGGAGTTAACCCAAGGGGCTGATCATGCCGCTTTTGAGCCCACGGATACCACCCCTGTCGAGTCTGCCCCGGGCACTAGTAGGGTACCGAGTTCCTCCCGATCCACGGATACCACCCCTGAGAGTCCTAGCATGCCCAGCCCCCACCCTTGATTTGACGACTCTTCAGGCGGCTGTGGCGAGTCTGCGGGCTGATGTTTATGCTATACTTGATATGAGAGGACCCGAGCCTGAGGAGGATACAATGTTTGTTGCACTGTTCACTACCACCACTGCACGGCCGCCTCCGCCACTTGAGCGTGCTAAGAGGCACCGTTCCAGCCGCACTAGTGAGAGTGAGGATGATTGTGCTAGGAAAAAGGAGCGTACAGATATGGAGGCTGCGAGGAGAGCCTCATTTGTTTATGAGGAGGCCCGGCAGATGAGGGCTTATGAGTTAGTTGCTGGGGCGTCTAGCTCCAGATTGAAGGTTGTTGAGAGGAGCACCACTGAGGGTGCGGATATTGTTGTGGGCACCACTGATGGTGTCCCTAATATTGAGGGAGCAGGTTCTGGGAAACTGGACCCACCTACTTGTTGATCTTCGACGCTATGCGCCTCAGGTTTACTTCACCTACTACCCTATCTTTGTATTTCTTATGCAGTGGGGACAATTGCATTTTTTTTTTGTTTGGGGTGGGGTAAATGGAAAGTGAGTACTAGGGTGAAGTCTGAGTAGCCCAACTCACGATCCTCTCTTGGTGGTTTTCTTGCCTATGTTCTTTTACCCCAAGAGACTGATTACTTTACTGTTGAACCGGCATGTGTAGTACCTTGTACAAAGTATGAATGTGAAATCTGAAGCATGATGGCTAAATATGAATGATATCCCATTCTAAAAAAAAAGAATGTTTGCATGATTAGGTATAATGAATGTTGAACATGTTGGCTCTAAGCATGATATGGAGATGCACCACTGCATGACCCTCAATATAACACCCGAACTAGATGTCCGATAATCTGATAGGGTAAATAGGTGTCAAGAGAGTGTGAGAAAATTTCATTGTTTCCCTGTTGGTACCTAGCTAGAATTTGTCTGGTTAGTCCTGCAAAAAGGAATCTGTGTTAGACATCTAGGAAAGGATCATAGGCCCTTGTTTAAATTAGCCAATCTTTAGCCTAAATAAAAGAGAATCAAATGAAATTTTATCCCTTTTTGATCCAAACATTTTGAGCTTATAATAGACCTTTCTTTTCTACACCAACTCATCTTCCCTGGGAATAATGTGTTGGCCCTGGTCCCTCCTTTGACATGTGCACCTCAACTTAGGCCAAAAGCATAAGTTGAGGGTGGTTAATGCAGAAACTGACCTCGTCTTGGATTAGACCCAACCTTGGGTATTGTGTACCTCGACTCATGGAAGTTGAGGGTCGCTATTATGAGTGATGTCCCGAAAAGTGGGGATGAAAAGAGAAATATGGAAAAGAAAACAAACTGTGAACAAGAAAAGTGACTCAGTCAAAATTATCAATTGAGTAAAGAAGGAAAATGAAAGAAAGAGATTAAACAATAAAAGAAAAAGAAAAAATGTGTTGAAGAAAAAGAAGTGAGAGTCACTTCCACCAAAGGGAAAGAAACAAGGCAAAGATTACAAGAAAAGAAAAAAAGTAGTGCATAATAGACGATGAAAGAGATAGGACTATTATCCGTAATGTCAAGGTACGCAAAAAGTCACTAAAATGTACCCATATGTACCATACCTGACCCTGAGCCTACGTTACAAGCCAAGAAAGTCCTATCATGATCCTAAGAGTCTAATATGGTAAATTTAAGAAGTGAAAATAAGGGCAAGCCTATGGCAACAAGTACCAACTAGGTGTGAAGTTGTTTTGACCGTGAGTTTTGAATAATGATCCTTATACTCAAATTTGAAATCACTGTGCAAAAAAGGAAGATATCTTTTGAAGTGAGGGCACTAGTTGCAATATTGGAAAGTTGGTACCTTGGTGAAAGATAAAAGAGTAGAAGTGTCGGTGCATGGTGTGTCTGTGTCATGGTCTGATCCACATAAATGAGCTTAGTGAGCCTAAGAGTAAAAGAATGCACTAAAGCAATGAAAAAGTCGGGATTGATAGCCATATGATTGCAAAAGCTTAAAAGAGGATACTTTTGTGCAAAAATTGTTGTGGTGAGTCATAGTGCGTCGCTTGAGGACAAACAACGAATTTAAGTTGAGGGTGTTGATGTACCGTGGTTTCACGGTACTTTCAATGCTTTTACCTTAAGTTTAGTGTGTGTCTAGGGCCTTTTTGTAGTAATTTTAATGTGTTTTTATCTGTGTTGTGCAGGAAAGTTATCCAAAACTAAAGTGCAGAAGTGACCTACGAAGCCATCGACGTACCGTAGGTGGTGACTGTCGATTGGAGGTTCGAGCATCTGGAAGCAACTTGGAGAATTCTGACTAAGTGTGGGTCTACGGAAGGATCGAAGGTCCGTCGGTTGATCGATGGACCGTCCTGGCAAAACGTCGATTTGATCAGAGAGATGTCCTAGTACCCGGTGTTGAAGAAAAGCTATGTATGGAACGAAGAGAAGCATCGACGGACCGTAAGCAAATTGACGGACCGTGTTGTTGGTCCGTCGATTGGATCAGAGAAGATGCAAAAGTGAAGGTTAAAGAAAAAGCTAAGTCTGGACCACGGAAGTAGTTGACGGTCCATCATTCCATCGACGGACCTTCTGTGGGGTCGTCGATTGAAGCCGCATTTTTTGGACAAACTTTCCTTATTTGTTTTCCTTTTATTTTAGGACAATGTTTTTATAAATAGGGTAACAAAAACTCATTTTTGGGGTTTGATTCTTTACTATTTTTCATACTTTTGTTCTTGGAGATTTGACTTTGCAATTTGAGAAATTAATTCAAGTTTTCGAAATCGATTTTCAAGTAAATTTTGTTGTTTCAAGTGTAATTTCTGGATTTTCTTCAAACTTGTCAAAGTAATTTCATGAATTATTGTTTATCAACTATGAATTGTGTTCTTCTAGGCATGTGTAACTAAATCCATAACTAGGGTTGTGGGAACTCTGGGTGATTAACGAAATAAAACTAGCTAAATAATAATTCTCAAATAGGTTCTTGCATGCATTGATAATTCTTTCGCTTAGAAATCTTTTTAATGAGTGCACGCGTTAGAACTCGCCTTATTTCTACTTGCCGGACCAAGGGGGTATTTAATAGAAAAAGAATTATCGACATAGATTTAGTGGATACTATCTAATAGGCTAGTTTCGATTGGTGCGAAGTAATAACTAAGCCAAACATCGAATATAATGCTTAATATGAAGTAAAGGTAAGGGTTAGTAACTTAGACACACGTAGCCAGACCAAGGTACGGGGTGACATTCTCTAAATGCCGGACCAAGGATTTAGAGATACATAACTTATCACTTTGCATGCAACACACTAGGAAAGAATTGTTATACCTAGGATTACCGCGTTATGAACCTATGGGCAACACTTACACCCTAGTTTCTCTTACAACATAATAAACACCAAAGTTTCACACTTGCTACTTGTTTTACTTAGAAATAATTAAACACTTTTGTTTCACAACCCACCCACCCCTTTAATGAACTATTTTCAGAAAGGACTTGAATAAATAGACGTAATTATACATTGAAGTTAAGTATAAACTATTTTCCTCGTGGGATCAAACCCAACCTACTTGTTGGGTTCTTTAATTGATACGACTGCTTATACTTCTGTAAGGAAGTGTAATTTGAGCGTATCAAAAGTTTTGGCACCGCTATCGAGGAAAGTGGCTTTTAGATTAACTTTAAGCACATTACCGAATTTTAGTCAACAATTTCCTAATTTTACTTTTTTTTTTGTTTTTGTCTCTCTCAGGTCTAGCTCTAGTGTATGCCAAGTACACGAAGCCGAGGAGAACCGACGCTTCCATACGATCTTGAACTGAACTGGACACTCCGCAGCATGAATAATCAACAAAGCCCTGGTAATCCTGTTGATGGAATCAATCATCAACCTCCACCACCGGTTGATGCTCACAATCAAGTGATTGCGTATAATCCACTTGATGATGCTTTGAGGACGCAACCTCCCGTCCCACGACCTCAAGAGTTCTATAAGGGCAATGTGAACATCATTTATTCTGATGGGCCTCTTGTCCTACCTCCTCTACCACAGGGTCACACATTTGTGGTAACTAGTAGCTTGATGCACATGCTCACCGCAAAGGGTTTGTTTTCAAGGCTACCATATGAAGATCCACATGCTCACATCGTCAAACTGAAGTCGGTGTGCAGAGTTGTGTAGGGAGGCCAGATTTGGACATGAACATCATCGGGTTAAGAGTGTTCCCTCTCGCACTGACCAGAGATACCGCGACATGGTTTACTGAGTTACCCTATAATTTGATCTATACATGGGACCATTTGATGGATGTGTCCCTAGCACATTACTACCCGGTGTCTAAAAAGCTCAACCACAAAGATAGAGTGAACAACTTTGTGGCATTACCTGGGGAGTCAGTGAGTAGCTCTTGTGATAGATTCACCTCATTCGTAAGAAGTGTCCCAAACCACCGCACTAATGATTAGTCATTAAAATAGTACTTATATCTGGGGCAATATGACAATAATAAGGCAGTGCTTGATAAGATTGCGGGTGGTTCTTATAGTGAGTGCACTTATGCAGAGAACGATTGCGGGTGGTTCTTATGGTGAGTGAACATATGCAGAGATCGCAGAGAAGTTAGAGAAAATCTCCAGCAACAATAAAGCTTGGAGCACTAGGAAGTGGGATACTGGGAGAAATACCTTTGCAGTGCAAGCTACACATAATCCGGTGGCCGATGAGATTCCTATAGAGATGTCTCAAATGACAACTGAGCTTGGGTTGGTTTTGAAACATGTCACTGGAGGTGCGGAGAAGGTAAATGCGGTGAATTATTTGACTAAACCACCACCGCTAGTTGATGACGACTACTATGAAGAGGAATCTTATGCAGTGAATGAGCAGACGGGGGGTTTCTGATCGAATGCCCAAGGCTCCAATCAGCAGAATTGGTGCCAAGGTCAAGGAAATCAAGGTCGGAACTATGGGAATTACAACAGAGAAGGCCATTATGTTTGAGAAGGAAACTACAACCGCGACAACAACTTCAACTGGGGTAACTATGGTAACAGAAATGATCAAGTGGGCCCTATGTTCCACCTCAAAATCGGGAAGTTGATCCTATTGATGGTGGAGGTAGTATGGAGCGAGTTTAAGATATGTTGCAAAACATAATGAGGAGGTTTGATGCTATTGATGAGCACGCCAAGGAGTTGAGAGGTGATTTGGCTAATATTGGGCAAAAGGTGGATACACATGCAGTCTCCATCAAGCATCTTGAGTTGCAAATGGCCAATTGTCTACTACTGTGAACCCACGTCAACCGGGTACTCTTACTAGCAATACCGTCAAAAATCCAAAAAATGATCGACATTGTATGGCAGTCACTACTCGAGGGGGTAAGCAAATCAGTGATCCACCTATGCCGTCTGGCGTAGAAGATGAGGTGAGAAAATATGATGAGGTAGTGGAAACTAGTGGTGAGTTGGTAGATGAAGCGGTGAAAGAAGCAGAGATACCCTAAAAGGTGATCCCCGTTCCTAGACCACCACCACCATTCCCGCAAAGATTGGTGGAGAAGACTGAGGATGATAAATATCGGCGTTTTATTACTATGTTGAAACAGCTTTCCATCAATGTGCCTTTGATGGAAACACTTGAATAAATGCCCGGTAATGCCAAGTTTATGAAGGATATGGTTACAAAGAAGAGATCGGTAAGTTTTGAGGATGATGACCGAATGTAACATTGTAGTGCTATTGCTACAATGTCTCTTGTGCAAAAGAAAGAAGATTCGGGCGCTTTTACTATTCCATGTACCATCGGTTTGTTACGCTTTGCTAAAGCACTATGTGATCTCGATGCAAGCATAAATCTCATGCCTCTCTCTATTTATAAGAAATTAGGTTTGGGTGACCCAAAGTCCACTGCGATGCGGTTACTGATGGCCGATCGAACAGTGAAGAGGCCCATTGGGATACTCCGTGATGTGTTAGTGAAGGCGGAGTCATTTATATTTCTGGCTAATTTTGTGATTCTTGACGGTGAGGTGGACTTTGAGGTGCCTATTATTCTTGGGACTCCATTCCTTGCTACTGGTCGCGCCTTGGTTGATATGGAAGGGGAAGATGATGTTTCGGTTAAATAATGAAGAAACAACCTTCAACATTTATAGGTCTATGAAGCAGAGTGGTGAGCTTCAAATGGTAAGTGCTATATTTTACAGTGTTGAGAGTATGTTTGAGGTACAAATCGAAGAGCGCCTTGGTGTTGAGGCACTAGCGGCAGTGATCATGAATTTTGGGAGTGATGATATTGAAGAGTATGGATCGTTGGTTGCGGCTCTTGATCAAGGTGAATTTCGGTTCAAACCAAAGAATTTAGAGTTAGATATGAAACATCGCGAGTCTCCACCCGCGAAACCATCTATTGAGGAGGCTCCAAAATTAGAGCTTAAGGCTCTACCGCCTCATTTGAGGTATGTATTCTTTGGAAGAGGTGACACTTTGCTGGTAATTATTGCGTCGGATTTGAATGTGCAGCAAGTTGAGTGTCTGGTGGAAGTGTTGAAGATGTTCAAAAGAGACATTGGGTGGACTATTGCGGACATTATTGGGATCCCTCCCGGTATTTGTTCACACAAAATCCAACTAATTCCCGATCATGAGCCAAGTATTGAGCACTAGAGATGTTTCAATCCACCAATGCAAGAGGTAGTGAAGAAGACAATTATTAAGTGGTTGGATGCCGAAATCATATATCCCATTGCGGATAGTAGCTGTGTATGCCCTGTTCAGTGTGTGCCCAAAAAGGGGAGAATGACAGTGGTACCTACTGAGAAGAATGAGCTTGTTCCAATGAGGCCGGTGACCGGATGAAGAGAGTGCATGGATTACTAGAAGTTGAATGCATGGACTGAGAAGGACCATTTCCCTATGTCTTTCATGGATCAGATGTTATATAGGCTCGCAGGAAAAGGATGGTACTGTTTTTTTTTATGGTTATTCGGGTTACAACAAAATCTCTATTGCACAGGAGGACCAAGAGAAAACCACCTTTACTTGCCCTTATGGGACTTTCGCATTCAAGAGGATGCCTTTTGGGTTGCGTAATACAACGGATACTTTTCAGAGATGTATGATGTCGATATTCTCCGCTGTGGTGGATGACACTATTAAGGTGTTTATGGATGACTTTTCATTTGTTGGCGACACTTTTGATCGTTGTTTGAGTCACTTGGCCGAAGTTCTCAAAAGATGTGAAGATTGTAACCTTGTGCTAGATTGGTGAAAATGTTATTTCATGGTGAAAGAGGGTATTGTATTGGGCCATTGCATCTCAGAAAAGGGGATAGAGGTTGATCGAGCAAAATTAGAGGTTATTGAGAGACTTCCTCCACCCATCTCTATAAAAGGTGTGAGAAGTTTTCTTGGGCATGCGGGTTTCTATCAGAGATTTATTAAGGATTTCTCAAAAATTGCACATCCTCTGTGCAAGTTACTTGGGAAGGAATGTAAATTTTATTTTGATGAATCCTGTCTGAAGGCATTTGGAGAGTTGAAGGAGAAGTTAGTGTTTGCGCCCATAATTATTTCCCCAGATTGAAGCAAACCGTTTGAGGTGATGTGTGATGCTAGTGGGTTGCTCTTTGTATGGTATTGGGACAAAGAAGAGATAAAATCCTCCACCCCATTTATTATGAAAGTAAGGCCCTAAATGAAGCTCAAAAGAAATATACTGTGACTGAACAAGATCTCCTTGCTGTGGTATTTGCTTTCGAATAATTTTGCTCGTATTTGCTTGGCACGAGAGTCATGGAGCATACTGATCACTCTGCTTTTAGGTATTTGATGGCAAAGAAGGATGTGAAACCAAGGTTTATTAGATGGGTTCTACTATTGCAAGATTTTGATTTTGATGTGAAAGACAGAAAGGGGACCGGAAGCCAAGTTGTCGATTACTATTCCAGATTAGAGGATGAAGCTATGCAAGAGTTGGGTGAAAAGGTTGAAATTGACGATAACTTCCCTGATGAGCATGTATTGTTCGCTTCTCATGACTTGATTCCATGGTTCGCCGATTTTGCAAATCATCTAGCTAGTGATATAGTCCCATCAAACTTGTCCTTCCATCATAGGAAAAAGTTCATGCATGATGTGAAAAAGTTCTTTTGGGATGAACCTTACTTATACCGGAGTTTTGCTGATGGGCTTATTCTCCATTGTGTGCCGGAAGTTGAGATTCTAAGTGTGTTGGAGGCATACCATTCCTCGCCTGTGGGTGGGCATCATAGTGGTATCCGGACTGTCCATAAGATTTTGCAGTGTGGGTACTATTGGCCAGCCATCCACCAAGATGCTCATGAGTTTGCCAAGCCATGTTATAGGTGCCAAAGAGATGGAGGTATTTCGAGGAGGAAAGAGCTCCCTTTGAATCTCATACTAGTAATTGAGTTGTTTGATGTATAGGACATTGATTTTATGGGCCCGTTTGGGAGTTCTCATGGGATGAAATATGTTCTTGTGGCAGTGGATTATGTGTCAAAATGGGTGGAAGCCATAACACTTGCCAACAATGAAGGGAAGAGTGTCACCACGTTCTTGAAAAAGAACATATTTTCCAGATTTGGCACACCTAGGGCCATTATTAGTCATGGGGGGTCCCACTTTTGCAACAAGTTGTTCAAAGGGTTGTTGGAGAAATATGGGATTCGCCACAATGTAGCCAGTCCTTACCATCCACAGACTAGTGGGCAAGTTGAGGTGTCCAACAGAGAGATAAAGTAGATCCTGTCGAAAACGGTGAACGCTAATAGAATAGATTGGTCAAGGAGGCTTGATGATGCTCTTTGTGCTTACCGTACTTAATATATGACGCCCATAGGTATGTCTCTATACCAACTTGTATATGGGAAGGCTTGTTACTTGCCGGTTGAGTTAGAGCAGAAGGCCATGTGGGCGATGAAGAAACTGAAGATGGATTGGAATGAAGCAGCGGAACAGAGACTAAATGGATTGAATGAGCTTGATGAGTTCGCCTAAAAGCATATGAAAGTTCAGTCCTCTACAAAGAGAAGATGAAGAAGTACCATGACCAAAAGATTGAGAAGCGTGAATTTGCAGTTGGGGACTTAGTGCTTTTGTTTAACTCTAGGCTGCGCTTGTTTTCGGGCAAACTCAAGTCCAAATGGACAGGTCCATTCTTGATCACCCAAGTTTTCCCTCATGGAGCGGTTGAGTTGGAGAATAAGGAGGTGCAAGGTTCACGGTAAATGGGCAAAGAATCAAGATCTACCTAGGGCATGCAGAGAGTGCCCATGAAGTGGTTCAGGCATATCACCTTGATGAAGCCTGAGTAATAAAGGGTTTTGTGTTGTGCCGCGATGTTAAATCAAGCGCTTCTTGGGAGGCAACCCAATGTGTATCCTCTAGACAACAATAGGTTTTTCTTTTCTTTGTAGGAATATTTGCATTCTTTTGTTTCATTTTGTTTTACTCAATGTCATGTGTCAATTTTCTTTTAATTTCTTTAGTCTGTTGGCTAGAGAGTAGTTTAGGGTCTGTGTCTAAAAAGTGTCCAGAAAACACAAAAAGAATGGCTTAATGGGTGCTCAATGTGAAGGGACCAAACCACAAGAATTTTGAAAAAATTAGTCTGGTGCACAGATCTACGGACCAACCCACGGGCCGTCGTCCCATCGATGGTGTCCGTGGATCCCAGGTATGTTTTACAATTTTGTTTAAGTTAGGGCACAATCGACAGTCAAGTCGACGGACCGTCGCCTAAATTACGGACCGTAGATGGGGAATCGTCAGTTCACTAAAACTAGTGACCCGACCGGCTATATAAAAAATACCCTTTCAGTTATCTTCTCACACCTTTTCAAATTCTCCACCCCAACCGTTTCCCTCCCCTTATTCCCTTAATTCCCCATTAACTCACACAATCACTTCCTTCCTGTCTCTTCCAAAATAATCAAATTCTCCCAAACTCCCAGAAATCCCAAAACCCTAGTCCCCCAGTTTCTCCTCCATTTCCATCGTTTCTACGGTCGGTGTTTGAAGGCGGGAAAGTAGGTTGGTGATGCAAGATCACCCACTCATTCACTCAACTACAACTTACATGTATTTGATTTTCCTCTGCTCAATGAATTCTCTTTCATTTGCTTGTGGAAACGATTTGATTGCATGTGGGTCTTGACTTAGGGACAAATTTTCATGATTAAACTTGTTAAAAATTGAGTTCCATGTCCCTTAGAATGATATAAAGTGAATCGGTTGGGGGTGGGATCTGTCTAAATTCACTATGCTTGTTGTTTGTTTTTTCCTCTGACTTAGGCTTGATAGTCTCTTAGAATCCATGGTCGAAATTTGCAAAATCGAATCCATAGGTATGACGAATTGGTCTTATGATTGTTATTGCATGTTGTGTGAATTGGTGTTGTGCTTGAAATAGTCCATTTGTGGGGTAAAAAAACCAAGTCCTACAAACCTGTCTCTGACCAATAGAACGAGACTCCACCTACGGACCGTCGATGGGGTCCGTCGATGGATAACCTTTGTATCTACTTAACTTTGGGACGACGAAAGTGGACTACGGTCCATCGATTGATCGACGGGCCATTCTGAACGTCCGTCGTTTCTAACTGAAACTATGACTTCGGAGAAATTCTAAAAAATTTAAGTGTCCACCGACGGAAGTGGACTATGGTCCGTCGGTTGATTGACGGGCCATTCTGCACGTCCGTCATTTCTTTCTGAAACCTTGCTTTGTGAGATTTTAAAATTATTCTAAGTGTCAGACGATAAAAGTGGACTACGGTCCATCGATTAATCGACGGGACGTTCTGCACGTCTGTTGTTTCCAACTGAGAGTTATGTAGAATGAAGATTTTTTTTATTTGCTTAAGTGTCCACCGACGAACACTATCGACGGACCGTCGATTAATCGATGCGTCGTCGATAGTGCCCGTCTCCCAATTCTGCAATAACCTATGTCTTGTGTATCCAGGTTCTATGTCGATTATTTTGCTTTTATAGGTTGATTACAATGAAACTAAGAACTTCCTTTTCAGGTACTTATGGCCCCCAAACCGGATATTGTCTATTCCAGGGGACGGTCCAAGACCGTGGCACATCCGGGAGATTTGACTTTGCAATTTGGGCAATTAATTCAAGTTTCCGGAAGTAAAACTAGGTTCTTAAACTTTTGTTCTTGGATTCAAATTGTCATGTAAGCCCGTTTCTTAAATCTTAGAAACTATCGTTGTTTTTTACTCTGTGTGGTATTGAGGTGTTTGAAGAAGTTGTTTGACTTTTGTACGCTAATCTTTGTATCTCTAGTGACAGTGGCGAGTTAGAAATTTTAGTCTTGGGTAATCGTGTCATTATCAGTGAACCTTTGTTCACAGATGTCTTTGTTACAAAAGATTTTGGTGTTATTCTGTGCATGAATGACACTTGGCTTGATGATTTTGAATTAACTCTAGAAGATACTAAAGACGTTGTGGCTGAACAGAGTCGAACTTGTCTAATTTTGGTCCTGCTTTGTAAATCACATCTTGGCTCATATTGTTGCAACGACTTTACTGCCTAGGAAGGGCTCCCTAAGAAACATCTCCAACATGGATGTGATTGTTCTTTACTGCTTTCTCAAAAGGTACAGGATCAACTGGGCACAATGGTTTAAATAATATCTGTAGGGAAGTGTTGAGGAAACAAACTCCTCTGCGAGTTTACCGTATGGGTTGCTTATATCGCGGCTAATTGTGGACCGTCTCATTGATCTCTCCATGTGCACGCATATTGTGATAAACTCCACCTATGACTCCTGAATATTCTCAAGTATGGGTTATGTCGAGATAGACAACAAATGGGTAAGGAAGGACTCTATCCAAGAAAATGTGGAAGCAGCAAAACCAACAAAGAAATCTGCAAACTTGACCGCTCTTCTACATAAGGATTCTGGGGAACTCAAAACTCGTATCGTGGCTGTGGAGCGTGGACTCGAGACCCTTCATGATGTTGTTGAAAAAGTGTTTCGCCTCTAGAAGGATACCATCACGGATATCGATAAGTTTTGTATTGCAATGACGGGTATTAAGCAGGAAGGTATTGCCAATGTCAACAAACTTATTAGGCAAGTCGACTTACTCAAGGGGGGGAGTCAACTCTTCCAATAACGAACTTTCCATCTCTGTTCATAACTCTTACTCCAGTCCCTCCAGGAATGAGGAGCAATCTTACAAGTCCTTCAGTGAGAGAGTCATTAAATCTCTGAAATACTTTTGGGGTCCCAAGCGCTACACTGTTGGTGACCTTTCTCTTTTGATCTATCTTTTGGATAGTTGGGGTCCAAATAATTCAAATACTGACCAGATAAATGAAAAAACATACTCCCTAAAAATATTTTGTATATTTCAAAGACAAAATAAATTTGTAATGGGAAATGATTCCGTTTAAATAATATTTTTTGCGAAACAAATTCAAATTAACCATACCAATTAAGAATAAGCCACCAAATCATTAAATAAAATAAGATCCAAATTAAAAATAGATGATATTAATAATAATAGGCCAAACCCATCGGTGGCCACCTGAAGTGACACAAATTTTCATTTAAACACTTTAGCTAAAATTTGTTTATAGTAGACACCTCATGTCATATCCTATTGTGTCATTTTGACACTTTTTGCTGAGTTGGCATATTGTGTGTGTTACATTATTTTTGAGCGCGTGAAAAATTTAAATATTGTACATTTTTACTTTTTTGTTATTTCTTCTTCTTTCTTCTCTCTCCTTCAAACACCTCCACCATCACCCACCATGGTATCCAACATTCTCTCCCTAATTTTCTCACCATTTAATTTTCATAAACCTTGCCAAAATTATTCGAAACTTCGTCGAAGAAGAAAAAGACTTGATTAGGCCATGATCCTGGAGGTTTTAATAGTGGTGCATATCTTTCTATTTCTTACATCTAGGCTCTATCCATAATAATCTTGTAAGATCCCTTTCCCTTTTTGTTCTTCAATATGCAATTTTACCTCTAGGAAAGCAAAAATTATCTGGTCAAACTCAAAGCCTGATAATTTTGACTATCTCGACAAAAAGAAAAAGATGATGAAATCTGTTGAAAGTAATTACTCAATGGAGAACAATTACAATAATCAATTAGGGTAGAATTTAGGTCAAAAAGGTCAATTCTTTTATGGAGGAAGTTGGAGGAAGTTAAGTTCTTGGTGCATTCCCAAATTTATATATTTATGAAAGAGATAGAAGCAGAGGTGGAGATTGTTATCACCTACTGATAGTGAAAATACATAAAGTAATTTTCATTCCGTTAACCTTCCATAATTTTATCAAATTTGAAAATATGTTCATGGTGGTTAGAGAAGGAGAGATGGAGATGGTGAAAAACTAAGTGGGCACTGCAGGTTTTTTTTTATTTTTTAAAAAATAATATATAACTTAATTTTTTAGTAAATACTTAACGAGTTAGTTTTAAAAATATGTTTTTATTCGTAGTACAGTTATTGTTAATTATTTTTGGTATATATGTCACATGTCTTCAGTTAATTTGTTGCTTTGACACATCATCGGCAAGTGTATAACACTCTCTTTAGTGTTTTTGCTGATTATAAAAAGAGTGTCAAAATGACACAGTAGGCATCTACATAAGGTGTTTAAAATGAACAAAGGATGGTTAGGGTGTCTAAATGAAAGTTTGTGCCAAATTTAGGTGGTTACCGATGAGTTATGCCATAATAATAATATATACTTACCACAATACTTGTATTTCCCTATGTAACAATAACCCAAAATACTATCTTCAATACAACTCAATTTGATTCATCTCTATGTTCCTCTTAATCTATAACTTTTAAGAACTCAGGAACTTTTATAGATGACCTCTTGTACTTCTTTAATTCCCACTTGAACAAATTTTAATTCTCTTCCAAATGAATGTATTTTCTTTTTTAAAGAGTAATGTTTATTTCAACTATTTTCCACCTAGCATTGACCTAAATTGCTTAAATCTGACAAAGCAAACTGACCATTCTTAATCAAGTTAAATGTCATGTTTATACATTATGCCTTCTTAATATATGTTCTAATAATTATCTACTAGCCTGCTTATTTTTGTTTCTACATTAATTGGGTTTTTCCACGGGTTCACATAATTTTACATAATTCTTTATTATACAATAAGAAAATCTTTGTGACATAGTATTACCATTTTTTTTCACAAGAAGATGTGATGTCTCATAAATTCTAAGAACAAATCAGACTGAACATATCAAATAGGTAGGAGTTAAGAAACCGAAATCTCCAAAATTTTGGAATTTACGGACGGCTTTTCCGGATCCTAAAAGGAACCACGGATCGTAGATGATGTCCATAGATCAACTTTAGATACATGATTTTGAACTTGAGTTCATGAGCTCAAACCATGGGTAATGGATTGGACTCGTGGAATGATGTACATGAAACTTAGCTTCTATTTCTACTACCTATCACTTACAAACTCATTCTACATGTTGTAGAAGAAACACGTACTGTATATGGTCTCATATATGGATATTTAGACACTAAACATTTTGCGTGATTTCTCTGCAGAAGGGATCTATTACCCAAAGATCAATCCATGTACCATAGATGGCCCTCATGTCGATAGTTTTTCTTTCAACAATGTTTTAGTCCTCTCCCATTCATTTAATCCATATACTATGTCATTATGGCCTATCCTGAGAGGGATTAAGGGTAACACAATCGATTAAACCTCCACATTCGCACCCAACACTCAGACAATCAAATTTAGTATGTTCTAAGTTCTCTCAAGCAAGAAATTAGGGTTCTTTATCTTCAAGCTATAGTTTTTATTCTAGGTATGTGGTATTTCATGAGTAGGTTCTCTTTCACCCATTGATTCCAAAGACAAACTTTATTTTTTAGTTAACAATTTACAAAGTGTAGGGTTCCTATGAGAAGCATGATCATCAGCATATTTAAGTTCATATTCATAGATAGTCTTTGATTACATGTTTTTACTTAAGCTTTAGTATGTTTACATAGTTATTTTTATGAGCCCTTAGAATAGGGGAAATTCATATCATTGAACCTGTGATGATCGAATTGCATGTTTCATTTAGGGTATGGAAGTTCATTGTGAATTGAATGCTCAGTTTTTTAGTTATAAATGTACTTTCAGATGAAGTGTCCATCAATTCAGTATCAGTTTTCAATATTTATGAACAATTTAGCTTATCAGTTTAACATTCAAATGAGAATGTTACTTAGAACTGAGGGGCATAAGGATGAAGGTTGCCCAACCAGTTTAGGACTGAGACCTTTAGTAGAAAATCATATACCCTAGATTTACATGTCACCGTAGGTTTTTAGCTGTCACCCATAAGATTTGGAATGACTCTTTAGTCCATTGGACATGACCTTAGTAAATCCACACCATCAGTGTCTCTTACCCTAAAAAGATATCAAATGCCCTCTTAGTTGGGGTATAGGTTGGAATCCATTTAGCTCAATATGGTAAAGTATATAATCCAATTGCTCCGCCACGATGTACAACATGGATCCCCAAAGAAGGTTGGAGATATATATTGGGTATGAATCTCCTTCTAATATAAAATATTTGAAATCTATGACTAGAGTTTATTTATAGAAAGATTTGTTGATTGTCAATTTGATGAATCAGTATACACATCATTAGGAAGAGAAAATAAATAGTTGAAAAGAAGATAGATTGAAATATGTCGTCACTATCTCATTTATATCCTCGTACAAATAAATGTGAACTGAAATTCCAAATAGACAATTTATTTTGCAAAATATTCCAAATCAACAGTCAAATGCATTCACAGACCTATCAAGAGTTACTAAATCTCAGATTCTAGCTACTCATATTCTAATTTGAATTAAAGCTTCGGTAAGACAATTGACTAATACAAATGATTCCAAATCATGCTTAAAACATGATAGACTTATCGATTCCAAAGATAAAATCCCTCAAAATAAAAAAGAATCAAACGATAAAGATGATCATAATATGAAAGAACATGCTTACGGGAATTATATAATTACCGATAATTTTTTTACAAATAATATTGTTATTGAAATAATACAACAAATGAGGTTCTTGAAACAAACCGTTTGAGGAATGTAGACAGAGAAATGAGTGACAAAAATGAAAAGATGTAATTCATGTTAAACTAGCTTCACTTGAAAAAATGCAAAGTTTTGGATCAATAGTCTGAACACCTAAAGGTGTAAATCTAATGTGGCACAAATGAGTTTTTGTGTAAAAACAGAATGAGAAAAATAAAGTCGTAAGAAATAAAATATGACTTGTGGCAGAAGGATTCTCACAAAGACATTACAATGATAATATGGAAACATACTATCTTGTGGTGGTACAATCACTTTTTCGTATCTTATAAATATGGCACTTCATGAAAAACTTGAGATGCATCTAATGAATGTTGTTACAATCTATTTGACATGGTTTACTAGACAATGACATTTTATGTAAATTTTTGAATGATTCAAAATGTATGAATTGCATAAAGATTCTCGAGAAACTTTTTCAATAAAATTTTTAAAAAATTATATGGATTGAAAAAATTGGTATTTATGTGATATGATAGACTTAACAAATACCTATTGAAAAAAGGGTACTAAATGACCCACATTGTCCCTGTGAATTTATTAAAAGTTCTAGATAAAAATTTATTATAATTGTTGTATATGTTGTTGAATTGAATATTATTTAAATTCGTGAAGATATTTCAAAGATAGTAGACTGTTTGAAAAGGAGAATTTGAAATGAAAGACCTTGGAAAGACAGAACTTTGTCATGGTCGACACACTGAGAATTTAACCAAAATAATTTATAGGGATTTTACATGAATAAAGTACATCCATTAAGTATTCTAATGACTGTGAGATGAATTGATATTAATAAATATCCATTTCAAACTCATGAAAATAACGAAGAACTTATTGGTGCTGAAATATCATATCATAGTGCAATTGGTGCATTGATGTACCTCGACAATAATTCTCATCCATATGTATCTTTTTCTATACATTTATTATCAAGAAATAGTTCTTTTCCAACACGTAGACACTGGAATGGTATTAAGCACTATTTAAATACATTCGAGGGACCATTGATATTGACTATTTTATTTAAAAGAGAAATTCAAAATTAATTGTTATGTAGATACAATTTATTTTCCTAATCCACATAGAGGTTGATCTTTACATATTATTTGTATAAATATGGAGGTTGATGTGCCGCCATTTGATAACACAATTGGTACTTTTAGCTATGAACAATTGCTAATTTTTAAGAAACAATAGTATCTTCTAATAATTTTTATACTTTGTTATATAGGAAATAAGTCAAGTCGATAAAGAAAGCAAAATGAAGCTAAGTGCTTCCAAAAGTGAGCTATGATGGCAAGCCCAACGCACCGTCAGACTTGTGACGAGTCGTCAGGTTAACACCGAAACCACTTGATGAGGAACCAAACATGGAGGAAGACCAACGCACCAAAAAATCCTTTATTGAAGTCCTACTGGACAAACAACATGAATAAACCACAATTACTTTGATTAAACGGAAGATAAGGGATTTGGGATGGAAAGTGAAACAGAAAAATCCATAAACCACCCGATGTTTAAGTGTGACCATCTCATATAAAATCTTGAGTTGTTAGATAGAGAGCACATTTATTAGTTAATAATATTTTTAACACGCCCCCTCACATGCGGACCTGATTCATTTTCATGTATCAAGCACGTGGAAATTCTTTTTTATATGGGTGGTGGTAAGATTCGATCCCAGAACCTCTATATGCTCTAATACCATGTTAAAATATGTGAGATAAGATGGTCACATACTTCAACATAGTATCAGATCAGGCAGAGGTCCTACAAATGAATCTTACCACCACTTATATCTAAAAGAATTTCCAAGTGCTTGGCCCATGAAAATGAATCACTCCGCAGGTGAGGGGTATGTTGAGAATATAATAAACGAATAAAAGTGTTTTCTCTCTAAGAGCAAGCTTTTAGATGAGATGATTACACACTTCAACACTCAGAAGATGTAAAAAGTAAAATCTACCTCCCTTGGAAAAAACTCCTTTATCATCAAACTAATGGGAAAGAAAGTAACACACCAGTACCTCAAAAATAAATTGGTGGAGCTCTGGAAACCTATTGAAGTGCTAACCATAATTGATATGGTATGGGGATTCTACAACGAATAGTTTACCCAGTAGGAGAACACAAAAAAAACACTCCAAGGTGGACCGTGGTTCATTCTTGGAAGCTTTATCTCAATTGGATGCCAGAAATCTAACTTCTCCCCTTAATAGTCAATACTCACACACAATATGATATAAATTAGACTTCCACAGCTCCCTACTAAATTCTACAACAAAAGCATCTTAGAGAGGGTGGGCAAGAAATTGGGAAAACTGTTGAAAATCGACAATTATACTTCAACAACTTTGAGGGGATGATACACAAGGATATGAATCCAAATTCTGGTAGGCATACCAGTTAATAAAAATGTAAGGATGGTAACCATATTTAAGAAGTCATCTACGAGGGTGAAGGGACACTATGCACGGGGTGCTGAAGAATTGTCCATACAAAAAAATGACCTTTTTATCACAATCACCACTACAAAAGCCAGTAACGGAAGAGGATCTTTCAAAAATACAAGACAAAGAACAATGACAAATAGTCTCATTCAAAAAAAGGAACAGGATGCAAACAACAAGGATAATTCAGCATAAGTTAGACCACAAAGGTAAGGTGTCACGACCCCAAACCCGTTGTGGTTGAAACCACACTTACAAGCCGGTGGGAGAACCACTACTACTATCCAACTAAAGCAATAATTCTAAAACTAAACCATTTAAGTTACAAAAGCAAGTCAAATGACTAAAAGCGAAGTTCATTACTAAACAAAAGATCTATCAACTACAATATTGCTAAAGTTAAACCTAGAATCTGAAAGTCAATGTACTAAAACTACTAATGATAACCAAGTCTAAACAAGAAAATACTAATGAACTATTCAACTAACTAAAACAATGGTCTATGTCCAAAAATGGTAGACATAGACTAAAGAAAACTCCATGGCAGCCCGGATGATGCACCTCACCCTTGAAGTCAATACGATAATCTCTAATCTCTTAAGTAATATCTTTCAATAGCCTCTTGTAGATGCCCTCTACTTAACAAAAATAAGATCAAGTGCATAATTAGTACACAACCACTGTGTACATGTAGGATCACGCGTCTATCACTAGTGCAACATAACTAGTCAAACAAATATTATAATCACATGCATATATATCAACATAAACAACATCATCAACTTGACAATTCGACCACACATTTCACATGATTAACACATTATTGGTCCTCTCACGGAACCCAAGCTCAAATTGTTAGTGCACCGGCGTGGTACCCGATCCCAGTTAGCTTGCCAGAACGTTACAATCTGATTCCATAGTTGTGTTGGAACGTGGCAACCCGATCCAATGTTTATGCCGAAACGTGTCAATTTGATCCAATATTTATGCCGAAATGTGGCAATCCGATCACACACCACAATCACAATCACAAGTACCTCATCAAGATCACACATTTACATCATGATTACATGGCTATATTATTCATCTATCTCAGTTACAACAACATGATCAATATTGTGACATTTGTATACATACAAGTATCATAATGAAGCAAGAACATGCATACATCACACAATCATGAAATCACAATAATCACCTACCTCGAAACAAACTTGAAACCATAAGAAACTTGATCCTTCCCTTTTCTGATTCTTTCCGCTTGTTCTTGGTCTACAAACAATCACAATAACACAGGAATCAACAAAGAATCGCTAATTACCCGGATTACTAACAATTCAATGAATCCTAGATCAAACCCATGAACCCAACTAGTCAAATTAGGGTTAATTACACCATAGAATCTATCAAGAAACCCTTCCCCATCAATATTGACCCATTATATTACATTTTACGATCGAAAAGTGAATTTAGGGAGTGAAAAGTTTAACTTTAGCTTCAAGAATGGTACAAAATGAGTTGGAATAGCACAGGGGTCGTTCTTTAGCTCTAAAAGTTAAAAGTACCAAATAAGGTCGTTTAGTGTTTTATTTACGACTTTATTAGGGACAGTCCATTACAGCGACACCCATCCAGCTGTAGCGGCATCGTTGCAGCGACATAAATTCCGCTGCAGTGGCAACTTTTGAACTAATGAGTTATCGCTTGAAAAATCCCAAAATCTATAATTTCAATCCCCGACTCATCATCTACGGTGTCACCCATCCCGCTGTAGTGGCAACTTTTGAACTAATGAGCTATCACTTGAAAAATCCCAAAATCTACAATTTCAATCCCCGACTCATCAGCTACAGTGTCACCCATCCCGCTGTACTGGCATAATTCCCGCTATAGCGGCACGATTTGAGACAAAACACTTTTTATAGAATTTCACTTCCCCTTTTTTATAACACACTCTTAACCCACTACGGTCAGAAAAATACCCTTAACGATAAGATTGATTCCCGGAGATCTATTTATCCAATTCCAATTATGTAAAGTCATCCGATTTTCTTAACGAGTTATCTAACTGATTATGTAATCAAATTCATATTTGCTCCACTTGATCGCTGCCTGACTTCCCTACACCTTGATGAATCTTAATTCTTTCTAATCTAGACCAGGTTGGAAAAATCCTAATACTACGAAAAAGTTTTTTTGGCCCCGATTATTCCCTAAAATTATAAGGGACACCACCAATGCTGGTAAAAAAACATTCGATGTAAAAAATGTAAGTTTATTGACTCTCACTCAAAATATCATTCCATTAATCCTACAGGACTAACACTGTCGTGAAACCCATAGAACGAGCATAGCAAAATCAAAAAAGGAAACACTTGAATGAGGAAGTTGAAGAGATAGTGCACTTTCTAGGCGAGCATTAATGGATTGAGCGAATCCGCGCAAAGATCTCATCCCATTAATACAACTTCGCCCACACAGAGAATAATGTGTTGATAAATTTGGTGCAAAATCTTCACTATAGATGTAACTTCCACCCTTAATAAATGCGGCAACACCCTCAAGGTGAAACATTTCTAGGTCTACAACCAATCAAACCATGAATTCGCTTCTTCTTCTATGGAGAAAAGAATTGTCGGATCTCTAAATGAAATTCTCTCTCCACAACGTTAAATAATCATCAGTGAGCCAGAAAAGATGTGACATGCCCCCAAATTCAAAATAGCAACCCTACTCCCCATAAATTCCAACGTCAGTCATAACACCTCTACTGAAAGAGCACATACAAAAATCATGGCTAGAACTAGCCCTCCCAAAACATCAACAATCACTTAAGTTTCAATTATAATCAAGGACCCACATTTCCTATCTCAGCTCATAAGAGAGGGAATGAACTTGGCTATATCAAGTTTTGGCCAACAATTATGGGTGCAGGTCGGTCAACAAGCACATTTATAGGGTGAACTAACACGAATGTCCAATCAGGATCTGAACTCACTCTTAACTCAACTGCATCAACAAATGCCCTTCTTCCTAGAACGACCAATAAACTCCAGAATCCTGACCCCCCCCCCCCAATTCATTGCATGGTTCTTGATGGGTCAAACAAATGAGAAAGAAACCAAGAGAGGTAACTCTTTTAGAGTTAGACACTCTAAGACAGAGCAACAAATAGTTGGAGGAATATTTGCAAAGTAGTGGTAGATCAAAAGCATAGAAGTTTATTAATAGGAAAGTTAATAATGAAAGAATTCAAAGAGCCATTGAAGTTGTTTTAGTAGCATCTCCAACTACAATGAGGAATATCACTTTGAACTTGAGGAATCAGAAGAGTGAAGATCAAAAGTAGTTTTGAACCCCTTGAAGGAAACAAGAATCCCCACCCCTCCTCTTCCTCCGTTCCCCGAAATGGAGAAAGGGAAAAGCAAAATAGAGAATCCACAAATGCAAGAAAGTCCAATGACCTTTATGATTTAGAATGGTAGGGAATGTCTCATTTAAAAGAACATTCCATGTGTTGGTTAAGATGCGCAAAATTTTAATGTTGGTCTCCTCGAGACTAAGATGACGAACATGCAAAAATTGTATAGAACTAACATTTGATGAAAAAAATTAAATTAGTGGTTGAGGAACTCTCAAGTGGCATCCTCGTAATGTGGAAGGAGGAGTCTCTCAAGATCGACACCAGCACATTAACCCTACAAGGGGTTCATGTCATGTTTAAGGTAAATGTCTTTCCTAATCCTTAGATTTTTCAGTTATATATGCTAGCACTGTTTACAATGATAGAACTATCCTTTTGAATAGTCTCCATAAGATATCCAAAAACTCTTTTTGCGAATGGTTTATAGGAGGTAACTTCAACGAAGTTCTCCTAGTCAAGGACAAGTTTGGAGAAATGAATATCAATAGTAGAAGAGCAAACTCCCTCTGGAAAAGACTTAACATTGTAAATTGATATATCTAGGGCTTAAAGGTAGAAAGTATACTTTGACCAATAATAGATACGAAGCCAAAAGTATGTAACCTTATCCTTGAAAGGTTGAATAAGTGTGTGTCCAATGATACTTGATTCTCAAATACCACAAGTTTAGTCATATCCATTTACCTCACAATCACTTTTATCATTCCCCACTATTGATGAAATTGACTAAAAGAAAGGACCAACTACTAGAACAGGCCCTTCATGATGGGGCCCAAGTGGTGCAGGCAACCTACTTTCGCAGGCCTAATCCAGAGCTCATTTGACCACCCAAACTCCCTTACCTTCTCAAAGATAAGGCCAAGGATTGGAATAAGCAAACCTTTGACAATATCTTCCATAAAAGGAAAAGACTACATCTTATAAAAAAATCCTCTAACTACCCCCACAACATCTTCCTCCGGGTTCTTGGAAAAAACTTATTAGCTGAATATGATATCATATTGAAATTTGAAAAAGAAAAAGAATTTTGAAGAACAAAATCTAAATTCAGTTGGCTTGGAGACGGTAACTCAAATACAAAATTCTTTCACACTTCAACAATCCCCAGGAGGCATAGAAACATAATCTTGGACCTTATAGATGAAAGTGGAAACTGGCTCAATGAGCAAGTTGACATCAAAGGGCCATGTGACCCTCTTCTACTATAGTCTCTACAAAACATACCACCTAACCTCCCGACTAGTGCTGGCAATTTAAGCACATTTTTCACTGACCCGCCCAAATAGCCCATCAAATATGGGTTGAAGGGGTTTTTAAATATGGGTAAGATTTGGGCTTATATCCATATTTTACCCATTAAAATATGGGTATATTATGGGTAAACGACGGGTCAAATATGGGTATTTCAAGTTTTCTCCAAATTTTCAAAAAAACTTCTATTATCAAGTTTTAGAAGCGATTTTTAAAAACTTTCATATATGGGTCCCTATTAATATTTCAACTCTCGACCCCCACCCCACCCCGCCCAAAAAAAAATTAAAGTTTATTTTAAAAAATATTTTGAATTTCAAAATTTCATTTTTTAAGTTTTTTACCCCTAACCAACCCCCACCCTTAAAAAATATTAAGTTTTTTAAAAAATAAATATTTTTAACTTCAATTTCTTTTAACCCTACTCTGGACGCCCCCCCCCCCCCAAAGCCCGACTATTCATAAAATATGGGCAAAATATGGGTAAACTAGTATTTTACCCAACCCATTTTTACCTATATCAAATATGGGCAGGTTGAATGATTACCCATTTTACGTTTACCCATTTTCAATCCGCTCACATTTGACTCAACCCACCCATTTGCCACCACTACTCCCGACTTACCAAAATGTACTCCAGACATGAGCCTAATTGTTTGACTGATATCATGGATAACTATCTAGAAACCCGTGTGAAAGAAAGTGAAATTCTTCAAGCTATCAAAATTCTCAAGCCAACCAAGGCACCAGGCCCTTCTGGCCTCCATCCCTTTTTTATCAGAAGTACTGCAAAAAGTGAAAGGGGGAGTTGTGGAATTATTTGAGGTTACCTTTAGACATAGTAGAATGGACCCCAAATGAATTAAAAAACTACTTTGTGTGATCCCTTAATGAAAGAATGCCACCATGCTAAAAAAAACTTCAGACTCATTTCTAATTTTAAGAAAACGAAGGGTACCAAAGCAAACATGCTACTAACGATTGACCTCCAAAAGGCCTTTGACCTACTGGAATGGTCCTTCTTCAGATACTCTTTGGACTTCTTCAACTTCCCACCAAAGCTTACTAAGCTTATCGTGTCTTACATGACCACTGCATCCATCTCCATACTCATCAATGGATCAAAAACTAACTACTTCTACCCCTCCAAAGATATATAACTGGACCTCATCTCACCAACATATTCATATTTTTTATGGAGAGAGTATCAATGTAGTTGCATCGGACAAGTCTTGGACTCTTATTAGTACCTCAATATTTGGACCAAATATGCCCCACCTTTTCTCTACAGATAATCTCACCCTTTCTCCATTGAATACAAAATAAGTTGTGTATATATTATGCTAATTGTTGATATCCCATTAGAGGCGTAATGTCGCGGCACTCAATTTTAAAAAGGAGTTAAATTTTTTTAATAAATGTGTAAAGGGGTTAAAAGGAAAAAGGAGACGCCACCTAATTTTTAGGGAAACTAGGAATCGATTAATTAATTAACTTAAAGAAAGTCTACTAAACCAATTGACTCTAGGTAAAGGGTTTAAGTTATTCCGAATGGAAGGAATTAGGCATTTTTTGAAATCTACGACAGTGGTTTCCGACTGAGTTCATTTTTTCAAATTGAGGAGGAGACAAATATAATATACAAGTAATAACACATGTGATATAGACAATTAATAAAATAAAATAAAAAATATAAGAAATACCCTAAGATTTGTCTAACATCGATATATACAAAATAATGAATAAAAAGTCTGATTCGACTTCATTTGAATAATTTCAATGGAAAGCACCTCTGGGTACATATAAAGACACTTAGTAAAAGTGTTAATAATAAATAAATATGAATAAAAATGAATAAATCAAATAATAACTTAAAAATAACAACCGTCTTATTAACATGGTAGGCCTTAGAAATCGACGATAATTTCTTTATCAGTCAGTTTAACATATAAAAAATATAAAGATAAACTAAATTTCCGTCTTTTAACATTGAGAGGCTTCTAAAACCGACGGATAAATTTTTTGATTCATCATATATAAATGTATAACTATTCAATATAACTTTAACAAAAATAATTAACACAAAAATTGTCCAAAAGCAGAAAGCTACAATCAAACTAAACAAAGCAGCCATATCTTTAAAATAAAGCAATAATAAATAGTGAACAACACATGAACACAAAAATAAATAATAAAATAGGCAACCCTTGCAAACAATCAAAGCAATAATCGAAAGGTATAAGATAAATCAACAAAACTACAAAGTTAAAAGGAAATGTCAAATCATCGAAATAATTAAAGCAAATGAGGCATAACATAAGTAAAGGAAATACAATACTAATAATAAAACTAGTACATAATCGGTCCAATTAAACTGCTTTGAACTTTAAAATTGAAAAATAACAGTAGCATTAAAGTTTTGAAATAATAATAATAATAATAATAATAATTAAAAAAAGACTACATTAACACATAATAAAAATATTCATTATAAAACAAATACTATAAAGAAAAAAAAACTAATCAAACCAAAAGGATTGTAGATGAAAATAAGTTACAGTGATGTTTGCCGGCGTGTGAGAGCTTCTAGTTGTTGTTCACTGAACGGATCATCACTTAAGCTCATTTTCTGGGTGTGACTGATGGTTCATAGTTTTGAGTTTGCTTACTGGATAGATGTTTCGGCCGATCAAAGGTCGTGAGCTTGCTAAAATACCTGTAAAACGGAGAAAAAAGAGGAAGGGGACTGGCAGCGTTTAGCTCCGGATCATCGGAGCTACTGTGGCTTTGGTGTTGTTTCGCTGTTGTGACCTAACGGTTCACCATTAATGGTGGGAACCAAGGAGGACGGATCTGCTGATTCGTTGCCGGAATAAAGAGTAAATGGGTGTTTGTTTCCAGAGAAGAGAGTAAGATGGTGTTTGGATGGGTTTTTCAGACGAGGTTATGTCTGGACGAGATGGGGTTTTGGACGGAGGCTATGGGTTTTGATAGGAATTAAGAAGAGTGTGAAAAATTTTGTAACAAAATAACTAATTATATTCCTTCTCTTCTGAGATAGTGTGCTTTTCACGTGCCACTAACAAACTTGTGTCCATTTTGATCAGACGGCTTAGATTGCATCCATCTGGAAGTTGTTTGAATGGTTTGATTTCCTCCACGTGGCTGAGGTGTCGTCCATATATTGTTTCCTAGGATTGATCGATGACTTTACCTTTTGTCTGAAGACACTAGATTTTTCTTCTTCTTTTCCATTTCTTCTTTATTTCTACATCTGATTGATAGAGAAGCTTTTATTGGATTGAGTTGATTCTTATCTTCAACATCCCCCCCTCAAGTTGGAGGGAAGAGACAAGACCCCCAACTTGGATAAAATCTGATGATAAGAGGTGCCGGAAAGTTGTTTGGTAAAAATATCAGCAAGCTGAGTTGTGGAGGGGACGACCTGCAATGAAATTAATCCAGAGATTTACTGTTGACGCACAAAGTGACAGTCAAGGTCCACATGTTTCGTCCGTTCATGAAAAACAAGGTTTTGGGCGATATGAATAGCCGCCTGACTGTCACAGTGAAGAGGAACTTGTAATAATGGAGTAACAGAGAGGTCTCAAAGGAGGTGAATAAGACAAGTGAGTCCAGCGGTGACTTTCCGCATCGAGCGATACTCTCAAGTAAGTGAAATTGAAGCTTGTTTTTTCAATTTCCATGAGACGGGAGAACCCCCAAATGTGATAAAAAAATCCACTTACAGATCTCCTTGTATCCGAGCAAGATCCCCAATCGGCGTCACAGCAAGCCAGAAGGGAGAAAGAAGGGTCGGAAGATAAGATAATACCTTGGTCGGGATCCAACTAGAGGTAACGTACTACCCTGAGGCTAGCAGAAAAATGAGATGAACAAGGAGTCTGCATATATTGACTGATCTTCAGGATAGCGAAAGCGAGATCCGGTTTAGTGTGAGTCAGGTAATTGAGTTTTCCCACTAAATTTCTACATAAAGAAGAATCATCCAAAGGTGCATCAAAATTTGCCTGCAATTGATAGAGGGATCAAGAGGAGAAGTGACCTTAGGCACATGAGAACAGTCGAATTCTCTTAGGAGATCAGTAGCAAATTTCCTTGGCTAATAATATACCCTTGATATTTGTTGCGCTCAAATAGCACACGCAAGTGCACGTGATCGTACAATCAATATAATGACTCTTGTTAAAGAGCCAGTTATCGTACCCACAGGGACTTCAGACTAGACTCTATTAACTTTTCTAACTCTTAACTCGACACAAATGCAATTTTCCCAATTTTATAAAGAGTATTAACTACTAGTTTTAGGTAACTAAAAGTTACCACGGTAATTCAATTTCTTAAGTTTGAACAATAATGTGGGAAATATCCAGGACTGCGGCTTTTATCAGGAATCATGAAATTGTTATCCCTTACTAACGGTTTCCTTGAAATTATCTCCTCGCTGGTTAGATGTATGATCATGGTCTCTTGATCTCTAATCGCCTACAACAATTACCACCTAACTACATCATTGAGCGGGGATAAGGTGAGTAAGAGTTGAGCATTAAGTTATCTTCCTGTATGGTGATCCAAGCAAGGTTTCTAGGTATATCTCTATCCTAGAAACGAATCAACCCTAACTATTTAGAGTCAACCAAACTTCCTTCATTCCATATTCTATCCTATTAATCCTCTCTCGAATTCAATTTGGAAAATGAATTTATTTCTATGGTGGTCAATCATGAAATACAAAGAGCAAGAACGTAAGAACAAATCATCGATAACTCATAGTAAAACCCTTAACAATTTAAACAAATTTCATTCATCCTGTAGCCACAGCCCTAGAACTAGGGTATTTAGCTACTCATAATCTTTAGAACAATATTCAAATGTATGTAAATCATTCCCAAGAATTCCAAGATGAAAAGAGAAAAAAAGTAACCCTACAAGCTGCCAAGTATCGTTCTTAGTTGCTCCTATTCGAAATTGGAAAAAGAATAATAAATAAAACTACAATATGACCCTATTTATACTAAAGTAGAATAGTCCAAATCTGGGCTCCAGGTGCGCAACACGCAGCAACCTTTAATACTTTGGATTTAACGAGGAGGCCTTCTGCGCTACATGGAGGCAGCATAGGTCCACTGCCTCAAAATTAATTCGAGGCTTAATATTCTTCCACTCAATGCGCGACGCGGAGGCTACACGTGGTCTTCTGCTTTGAAATAAATTCGAAGCTTAATAATCCTCTCCCTTCTGCGCGACGCGGAAGTAACGCTTACATGCCTTTGAAGCATTTCTTCAGCTTCATTTTGCTCCACTTCTTCCTTAGATTTTCGCGTCGCTTCCTTTTCTCCTTTTCATGCACATTTCTTTCACAGTGTCTCCCTACACAACTAATCACATTGGTTAGTTTGGAAACACAGAATTAACTCAATACGACTCATAAACCTACATTCAACGACTCCAAACTAAGCCTAATCATGGGTAAAATTAGCACTATGGGCATACAAATATGCCCAAGATCACTACCCCACACTTAAAATCTTTGTTCGTCCTCGAACAACTTCTAATGATTCCTAGACGTGGACGCTAACTAGGTTGTGCTTCCACCTTCTTCTCAACATTCTTTCATCTTGTGATATGCAACTGATTTGAGCATGCTTAGACTAGTTTATGCAACCATACTAGTAACTTCATATGTACTCTTTCTTATCACTTTACTTCCTGCAACAAGAGCCTCTCACCCCAAAGAAAAGTCCATGCACACAAGCTACTCAAATAATCTACAGACTTATCATAAAACATCTCACTCTCACGAAATGAATTCACATGCGTGCAGTGAGAACCATAAGCTTTCCCATTATGTATATCTCTACTAATAAAATGTGTTATACTCAAAAATCAACCAGGACTTGTTTAGGTTGTAATGTAGGATCAGGGTCACGGAAGATTCATTTATATGATAATAGTGACTTGTTCTCCCTAGTGCACTATGTTCAGCTTCTATTCTACAATTTCCCTTTTTCTTTCACGCCTTTAAGTTTAACATGTTTTCTCAATTAGATTCTCGCCCCTCTTTTATATACTCCCTCCGTTTTACAAAGAATGACCTAGTTTGACCTGATACGGAGTTTAAGAGTATAAAGAAGACTTTTGAATCTTGTGGTCCTAAATTAAAGTTAGGTTAAATGTACAAAATTTCCCTTTGATCTTGTGGCCTTAAACATGTCACGTCGAAAGTTGTTACCAAAAAAAGAAAGAGGTCATTTATTTTGAAACATACTAAAAAGGAAAGGAGGTCATTCTTTTTTAAACGAAGGGAGTATATATATATATATATATATATATATATATATATATATATATATATATATATATATATATATATATATATTACAAAACTACTCTTCGCTTAAAGATCATTAAAATTAAGATCAAGGTTGTTTACTCACTTCCTATTCCGGGGCATTGTCTTACCTTCTCCTTTCATTTATCCTCATAACCTGCTACATCTCTTTCTTTGAACTAATTCCCTTGTTTCTATTTTTCAGCCTAACAAAGTGCATTAAGGATCGAGATCAAACTCATGGGCTCAATGAAGGGGGTACGACTTATTTTCAAGGTTTCAACAAAATGTAGGTCAAAGGCTTAAATGGGCTGACTGGGATAATATATGGAAATTTCTACACTAATTTCCAAAGAAGGCCTGCTATCATCTTTTTCAGTACAACATATTTGTATTTTGCTTTAATAACAACCTGGGCAAGTTCTAAACTCAACAACATAACAAGGACTATATCAAACTCACCACTCATGGCACATGTTGCATTCAGAAAGATCAAACTCAACACATTATCTGTTACGCAGAAGGTTCATTACTGGATCTCGCTGGTGGCCACCTAAATGGTAGGTAGGCGGCGGATGTGTGACGTTTGGAGTTGTCGTTCGTGCACCTGTCCCCAATGGAAGAATGAGTGATCTGTTCCCCTGCGGATCATGGCCTTACCACTCGGTCCCTGATGGCCAGCGGGGATTCGGTATAGCAGTCAGGTTCATTTGCGCTGAGCGTTCCCCCTGGACTGTACACATGTTAGCTGTAGGAAGTATGGTTCCAAAAGTGACTTCGGTTCGCCAGTTCAGGCTCAACTCCTTGATTTACGTTAGCAGACCTACAGGTTGGGCGGGGGCTCTGCGCTCTTTCTTTCTGTGTGGGACAATACCGGGGAGAGAGTGGAATGCGTCGAGGCGGCGAGCAAGACAACTACATTTTGGCTTTTCCCTCCATGAGATGAGCCCAGTGCATTGGACCGATGGATAAGAGAACTGAGCTGGCCTAAAAAGAGCTTGGGCGCTCTACGTACGATGTAGACTCCATCAGATACATATCAATTTCTTTCTGATGGATCAAGAATGGATCGTTGTCTCATCAATAGATAGAAATAGGAGATTTCCCCCTATTATTGAGAGATTCCCTCTCTATCTCTTTCGATCTATCAAAACAGATCAGGCTATCTATCAATCGATTTGAAAATAGCACGCTTATCTCGCTTTTTGTTCATTTTTGCCATGAAAACATAGCTGCCATAACAAGAAGCAGCTAGAAGTACTCGCTTCACGCCCTTGAATTATTATTCACGAATGAATTGGGAAAGCCAACAGAAAGATTCGATTCTGACTTTGTAGAGCCGGTGCTGCTGTTGCCTGCGCGTAGGGCCGTCCTCCACTCCCGTCCCGGGGCGCTAAGGCGCTTTTGTTTTTGGAACAGACGGCAGTGTTTTGCTGACGCCTTGAATCAAGCTTTTATTGCGACATGCTATGCTTTCTCCCCCATTGCTAGTAGGTTGATGGGTCGCGCGCCCGGCACACATGTTTTGGCCTTGTGTGTCCATAACTCAAAATAGGTGACCTAATGGCCGCCGCCCGACTAAACATACCAATAGTCACCAGATTCATATGAGCTACTGAGGAGTAAGCAATGATCTTCTTAAGATCGATCTTCCTTAAAGTGGTCGAGGAAGTATATATTATAGCAATCGCGCTTAAAGTATAAATGAAAGGAGTGGAACAAAGTTTCGCTTCGGGAAACATGGGTATTGAAAATCTTAAAAACCCGTAGGTTCCCAATTTTAAAGCAATTCCTGCCAAGATGATGGATCCTGCCGTAGGTGCCTCTACATGAGCTTCGGGTAACCAAATATGAACTGGTACCATAGGCACTTTGACGGCGAAAGAGGCGAAAGAAGCAATCCATAGAAAGATTTGGCGCCGCTCACTAAATTCTGTGGTTAATGAGATTTGTAAATCGGTTGTTCCTGTTTGGAGAAGAATCAACAGAATAGCTAATAGCATAAAAACATATCCAAGTAAAGTATAAAGGAACAACTGATATGCTGGCTTGATCTTTCTTTGTCTCGAACCCCATACCCCTATAATAATGGTAGAGTCAGGGGTGGCCCCAAAGCGGAATTGACCGGTGGTGCTTGGTCAAAGCTCCAGTAGGTAGCCACTCCCTTCTCAGAGAACCGTACGTGAGACTTCCGCCTCATACGGCTCCGTCCCGAGCTTTTGTCGTCGGCCTTGGCATTAAACCACTATCTATGCATGTATTTTCAGCCTGGACTGACGAATCTTTTACTTCTCGGGTGGTGTCGAACAATGGTGCTTGCGTTGCGGGAGATGACCGCCCATAGGGTCCGGCCTGCTTCCCGCCCGAAAGAACCGCTCACTAGTTAGCCGGACTAGTGGGGGCCCTATCTGGAGACATACTGAAAACCATGCCTTTCGAACCGAATGCAATGCCCGTCTTCCAAATAAAAAAAGGGCTCGTTGGGAAGAAAGATTACGTGCGGCCTGTAGAGCACATGTAAGGCACAGTCGGGTTGCTCACGCAGCGGATCACTCTCTCAGAGAGAGAGAGAAAGGTGTGAAAGTAATAGCCTTATGTTATGGCCGCCCCTGACTTACGGCCTTTACGCTACTACTATTGTGATGTGAGCGGTTCAAATTGGTTGAATCTTTCTCAATCATCCTGGCCGGAACTTGTATACAGCACTTGTACGGAGCATAAAGGCTTGGAACTCTTTTCTTATCTAAATCTTAAGGACAGGACCCTACCCTATTCTCGAACCCTCTGCCAAGCTCTACCCTGCCCGCATTTCCTTGTGTTTTGAAGAGGAAAAAAAAATCTCTACCTGCTGCCAACAGTCTTTGTTCGGAATTATCTGAACGGGTCGATCCTCCCATCCCGTTTGTTTTAGCAACTTATAAGGTCTCCTCGCCAAGAGATCCCCGACGACGACAGAGGAAGCAACCCGTCTGCTATGGCGGGGCGGCTTTTTTCTTTCACAATAAGACCTGGACGATTATCCCTACCTTCGGTAGCTTACGAGTTTACGTCCATCCCTGGTCGGGTATAGTTTCCTTTCAATTTCTCCCTTGTAGCCGTTACCCAAATTCGCGCAAGTGTGTCCACACACCCCAAACTTACTTGACGAGGAATCCTCTCTCGCGAACAAACACAACCCCTACACACACCTAGGAGCACCCCCTCCTGCATATCCATACAAGACCCGAGTAGGCGGGTCGAGGTCCTACGAGGTACCCACTACTCGGAGTACCCTCCCAAAAGGAAAAAGATGTGTCTGTCAGGTTCGGTTCTTCTTAGTTGGGTTGGGCGGGTTCGACCAGAAATGCTATGCTTACACACAAGACTACCCCTCTTCCCGAAAGCTTCGCGGGGACTACTTTAGGACGACGGACGACCGCCCGTAGGGGGTTTACTGCACAAGGCCCCTGCAGAGGAAAGGCTTTATCCCAGCGAATAGAAGATACTCAGCTCCGCACAACATAGGGATTAGCACACTTTTGGGAAGAACATAGAATAGTAGAAGATCCAGCATGTAGAACACGACGATCATTATAAATTCACGAATTAGAAATGCTGTAATATACTCTTTCCCATAACTTCTCATACAAGACCAACCCACTAAAATGCAAATAGGGATCATAAATGTGGTCAATATCACGAAGAATAAAGAGATACCGTCTATACCCAAATAAAAATTGATGTTTTCATAAGGAAGCCATCGAAGGCTTTCCACAAATTGAGATTTGGCCGTAGAAGGATCGAATTGTATACGAAGAACAGGGGGATACAAAAAAGTAATAAGAGAGGCGCACAGACCAATTAATCATATCGGTCGTATTCTTGAATTTGGAATGAAAAGAGGAGTAATGCTTCCTAGCACGGGACAAAGAATAAGACCACTTAGATTAGAATAGCATTCACAGAAATGTTCTAACATAGAGTAGAATCGAACATGGAAGAGATTCATTGACAACAGTAAAAAGATGGGCGCCTAATTCCAATACAATAGGGGTCTATCAGTGCAAGTCAGCTGAACACCATGATTGATGAGTGGGTAGGTGGGTTAGGTGCACCTCTCGCCCAGTGGGAAGTAATGAGGCTAGTCTCCCCCCCTTTCCCCCTGTGCGTGTGTGGGCCACCCTTCTGAAAGGCGAAAAAGCGGGAGAACCCGCTTAGACCCAATAGCGGGTAGCATGAAGCACCCTAAGATAGGGCACGCTCTGCTGCGTGCGATCCCGCTCGACCTGGCCCAAATACCTATTTAAGGTATTCTCAGAGAGAGCTGCCCCACCCCTAGTAGGGTGGTTAAAGAGGAGGTTGCGGATTTCTGACCTCTGAGGCAGAACTATCTGGGGGGGAAACCCATCCCCCACCAATGCGGCCTCGACCCTCTTTTCCAAGAGAAACTGCTTCTCCAGGATACCCAAAAAGAATGGGAGGTTCCTGGGCTCGTTCCTCCTGATAAAATTGAAGGACAGCCGATGTTGAAGCTCTGCTCTCCTTTGGATATCAGGAAGGAGAGGGCGTTCTAATTCCGGAACCAAAACGGCGCGCGGAATGTGCACAACCTCGGGCTCGGGAATGTGCGGCTGTGCTTCTCTCCCAGGAGGGTAAAAAGGGCCAGACGGGGAACCCCTTCCCGCGTCGCACGCGGCAAGGAAGCCTTCAAGAGCCCCGCCCGAATAATAATTCAGAAATAGGAGAGGGAGAAGAACGGATACCAAAAGATATTTTATACTCTTTGTTTTGACTCCTCGAATAGAAAGGGTAGATAAAAGGAAAAATAATAATACACTGCATAAGAAAAAGCTGGAATTCGATCTTGAAAATAATCGACTCAAGCTCATCATACCCTTTTTTGTGACTCGACTCAAGCTCATCATAACCCTTTTTGTGACTCGACTCAATCTCATCATACATAATTCGATTTCCTCTTCTTCGTGTTCTATTGATCAGAAGCATCCAGCAGCGCCTCGCCGGTTTAGAATTCGAACACAAAATGGCCATACTTAAGCAATTCTTCTTATTCTTCTTCTTTCTTAGTTGAAGTTCCCCTTCTCCGGCAGCTAGTTCAATGGTTTCTAAGCTGGACGACTGGTATTCTCTGGATGGACAGTAAATCCAGGTATGCTGCTGGTCCTTAGATGGACCAAGGGAATCCTGGTCTTCTCTCCTAACGAATTTCCCCTTTGCTACTCCCTTTCGCTACCTGGAGCCAGTTGTTTTCTTATTATAGATAACGTACGCACAGGTGATCTATCTAATTAATGGACTAGCTTCACTAAGACTCATTCGATCTTCTATAGCGACTTTCAGACCATTCCATTCATTGTCTTCTTCTCAACCTCTCCTCGGTCACTGAACTGGGTTACTGAACTCCACATTCTCGGAATCCCATTTCAGAAAGTCAGGTTGAAGGCAAATGGATTCCTTTGCTTGGGCAATAAAAAAGTCTATGATTCTCATCTTGAAAAAAGAGTTTAAAGCTACGACACCTCCTATAACTACACCACCAAGACCGGGTAACAGAACAGCGGCGAAAGCATCAGATTCCATAGCCGCGGTTCTGCCTCCATCAAAAGGCTCTGAGCCTGCTACGTAGCTAGGCTACGAGATGGATTCTCTGATGATAGAAAGAGAGAGGATAGAGCATCACGCTTACAAGCAGCCTTTTCCATCGCCTTTCGCTGACCCTAGTTCTATCAAACCCGCTTCTTCAATCCTAGTGTGAACTTCTTCCTGCCTTCTTACCCAAGAGCTCTGATTCCGCTTAAATAAAAGCACCTCTTCTTCCTTACTCTTTAGAGTAAGCATTTTGAAACTTCCTTAAACATCTGCTTCAAAGAGCTAAGCCCCGGTCTCACTGAACTGGGTCAAAGAACTACCTTCCTGGAGCTACCTTCTTACTTAGATCGTTCGTTCCCCAATTCAAACTCAGATCAGTTGTCAAGTGGATTCCGTGCCTGGGTACGAAACTCTAAACGCAAAATTCGATCATTCAAGTCGGATAGCATTTATCTACGCTAGGATCCGACCTACATGAACTTCTTTCTTCTCTTATGATATTTCTAGAAAGCGAAAAAAAGAAATAATGGGGAATAGAATACAAGTGTTGAGTACCAGCTTCTACTCTTGTGAAAGGTGGGCCTGACCTCTTCCTTTCTATTTAGAAAGTGAAAGTCCTTGCCGGTGTGACAGTATGAGTAGACGGTGCTCTTCTCTTTCCGAGTTCATAATCGGTGCTATTGAATCTACAGTTAAGGGAATATCGCCAGTTCTTTGAAAAAGAGTTCCACTCAGGAATCCCTTTGTGGGAGGTTTAGCCTAGCCTTCAGGTCCTATAAAAAAATGGAGCTTACCGGTTTATGGAATTGAGAAATAGATGTCCTACCAAGGCTGTATGGAATAGAATGAAGGGTTAGGGTTCTTGCGGGAAGAAGGACAAACCGGGCCCCTAGTGGTCCTTATCTTATCACGCCACACATGGAGACATCTCAAATAGGTAAATTGGTTTGGGAAGACGGGGGAAAAACATCCATCGTTTAGGTTTCTGAGTAGCTAAAGTTAAGATAGAATAGGTCATCACATCCTGGGGTTGAAGAATGAGCAGCTTTAAAAAGGAAATGGCAAGCAGGAAGGAGAGTAGTAACGTCGTATTATCCATCCGAAGCAGTAGCAGGCCAGGCACTGGTCTTTCTATCTTCTGGCTATTCCAGAAGGGATTTCCGAGCTTTTGAAATAATAGCTGTGGCACTCTCTTTCTTCCATAGAGAGGGAACTCATCCTTAGACTTTTGGAGTTTTGGCTTTGGTTTGGACCTGTACTTGTCCGAGAAGTGAGAGCACCAGGTTGGAAGATGCTGGTTCGAGAGGACCTGGAAAAATGCTAGTAAGAAGGAGGCTAGTTTTCTAGGTTGTAGATCTTCTCCCTTATTCTTTATAGAGGAATCCCCTAAATTCAAATAAGATCTTTCTCCGCTCCGTCAAAAGCCTAATTGAGACAAATCAGCTCTTACTGTTCTCCGGTCTTTGCTCTTGAAGATCCGCTCTTGAGAACCTCTATCTCTTTCTTCAAAGCCTCATTCGAAGCCTGTCAGTCTTACATACAGTATATTACCCGCAAGTTCATCTTCTTTGATAGGATATTAGATTAGTCAGCAATCCAAGTTCCAGCTGGTTCTCAAACTTCAAAGGTGGCCTTACTTCCTTTTTAAAGCAAACCATGTGGACATAAAAAAGAATGAAATTGATAGAATAGAGGAAGATTAATGTGCAGTTGATTCTATACCAGCCGATTCAATTGTTCAGCTACTTCAAAAAAACTTACTATTATGGCTATGTAAGGGGACCGGCTTCCCCTTTTTCAATCACCTCCTACCTTAAGGTAGGCCCACTGCTGAATACCCTCAATCGAAAGGTCAAGGAGATTATATAACCCCATAGTATGAAGAGCTGCTCGGGGGATCGCACCCCTTGGCCTAGGGTATACATTCAGATCTGGAGGCATACCTAATTAACGATTAGAGCAGAGATCTCCTCTATCCTTCGGACCCTCTACCTCTACTTCCCTTCCGCTCATAAACAGCCTTCCAGCAAGGAGAAAGAGATAAAGGAGAAAATTCTCAAATTCCCACAAATGGTTTGAATAAGCATTCCTTAGAGAGGGAATTTCGGATGAGACACTATTTGGCCTTCTTTCAGGAGTTGTAGATAGTATCACCTTTAGCTGGTAGCGAGCAAAGAAGTTATCCCCTATCAACGTATATAGTTGAGGGCAAACCGAGGGTTTACCCGCAGCTTCTGTCCATGATTCCTCTTTCGCTTGGTTACGGGACTAGAGCGAATCGTCTCTTGTGCTACGGTCTAATATATGTGTCAAAGAGCGGATTCTCTTGCAGCGGATACGGGGCATGCCCCTGAGCCTATTGATTCAATTCCTAGCAAGTCCTGTCTCTCTCCTTCACTTAAAACACAGCCTATGATGATTCTCAATTCCTTTTTTTGAAACTTCAGTAGGCTCCCCCTTCTTTGGCGATAAGGCTCATCAGTAGATTGACTACGAGGCCGAAGAGTCTTACTACAAGGGTTACCACTCCTGCAAGACTGCTTTGGGTTCCAGAGTTGTTATAAGGGCGGGACAGCGAGAGGAGGAAGCTACTACTACCGGGCGAGATGTTAGTGGAAAAGAATAGGGTTCAGAGGAGAGGTCACAAGCTACCACTACTACGTAATCTACTTCTACTGCTACTTGAAATCGATTCTCTTTCATGACTCTCTTTCTCATTCTCTTTCCACCACTAGTTAGAAATAGACTAGAGCATTCCCTGGAACAGGCCGTAGAGAGGTATTCAATAAGCGCCACTCAACTGCGCTAACTAAGCCCTCCATAGAAGTTCAAGGAAGTAAAGCTATATACTACTGAAAAGAGATGGGCTTTCTCCTTTCTATTTCTTGCGGGCTATTGATTTCGGGTTGAGACTTTGCTTGCTTACTTTCACGCTTCCTTCAGTGAGCTACTTAAGGTTTAAGGTAAGGGGCACTCCTAGCATAGATTACCATTCTAACCTGTCTTTGCTGGTAGATAGAGGCGCTAAATTAGTTACCTGAATTAAAGAGGACTCTTGAATAAGTTGACTTCGCCTGGGCGTTATCTTTCCTTTCATTCACTGGTTAAGTACTTCCTCCTGTCAGATAGAACCTTTTCAAAGGGTGCTTCGCTTCCAGCTCTTCTTGTTCAATACCGCTTCCCGTCCTTGTAAATATCATCTCTTACCGCTCTTATGGATCAACCGGTCAACTGTAGGAAACTGGCCAATTGCTGTCAACTGCTATCGGTACAACCACGAATCTCTTGTTTTCTTTGTTTACAACTGGCCTTTCTTAAATAGGAGTTCCTGCTTCTAGCTAGCTCAATCAGTGCGCTGGAGTTCCGTTCTTTCAATCTCTCCGCCAGCGCCAGGGAAGCGCTCTTCGGGCTGAGGTCCAATTCATCTCGTAGGCTTATTGTAGAAAGAAAATCTTCAATCAATCATCATCTACATTATATAATAATAATATATATATATAAGAGATGAAGTGGGAAAGGCTTCCCTCGGTGTAGCGAGGGAGGAACCAAGCCTTCGCTCGATCACCGAACCGCCAGTCTTAACTCCTTGAATCAGTCAGCAAATTAGTAAGTCCATCAATCTGTAGTGGAATAGTCTCACCAGCCCGTAGACTAGTCCAGTAGTGGGTGAGTAGAGTCTATGCTTTGGTGGGCACTGGGCATCCAGTAAGAAGAAGTAGCTCCGCCAACAGCGCACGCAAGCTGCTCAGGAAGAGTACAACTCTAACTAGCGAAGGGAGGTGATCAGCTCAATTGAAAGAGAGGGATACTCGCCTCTTTTCCAAGAAAGCCATGGGAGTCCACGTTTGCGTGGGGCCGGGTACTTCTCCTTTATACCTTGCCTTGCTTTTTTGCTCGGCCACTCTCTGTTCTTAAGTAAGGGTTCCCCTCTCTCAAAAAAAAGAATATGTTAATCGTTACCGATACCAGGCAGAGTTGCTTTTCCTTGATCCAGAGGAGATTGGTATTGGTAGAGTCGCATTCAACCCCGTCTTTTTGCCCTTTGGCTGGTAATCACATCGGCCATAAGGTGGTCTATCACCTCGGTTGGGGAGAAAAGCTTTTTTGTTGTCGGAAAATCCCTCTCCGCTTTATTAAAATCTTCTCTAAGGCGAGAGCTCACTCAATTCCTTTTTAAACTTTCGTAAAGCTCTCCTTTCCTTAGAGTGAGTTGGTTTTGAATGAAAGCAGGTTTCATCCTAACTTTCATCAGGGACAGGTACGGGGTCTGGGTCGGTCGATACAATGAATGGGAAATCCAAAAATGTTGCTTCATTGAAGTCCCTCATGGAAGAAGAATTGGCTTATGTAGAAGGCTTATTTGTTATCGTATCCACCACATAGTTTACATACTCAGACAGGATGACTCCAGCGCCTATTGTCAGAAGCCCTTATAGCAAGTGCTAGCTCTATTTATCCTATTGGGATTGGAGCAAGAGTGGAATGGAAGAAAGAAAACTGTCCTTATCTTCTTCTTCTCCTCCTCCCGACATGAAGGAATGCCCGATAATCCTTCGGGGGCTGGTATGTCCTTTCAGTTCTGGTCTGGGGAACGCCGATCAGAGAAAGCACTCCTATACTGCCTAGTGTTTATTCGGCAATTTTCGTCTAGTGGGGAGCTTTGTCATCTGAAAGAATAAGCGGATCTTCCCTTGCATGCGGATCTTAAAGTCGTGGATCTTTTGATGGCCGGTAGGTGCTTTCTGCTCTCCTTATTAGTGCCAACTCCGCTAGGTATATGGAGGGAGTCTTCTACAAGTCGCATTACTGGTCGATGACCTGATTATGAAAGCAGTCGAGATGCCTTTCCTGGGGGAACCCTTCCTTGCATTCTTTTATTGTATTCGCTTCAATCGCTTCTGAATCGGGGGATCAAAGATCGGAAGACTTTCCTTTGCCCTTACTCTATTAAGAAGGAAATTTCCTGGTCTTCACTCTTCGCTCCTAACTCATTTACGCTTTTGGTATTGACTAAAAATGTCATCTGGCTCCTCATCTATTGAACTCTCGGCTTACGCAATGATCGGATCGGAAGAACTCTTTTCAACCGCCCATGATTGAGACAAGCGTAAATGAGAAGAAATTCTTTTTCATAGTCTGTTAATTTTCTTTTTGTTGCATCTCGTCGATACGATAGGTTGATTTACCTTACTAGTCATATGCCCTAAAGGTTTACTGTCTGGATGGTACTTTTCAACAGATAAGCGAATCGCACTCAAGTGGTGGTTGACAAAATATCTAATCCTCATTTTCCCTGTCTGGTGTGGTCTTCCGCTATCCCTTTCCGCTTCACGCAATAGCATGCTCCGAAGCAAGCGGGTTTCGCCGGTAGTAGCCTCTTGAATTTGTCGAATAGCTTCTTTCCGGCAAAGCTTACCAATCCTACACTTATTTCTTCTATGTCTGGTGGAGCTATTCCCAGAAAGCTTGAGAGCTGAGTGAGGACCTTATTTGACATGCTTTTTTCCTTCCAAAGCAAAATAATCACTCCTGTAGCTTATTGCGCTCGATCTACATCCTACCTAACTCGATTAAGCTTTTCTTCATACACACAGAAGGTTTTTGCTCTCGTATTGCAGGTTTTCCACTTCGTTCAGTTACATTAGGGCTTTATACAACTCTACATTGGTGATTAAGTTCAGCTTTTATTGGTGTGAAATTAGCGGATTCTGGGATAGGAGGTCTTGTCAGTATGGAACCTACCCTTCCGAAGTGAAGGATTGTCATCCTATAGCCGAGTGTTTTTAATTTGGTTTAGAGTCGAGTGATGAAGCTCATGATTCTGCCGTTAGTGAGAAGCAAGTAAACTCTATAGCCCTAAACTAAAGGAGCAGGTCAAGTTCGTTCAGCTTGAGGGATAAATTACGTGGCTGACCTGCCAGTCCATCAAATATCGTAGTTTATCCTTAAGAGCAGGAGGTTCCTTGTGTGAAACTTAGATGTTGAAGCACGCACCTCAATCACCCTGCCTGTGTGAATTGAACGAACTTCAAAGTACAACCAGCTTAAGCTGGTTTTCCATCGATTTTTTAGTGTTTGGCCATTTCTAGCAAAGTCTAAAGGACATATTCGTTGCCGATTTTGGGTTCTGATGGAAGATACTGCTAAGGTTATACACCAAGTACACACGTGATTCTGCTCTGGCAGAAGTGCACACGCAATTCAGCTCTGGAAAAACTCCCTGAGGTCCAGAGAGAGATGAAGTTTATCGTCAACCTCTGCCTCTCAGATAGCTTTCTTTTCCAACACTTCTATGTGGAGATAGATGTAATATTAATATGATTGATAGTTTCAGTTTACTATTTGAAGTTTTCCAAAGTCTCAAATTGGTTCCGGCCTTGTTTCGTAGTAAATTTATGGATTTGAATACTTCTAACACTGAATTGTTTTTTGTAAATTGAACTTGACTTGTACCTGGAATAGAGAAAAAGGGTATCTAATTGAAATCCAGGCACTTTTTTCTATTTTTCGCTTAGATGTGCTCGGCAGATGCTAAAGCCAGAGCGTGATGGCAAGAATTGATCGAGCGAAGAATCACAGTTCTCAGCTATCACATTCAGAAAGACTACTGGCCTAATTTCACTCAATTAAATAAACTATACCCTTACAAAACTTATTAGTACTCCTACACAGTTGTTCAATTTTAATGTCATTCTCAACTCTATCCCTGACTGGGTCTTTGATTTCAGGCCCTTTTGAGGAGGGTATCTTTTTGGTTAATATCAGCCCGGCTCGCATGGACTTTCGGTCTTTCTTAGTTGACAACTTTTTTATTGCAATTTGAAGTTCTCTAGTTACTCCTGCACAAGCAACAGCAGTTATGGATTTGATTAAGGGGCGCTGGGAAGAATGGATCGGGGAGATGCCCTTGAAGATCACTTACCCAGCTCTGGAAGGACATGAGTGGAGAATTGTCACCGGATTTGATCCAAAAAACACAGGGCGGAGTTACCTTATTGGTGAGTCTTGGTCGGGTTAGTGTTTAAGGAAGAAAACCTTATTGTAGGTTATTTTTTATTTAAATAGTGCCAAATTCCAAAATAAAAGGAAAGGGATGCTTGTACGCACATTAGATTTGCTAACTCAATTGATCCTACTGTATCTAGATCAGGGTTCTCGTTTAAGAAAGCTTGTTAGCTTTGTATTGGCTCCCATCTTACTTAACGGGGCCCTTAGTTGAATACCGATCAAAATTGTTTGCAATTTTGAGACTTTTCCAATAAAGAATTATTCGTTATGTTAAATACCCCAAAAAGCTGAAACCTCTTATTCCGGTCCTTAGAAAAACTACAACTAGTCAGGAATTGCGTAAGAGAAGAGACGTCGTAAGTAATAATAGCGCAAAAGCAGGCGACAGAGATCCGCAAAGGTAACCGGATGCTTGGGGCTTAGGACAAGGAGCGTCCGGAGTCTCTTAAGAAAGGACAAAGAAAAATTTATATCATGTTTACACCGATCGGATTTCAAAAAGTCCTTCGCCCCTTATCTTCTCGTCTATCTTCTTTATCTTCTGATCAGATCGCCTTCCTTCTTTCAAGCCCTACTTGAAAGGCTTGCTTTCTTAAAAAAAGCTTTCTTTATTAAGAGTCCTTTAAGAAGCTAAGCTCCTTCAGATAGTAAGATTCGCTTAACTTCATACCTCTAAGCGCTCGTGACTATCATCGTATAGTCACTTCGCTTTCCTTTTAGACTGAAAAAGGAAAACGGAAAGATTGAGCATAAAAAAAAATATAGAGAATGAGCTATTACGTGCAAACAATGGAAATTCAATAATAAGAGTCTGATCTTCTCGCTTAAGAATATGCGATTCCTCCGGAGTGAAGTTGTTGGGGGAAAGAGAAGATGAGGAAGCTAGTTTAATTGAGGAAGCCACTTTCTTTAATGTATACTAGCTGGCTACAAAAGCATGACGCATGACGCTTCTCCTTTTTTTAGTCCACTCTCCCTTAGAAAACGGAGCTGCTTGAAAGCAGATTTAGAAATTACATAGGTGAATGTAGATATCACAAGTGTCCTACTCGAGACGAAGTACTTGTCGTCCCCAAACCAAAAGGGATGAGGGAAAAAGGCTCGAGAAAGCATCCTTGGAAGGGGGAATATCTGAAAAAGTGTTAGCGGGGAGCCCATCCCTCTCGTTCTTACACAAGACATAAGGGGGAATACACGACGGACGGAAATCGGGGAAACATCCTTTTTCTGTCTTCTCTCCACAGAGGAAGGAAAGCACCGCCAAGCCAACAAGAAAGCAGAAACTGCATGAGGTAAGACTAAGGGCCTTGTCTTGTGCGCCCTGCAAGAGATTACCGGGGGTCTCGGTACCAGGGGGCGCGGGAACAAGAAACTCCAGTAAATAAAAGAAAGACAATAGGAGTCCTCTCAATAGCCGAGATCCCACTCCCCTATATGCGCTTACGGAAGGGTAAAAGCTTGATTCTCATAGATTAGACAATACACATGTGCAAACAAGAAAATCAAACTATCTTATTATTGATACTATATATTTATCCTTTCCCCTATAGATCCACCTTTCTTCAAAATAAAGATATAGCAACTAAAAGAAAGCTAAATCGAATCGGAATAGGATAAAGAACGCACGAAGGATCAGAGAGAAAGGGGATCCTAAAAGCTAAAAGCCTAGAAAACTAGATTGTCAGACTCGGAGGTAGCAGTAAGATCTCTGTCTCCAGAGAAGGCATGAGGGTTTTCTAAAAGTCTCCTCTCATTACTTATGGATAAAGCTCTTAAGCTTAAGCTTTTACGAACTGAAAGATCTTCCCATTCTAAATAAGAATGAGAGTCTTTAAACTAGATGTGCTCCTTTGGCTGGGTTTGAGAGAGAGAGCGTGAGATAGTTGGTCTAATGACTAGTCCAACTTCCTTGTATCTGAAAGCGATGACAGGATGTTAGGTCTAGTAAGGAGACTTTTTGGATAATTTACTTCCACGAATAGACTGTTAGGCTAAGAAGAATAGGTTGGGATTGATCCCACCTTTGAAAGAGTGGTTTTGCTCTGTCAATACAGCTTATCGAGTTATCAAGCTGAACTGCCTTCTGTAAGGAGCTTGAATCGTTCGTTTACTCTAAGTCTTATTACCGACGCGATGGATTGCTATTTGAAAACACTTTCAATACAAAAAGAGCTCCTTCCGGCTATACTCTAGTTGGACAGTCTTAGTTCAGTTTGAGAAGTCAAGGAGGCACGAAGAGCTAACAAAGAGACTTTCTATTTGACTGTCCGAAATCAAGTGGGAGATTCAATTGAAAAGGCCCCTTACTATAGATAGGGTGTTAGTGCTGTTTTTTGAAATAAGGACGTTTAGGTTTGACTAATAAGATAGAAAGGGGCAAGCCAAAACCCATTCTGCTGAGTTCGGCTTTCGGGGCTACTTACTTTAGGGCTTATGTAATATATAAAGAAGAACCCTTTTAGGGCCTTTTTGTTTAAGGGCTGCTCGCCTTTTGAATAGAAGGAAGTGGGAGAGCAGAGGTTATTTCGGTAAACCGATGCATGAGCTGCGGCTCCCATGCCCCGCCGACCCTCCAAAAAAGTAAGGGCTCATAGGGAGTCAGAAGCAAGTAGAGTAAAAGGCGGGTAAAACTCATATAAGCAGAGGGGGAGACACATTCATGAAAAGCGAGAAGCCCTGCCGTGGGGGACTGACCAACTATGAATAGATCTTACTTATGCTTGCGGGTAAGAACATATATTAGTCCATATCGTGGGTCTATTTGTTACAAAAGGCGAACATCCCCTTTCCAAAACATTAACATAGGTCCTCAGGCAGACATCGAAAAGGGGGAGAAAAGAGTCTATTTACCTTTACAATATTTCGGAATGTATCATGGCTCTATCTATTCATTAAAAAAAGAAAAAAGAGTTCTGCATCTCGGGTGAACAAATAGGCGTGGGGAAGAGTGAGAGGGGGGGCTACGAGCCCTCTCTCGTTGTTGTTCCCGGACCACCCATCCCTTCCTTCCCCTTCGCCCGGCCCGGTGAGATCAGATTTCTAGAACGAAGTGAAGTGATAGGAAGAGAAGACTGCTGGAGGGAAATCCCTATTCATGAAAGCCCTTTGTTAAGGTTAGGGGGAAAGCGAAAGTGCGCTCCTGCGCACCAGCTGAAGAAAGGAGCTTTGGAAGCTTACCTTATTATTATATTAAAAGGGGAAAGGGTTCCAAACCTATCTGACTAATAAGAAGAAAGGGGCGTTCAGCCACTTGACTGTAAGGAGGGGGCAAGCCAAAACCTACTCCTAAGAAGTTGCTGGATCGAAGTAGTACATTATACATCTGCCCGCCAGCAGCAGAGGGGGTTCGATTCCCCTTATACGCGATATGGCGAAAAAGACTGATTCAACGAGATATGCCTTGCCTGCATTAAGATTTAAAACTTGTCGTCTACTTTCAGGAAATGTTTGGAACAGAGAACTTACAATAATAAAATGCCGTATTCTCAGAAGATTGAGGAACAAGAAGAGATCTATTAAGAGAAAGATTTATTCTAGAGAAAATTTTAACAGTTACATCCAATCACAAACTACACGAAAGTTGTCCCTTTTTTATGGAGATTTACCCATCACAGAGATGCACAGAGGAAGAGAACGAACTTCATATATCCCCTTTCTACTCAATCCAGAAACAAGATCGGATGTTATCCCGGTTCGTCTCCATTTTTGTGAAACTAATCCTCAAGCAAGGCAGCCGATAAGTCATCGAAGGGTTTGTGTGAATAATGGAATGGTTAACATTACTCATTTTAAACTCTCCCACGGTGATATAATATCTTTTAAAGAAAATGATGCGAGAACCCGCAGTGAAGAAATAAAGAGATCCTTCTATATCAAAATCTCAGTTGAGAAAATAATAGGAAAATTCCTGGATCACCCGTGGAGAAGAACCAAAACAGAATGGTTCCGCCTACTCAAAACTAAGAGGGGATGCCGCCTACTACTAAAATCCCAGTTTTTGCAACAGTTGCGTTCTTCTATGCAAGAAGAAAACTTAGAAAGAACAAAGAAGTTTGGATCCGAAAAAGTATGCTTAGGCAGTTCTTTCGCTGAGCACAACAGAATGAAGAGGAATTTGTATCATTTCAAATCCCTATTCTTATCGAAGAGAAGGAACGAGAAAAACTGAAATATTCCTACTCGAACAAGAAGTCCTATAGTTTACAACTCTTCTTTATATAGTAATTCGACCTATTGCTCCGCACCCCCCCATCAGTTTACTAAAAAGATCAAAATAAAAAGGATCGAACTACCTACTCATTATTCGGAGGTGAATCATAGAACACCAAAGGATGTGGTATCTTATGGACCTAAAATAGGTCACATACCTCACGACATAAGATTGAAAGATCCAAACCTTCTTCTTCGGAGCGGAAAGGGACGTGGCCAAAACATATAAAGATCGGCGTAGTCGCTCATAGGGACATATCTATCCGGATAGAGGATAGTCTAGGCCGATTCATAGATAGATCTCTCTCCATATAGATGGTATCTCTGTGGATAGAGATAAAGATAGGGATCCATCTAGATCTTGATTCACTATTTCCATATTTTTTCTTTTTTCTGATTGATTCCCTTTTTTTTGACGACAAGTTTTCGTTTCCAATCTTAATGCAGGAGCGGAAAGCCACTTAACTGTAAGGAAAGGAAACATCATTTTTCAATTATTACTTGCTGGGGCGGAGCGTAGACGAGCGAGCAAAGCCAAGGAAAGAGGGAAGCCCGTCATAGAGCAGTCGACTAGAAGTAGAAGACTGCTGGCCTGAGATAAGGCGGCCTCGCTCGGGAAAGATGGCCCAATTTCTCTTCTTTCTTTTTGATTTCAGCTTTCTTTTTTTTTCCAGGGGTCCAGAAGGCTAAAAGGTGGGGGAGAAGGAAGCCGAACCTCTAATCGACCTGGACACATAAAGAATTCTCGGCGTCGAGAGAGATTTGAGATTCCGTAAGTAACTTAGTGAGTGCTTTCTAAGAAGGGCTTGGAAGAAGAAAATGAAATAGGAACAACCGCGCTGGTCGTAATAGATCGACTTTCATGCTAGTTCTTGCTCCAGCATGAAAGTTCCATTTCAGGGAAGGACGACGTACTATGATACTTTCCGTTTTGTCGAGCCCTGCTTTGGTCTCTGGTTTGATGGTTGTACGTGCTAAAAATCCGGTACATTCCGTTTTGTTTCTCATCCCAGTCTTTTGCAACACTTCAGGTTTACTTCTTTTGTTAGGTCTCGACTTCTTCGCTATGATCTTCCCAGTAGTTTATATAGGAGCTATAGCCGTTTCATTCCTATTCATTGTTATGATGTTCCATATTCAAATAGCGGAGATTCACGAAGAAGTATTGCGCTATTTACCAGTGAGTGGTATTATTGGACTTATGTTTTGGTGGGAGATGTTCTTTATTTTAGATAATGAAAGCATTCCATTACTACCAACCCAAAGAAATACGACCTCTCTGAGATATACGGTTTATGCCGGAAAGGTACGAAGTTGGACTAATTTGGAAACATTGGGCAATTTACTTTATACCTACTATTTCGTCTGGTTTTTGGTTTCTAGTCTTATTTTATTAGTAGCCATGATTGGGGCTATAGTACTGACTATGCATAGGACTACTAAGGTGAAAAGACAGGATGTATTTTGACGAAATGCTCTGGATTCTAGGAGGACTATAATGAGGAGGACGACAGACCCGCTCACGACAATAAGGAGAAGTAGTGGTTCGAATCCACATCGTGAGCTTTAGTGCACAAGTCGTCGAATCCCTTAATTTGGGGCAGGAGTCTCAACGACAAGTCGTGCCTGCAGTTGTTCATGCACATCTTAAGAAGCTCCCATGCTTCAAGATTGATATTTTCACCAGAAATCTCTGTAAAAAAAAAGAACGTTGTAACGAGATCGCATAGGTCCAACATAATCCTCCTAACAGGCAGCCAAAGATGGGGGAGGATCAATAAGTTAGCTAACGAAGTTGATGTTGAAGTAGAAAGAAGGCTAATCAATAGGAACGGAGTCGGGGAATTCTAACTCTTAACTTGCTCCGTTAGTTTTTCAAGATCCTGCATCTTTCTTTCTATCCATAGGTCGGCTTCGCACAGATAGATCTTTGCCGGGGGAGATTGGTGCCCCTTGAGGTATGCCCTTCCGGTGGGTTGTTCCTTTATCTGTCTTTTCCATCCAGTGCCCGCACTGCGTCAGAAAAGCTTCGACTTCGATCTCTCTTCGCAACGCATTTTAAGGGCTAAGACTTTCTCTCGACATCTTTCTTTTATTTAAGTCATTGATCTCATATCTATAAGCAGGGGGGTCTGCGTTCACTATTAAGCCTACGCCCGTCCATTCCTTTCAAGCTTGATCCTTCCCTTAGACTCGTTACCTTATTCGACTGAACTCGTTGGTTCCACGTTGGTCGTAACCCGGTTCGAGAACCTTCTCTCATAGATTCCCTTCACCAAGTCATCGCCAGCAATCAACTCTTATCCCTTGGTGTCAAAGGTCGAGTTCCTTTCTTGTCTTGCCCAAAAACTTTCTTTATTCTCATTGGAGAAAGACTCTCCCGCGGCAAGGTTTTACACTAAGGGCCAGCTGATTTCTTTATCTCGCTTGCCCTTAGTCCGTCAAGCGCCTTTCAGTTGGGGTCCGCCCTGGGGGTTAGGTTAGACCGCTTGGGTTTTTTTCGTCTATCGAAGGCAGTCAACGTGTCAGCCATTCTTCCCCTATTAGACTTGTCAATCCTTTGCTCTTTTTCCTTCTCTCTTCCAGTTCTCCCCCTCTACTTTATTTGACAGGGGCGGAGAATACCACTCTTTCAATAACAAGAAAAAAGTAGCAATTCCGTTTCAAATGGTTTGAGCTTGGAAGCAACCTGCTATCTATCGATAGGCGAGAACAGACTGCTATTGACTGCTTCGCCTATCTATTCTATTATGGCCGGCTTAGAGACATCAGAGGAAGACCACCATCTCTATCCGGGTACGATCATAGATTCATTCATTCGTTGAACCTTGGGGATCACCATTAGCATTGAGGTCAATCACCACACTACCTCTAGCATACATACGACATTACACGAAGCGAGAGTGCATGGTCAACACACACCTAAAGCGCCTACGTTCCGCTTGCAGCCAATACAACCACAACCTAACTTGCACGAGATTAAACAACCGAAGCTACTGGTAGTCCCGAGGGGGCGGCATCCTCCTATAATAGTTAGCAGTACTGAACAAGCGAGTCATCGGTCCGAGGAAAGAAAGGGGCCGCCTTTGAAAAAAAAAAAGGAACTCGCTAGGCCTTCAAAACAAAGGCAATTCTGTTCATGCTTCAGACGATCTGGCTAATTCTATATACAACTATCTAATTTTCTTCTATTATATATAAAGGCGTAAGGGCGAAGGCCTATTTAGCGCCTTTCCAAAGGTAAGAGGTTAGGTTGACTTTGGAAAGGCTACTAAGGACCGGGTG